>JALPCC010000027.1:0-212054 GCA_026538405.1 Cryptococcus sp. GC_Crypt_2
AGTCGTCGGTCTACCTACAGAATTTAAGGATGCTGATCCGTGCGTGCTCATGGTTATCGTCCATTGTGCGGCTGACAGACAGGAATGAGCCAAGATACTGCTATTGCAATCAGGTCTCTTATGGCGAGGTGAGTCTTTTGTCCTTCGGATAGAGCTGAGCTGATATGTTCAGATGATGGCATGCGATGTAAGCTATACGACTCATATACACTCCGAAGCTAACGCTCAGAACGATGACTGCCCAATCGAATGGTTCCATATCGCCTGTGCTGGATTCACCGCTGCACCTACTGGCCACTGGCTCTGCAATATCTGCAATACGAGTACTGCAAAGAAAGGTCAAGCGGCGGGCACATCCGCGACAAGAGGGACGAATAAAGGTGTGAGACGGCGAGGACGCGGCAGACAGACCAGATAGCCGGATTTCTAGGTCGGAGTACGGGGCGACTAGAGATGAGACGTAGTGGTTGTCAAGGGAGCGCACAGTGTACACAGTTGTATGGTAATAGCATGTATACATAAAGACCTCACTCTATACGCCTCTAATCCAACTTCTTTCCCCTCTTAAAACCCTTCTTGTCTCTGATAATCAGCTCCATTTTTACGAATCTCTTCGGCAAGTGGCTAGACGCACGGGGTAGAATCAACGCTGCTACTCTTTCCCTCGACCGGAGCACCCATCTTGAAAGCACTTGGATGCTGCTTGAAAACCTCTCCACCCTTCTCGAATGCCCTTTGAGTAGAAGCAATATATTCCTCTCGGGTTGGAGCTACTCTATCCGTTTTGACACTTAATCTACCATTTTCGTAATTCAATCCAGATTTCTTGAGTGAGGAATGGGTCGAAGAAGTTTTATCCTGGACAATCTGAAGTAGGGAGTAGACTCCATCTGACATTTAGTTCGACCTATCAATAAGGGAAGGTGGAGGGACTTACATGCTGCACCTAGGAAGGCTAGGAGCATAAATGCTGACGAAAAGATTTCCCAGAATGATCTGTCAGTCAGTATCGATCTACCGACCAGCTAGGACATATGAGCGAATCATATGAGCTCTCTTAACGGGATGCCCCCGAAACTTGCGGTAATTCATGGCATGTGGAAAAAGAAGGACCAGTGTGTCTGACTCACGTCATCTTGGGATAATTTCCTTTAGGGCTGTAGTGGTACTATGGAAATTCCAGCAGGTCCGCACGATCAGCGGTACTTCAGCAGTGGTGTCGTAGAGATAAAAGTGTACAGGTAGCCTGCGGAGTGGAAGAGGTGTGAGATCTAAATTGGTCGCGTGGACAAAGGCACGAGGCGGCAAAAGTGGCAGTACTGGTGGGCTCTTGAAGGGTCTTTTGGACGGAGTTGGGACCCCTTGTGCTCTTCTGTAGTAGCTATGCATACAATGAACGATCTAGGATCTAGGACTAGGCAAAGACAAATCTCTCTTCCCCAGAACTCAACATCCTCCTAGCATCCACACTTCCTACGACCCGCTCCAATTTCAACGCATCGAACCTCGAGAACAACACCCTAGTCGAGACCTCTTCAGCCTCCACATCAGCCTCTGCCTCCTCCCCATTCTTCCTAGAAGGTAAGAAAGGCGTCTGAGCGAATTCAGAGTAGAATTGCGCATGCTCAGGTAGAGAGTAATATACGATCGTCTTGGCTCCTCGGAGTTTGTAACGACGGTAAAAGTGGAATCGCTCTGTTACGATCAAAAAGTCTTTCTTGCCTTTGAAAAATGTTGTTCGTGCTCTTGATATTTCAGAGTTGGAAGAGTATTCCGATATGGCTGCGTAGGAGATTTTAGATTCTGGACGACGGAGGTAGTCGTTTAGTCTGACGTAGTCGAAGTAGGATGGGACTACTATTAGGGTTTGTTGACGAGAGATGGCGGATCGCTGAAGGGCGGGTAGTGTCTAGTCCTTCAGCTTTTGTGATGTCAATAAGTCAACTCAGCGCACCTTCTTGACAAACCAATCCAATCTCTGATCCACCTCCTCAATGGCCGCATCACCCCCTAATCCCTTTCTGTTGTCCGCATCAAACCTCTCAAAGACCTGCTTGACGCCAGGCTTGATGTATCCCAAGACTCCCTGGTAATCATTCCTCTCCAACCGCACTTTTCCTTCCAGATTGAAACAGTATTTGTGGAATAAAGATCTAGTTTCGGGCGTATCGTATCTCGACAAGAGGATTGTTTGACGTAGGTATTTGGCTTGTTCGTCTAGGTACCAGGGCTTGACTCGTGAGAAATCACATCCGTGAGGTGATTTTGGCATTTTGTTGAGATGCGAGAATACGAACTGATATCAGCTTACAGTAGGAAGTGGCAGAAGAGGGACATACCTGAACATGATCCCAGTTTTGCATTTGCATGACATCCATTCCATCAACCACTGCCACCTCGATACTGCTGAGCAGATCTGTGCTATCCTCCCTTTCACTCTGCATCTTGATACCAAGAGGACTAGCGATGAGGATATCGCATTCCATCAATTTACTTTCATTCGCAGGCATCATTACTACCCTCCAAGCCTTTCGTGTAATCTTGATTCCGATTCTGAAATTATCATCCGAATTACCTCTAAAGTTGACGAGATGATCAAGAGGGTATTCGGTAGTAGCGGATGTAGAAGCTAGTGGATCTTCAGTGTTTGAGGGGATAGAGAATGACGACATGAATGGTCGCATGTTCTCGATTTGAGTACCCTGTGGAGCGAGAGGAAAGAGGTGGGAAGTAAGGTAGTGGAGTGCAAGAGACCGAAGTGGGAGAAGAAGCAAGACTTTAGGTCGAGTAAATGATTGATCTCGAGGTGGTTCCGGAGCCGCAGATGGGTCGGAAGCAGTCAAATGGGCGAGCTTTTCATTATTTCGAATAATCTTCCGGCGGGTCCTGCCTGTTAGTATGGTAGTACCATACTCAAAGAACAAGAAACTCACTTGAGGACATGATTTAACGAATGGGCCATGGCAGCCTTTCGCATAGCCTCCTTGTTGTCCCCATATAAAACCTTCTCGGTTCCATCCGCCTCACCATCAAGGGAATGTAGGTAGATATCCCGATAATTTCCCAAATGACCTAAACAGGTCGAGACTAGGGGTGAGGGGCTTCCCTTCTTTAATGCTTCGGCAATAGCGGGGGTGATCTACTCGTTAGCTCCTCGTTGAATACAATTGACTTAGGGGACTCACCCTCGTTCTGCTCTCGGATGAGCCTGCGTGACCGGCCGGACGCAGTTCCATGGCCCTCCCCAACCCTTGTAGTGATGTACGCTCCGACTTCCATTCATTGCCGTTTACTGAAGAGATCAAGTCGGTGGTGAGGAGTTCTGGGGCAGCTCCAAAATGTTCGTTGAATCGATCACCTACATTGTCAGCTTTACCCTCTTTCTGGTCGGTGTAGACCTACTGGAGACAGCAGCTCTCTCGTCATCAGACCCTTCATCCAGATCAATATCTGCATGACCAGTCATTTTGACTTGAACTTCTCCATTCCCGTTGGCATGGCCAGTGAGCTCCTTGCCTTTTCCCTTTCCTTTCCCATTCTCGATCCCATTTTCATTCTCCTTCCCATCTGCCTTGACCTTCTTTCCGAACGTACTTCCACTAGGTCCAAGCTCTCCTCCAAAGATGACACTCTTCCTCTTCTTCACGCCATTCGCAACAGCGCCTTTGCTTTTGCCTTTCAAAGCAGGTGCAAGGACGGGACTAGCATTTGCACTAGTATTTCTACTATTGAGTGAAGGTGATCCACGTTGGCCACCTGGTATATCGAGGTCACGGGGTTTCTTGATTGCTGCTACGTTGAGGAGAGTGAGGAGTTTGACCTCTGTATCAGTCGACATGTTTAGGTAGATATAGGATAGAGTGAGAGTAAAGGTGGAGGAAAATCAAAATTATACGATTAACCCGGTCTCAGGCACGGGCGAATAGTCGGTGAGGTAGGTCATATTGAGGTCACCACCTATTATGAGCACCATTTGCCCATATCTACACCTTCGTGATAGACAGAATGACATCGCCCCGGATCATCCTCACTGGAGGCTCAAAAGGAATGGGTCTAGCCGTCCTCCGCATTCTTCTAGAAAGGTACAATGCCCGAGTGGCTACTCTGTCTCGATCTTACCCCGACGACTTGAGGGCAGTCGTCGAAAAGTATGGCTCGGAACGGGTCATAATAGTCCAAGGAGACGTTGGGAAATCCGAGGATAATGTCAAAGTGGTGAAGAAAGCTGTTGATGCTTTTGGAGGACTAGATTCCCTAATTCTAAACGCCGCAACGCTGGACCCAGTCGGTGAGTCACCAGTGTCTACTTACATACGGTTGTCGAAGCTAAAACGTAGGGCGACTGGCCGACATCTCACAAGATGCATTGATTCCCTATATGCAGATCAATATCCTATCGACCATCTACATCATACAAGCTGCTCTTCCACATTTGAGGAAGCAGGGCGGTCGAGTGGTCATCACCTCCTCAGGAGCTTCAACCGGAGCATACGGTGCTTGGGGCCTTTATTCAATGTCCAAAGCTGCTCAAAATAGTCTAGTGCGAACTTTAGCTATAGAGGAGAAGGCAAATGGGGTTTCTTTCTTTGCCGTCAGGCCAGGCGTGGTAGACGTAAGTCATTAATCGCTATCGTTTATTAATGAGCTGATGAACAGACGGACGTGAGATGACCTACTCGAGTCTGGATCAGAGCTGACGATAGATGCAAAAGCTCATCCGAGAGACAGGAGGTTCGGCGATGGATCCGGAAGTCCACGCCAACTTCATTGACACTCACGCAAAGGGGAAACTTCTCGCCCCTGAATTGCCAGTCGTTTCTATCTTATCTGTAATGTGTGGGCTGATATTGTAGACCTGGCGCAGCTATTGCTGGTCTTGCTGTTTCTGGCTCGCCCGAGTTCTCAGGAGAATACATACAGTGGTCTGACGAGAGACTCGCCGGTTATCAAAACTAAGATCTTTGTCCCAGTCGATATCTTCATATCATTGCGGCATGCATTCTGACTTTATTATCTCGAGCTGCCCTATCCTCCTTCCTGTCCGCTGCCTGCCTTACAATATCTCTATAGACCGTGGGCCACAAGACAAGAACGCGTCCAGTTTACTTCCGTGCCTCATCAATTGCTACTGCGCGATAAGTTGAAAGGATTCACCTCTGCCTCTTCACTCAACATTTTCAACGCCTATCATGCCCGGGCAATGCCATCGAGAAAATCAGTGAGGAGGTCGCTACCCAATCTCGGAACATCTCTACCAAGAAGCGAAACTCCCTCAAGGGACGGCTCATCCTCCCCAGACCCACTGGACATCATCTCGAATCACGGTTCCCCGAAATCTCAAAGACGACAAAGTGTGTATATAACAGCGTCGGATTCTAGGGATAGCGGAAATAGTGATCACTCACCAAAACCAAGACAATCAGTCAATTCAATTGAAGATACCGACTCAGACGAAGAAAATAGTAGCGATAGTCAGGATTCGGTCAAAGATCAATATCGCCGAGCTTGTCCTAGAGTATCAACGGACGAAGATCAATCCGAGGACGAATGGTCCACCTTCCAGTCCAGTGGAATTGATAAACGACGCCGACAGTCAATAAGAAGTCGTAGCGGCTGGAGTGAAGAATCTCGCGACAGTAGTAGTACGAGCCCGATTTCTAAATTCGCAGAAACGGTAACGACAAACAAGAGCATTGACCCCTCAATCAGCAGGGATCGCCCTTTCCAGCTCAATCCGGTGCGAAAAAGGCTGAGAATGTTGAATGACTCTATGGATGGTGGTGGGCTGAAGGAGGAGGAGGAGGTCGTGCAAGACAGAGAAGCTGGACCAGGTATTGACGGGGCGGATAGTCAAATGGAGCCGTCCCAAACGGTCAAGCCTGCTGTCCCTGACACAGAAGGAGCGGTAAAGCGATCGCAGTCACCGCAAGCGGGCGAAACAGGGGAGGTATCGCAACGTAGTGTCGGAACGGATGAGAGAAACATGAATAGTTCGATACCGCCGGCAGAAGTTGCGATGGAAGTTGAGGACAGTGGGGACTTATCGAGTAACGAGGTTGCCGGAACTCAGGCTGAGATTCTCAAAGAACCCGCTCCTATTGAGGCCTTGAGCCGTCCTCCAGACGAGACCGTGGCTCGAATAGATCGTCAGATTTCCGAAATACTGGAAGCGGCTGAGATCGACACATCCATGCAGTCCGAGACGCAAGCGGAGGCAAGCGGAAACGAAACAGGGAAACGGCCAACTCAGATCGACGCTCTCGACCGAGACCGCGCAACAGAACATGTGCACACGGATATGCAGCAGGACCACGATATGGTAACGGCCTCGATTGAGCAAGTCCCCACTACAGAAGATGCTGGAGTTAGCATCGATGATCAGGACATGAACAACACCGAGCCACAACCGGATCTCGCGATGGATCTTCCAGCTTCCACTCCAGCAGGGACGTCCGTGGCTGAAGCTGAAGAAGGAGAAGAGGAGCTAGACGAGGATATCGCCCATTCACCCGAAGCCGATGAGGCTATCTCCAATATGGATGGTGATGTGGAGATGGACGGATCTTCAGTCGCTGAAGCCGCGCCTGCTACCGAAGTCAAGATTCGGAAGAAGCCTGGCCCCAAACCGAAACCGAAACAGATTGGGCAGAAAGTTGAAGCTGCAGCGAAGAAATCCGCAAAAGGGGCCAAGGGGAAGAAAGTAGATGAGTTGAAGGCTTATACAAAGACCAAGACTGCCAGATTCACACCCGTAAGTTCCATGTGTGCGCCTGCTCTGAAGCTCTGAAGCTGACAGGTAGGAATCCACTCAGCCGAGCTCTGTCTCGATCGCTTCTGAGCAGGGTGATGATACACCCGACCCTGTCAGTGATAAACGCTACTGTATTTGCAGGAAGAGAGAATCGGACGATGATGAGGATGTCACGATGGTGGGATGTGAATCGTAAGCTGCTCTTCACCTGCCATGAGCGGACGTGTGCTGACCAACAGGTGCGATGAATGGTTTCATGCCTCCTGTGTTGGTCTGACCGAGGACCAAGTCAAGAACATGGACGTCTACATCTGCCGATCATGCGAGAGGAGTGAGTACCAGATTTGACATTGTTGCAGGTCTGACTTGGTAGGTACGAAGCAGAAAACAATTTACAAAAAGACTTGTAAAAGAGACGGATGTGACAAGGGTTTAGGCATGCGAGCTTCCAAGTAAGCTCCACCATATTTTGTGATGTCAAGCTGATATCAGGTTCTGCTCTGACTTATGTGCTTACAAATACCATAAGATCTTCATCGATTCGATTTCCAACAAGAAGACGCTAAAGTCGTTATCTAATTCATTCGGCTCCTTCCCTAGACCTGTTTCTGTACAGGTGACACATTACGGCGAAACTCCTTCTGCCAGCCAGAACGACAATGAAACGCAACGAATGATCTCGGCTGTCCAAGAGCAATTGAGTGCTACCGCCATGTCCTTAGAGATTGTCAGGAAACGTCAACAAATGCTCCAGAAAGCCATCGACAAGGCCGAGAACCTACCGCCCAGCATCGTGCAGGCGGAGGAAAGTAGAAGTAGCAAGAGTAAACGAAAAGGCGGTGGAGGGCCTACTGAAGATAAGCAGTGCGCCTGGGACCCAAAATTGATCTGGGATGATGAGGAGGTGGAAAATTGGGCCGAGGGGCAGGGTGATGAAGAGGAGATTTGCGGATTGGGAAAGAGGCGGTGTGATAGACATTCGGGTTGGCAAAAGACAACTGGGTTCTCGCTTGAGACTGAGGAGTTTCAGCTGGTCAGTCGTCTTTTCAGCCACTTCCCATGGGCGCTGATGAGTCGTAGAACCAGAAGCAAAAGGCACTTACCAGCCAAGAAGCGAGTTTGACCAAAGCTGTCGAAGCGACTGCAGAAAGTGAAAGAGTAAAGTAAGCTCGCTCTTAAGTGTCACGGAAGAGCCCAGCTGATGTTGTAGATCAGAGTTCAAGGAGCGACTGGTAGCTAAAGGCAAAGCATAGGCCTTGTGTTGATTCATTACGACCTCTTACGCCATTCCATGCCATATAACATTCATTGACTGTACAGATTTACTTCAAACCCTTTACATGCAATGTATATATCAATCAATCCAGAGGGGACATACAACGTGCTTAACATCCAGCTTAGCCACTTCCTTCAGCGATAAACCCTTCTCGCTATCTCGCTCAAAGATGGTCAAACCTCCCCCATCCCGCCCTGCAATGGCTATGAACCTGCCTCTCTTGTCCGCCGACATACCCCTCAAATGCTTTCCAATACCCGCGATCCATCCTTGCTCGGTCCTCTCGACGTTGCCGTCCTCGTCAACTGAAAAGAGCGCTATAGCGTCTCCTTCCGGATTGGGAGAATCTCGATTCGTACATATTAACAGATGTTTTCCTCCGCTTGTTGCTGGTAGGAGGATGATCTCAGATGCCAACATTTTCGCTTGATTGTCCTTATCGGCTGGAGGCAAGATAGAGTGTCGTGAGATACAGACTGGAGCGCCTGGCTGGCCATCGGTTGGGATGATCGGCGTACCGTCCTCTGACACTGCCAATTTCTCGGATAGCGGGGGCAGGGTATGGACGACGAGGGTCGACGACAACTCGCAGATTGTGTACAAATGTGTACCTGTTCATCAGTGCTGTTCCGATCATTTAGCGTACCTTTAGGATGAACAGCCACATGACGAGGCCCGTCACCTTGTTGGTACCCTCCGACAGCACCTCGCATCTCCCAGTCACGCCCATCCTTCGGGGGTAGTTGCCTCGAGACGGAATTCGTTCCCAAGTCAGGTATCAGGATCTCATCCCCATGAACCACAATTTGATGTCCATGTGGTGCTTCTTGCCGCGGATGTTCAAGTGGGACAGGCGATTTCTGAAGGTGGACGGTGAGTGCTACCACATCTGGGCCACGGACAAACTTCCCTTCCGGGGAGAGGGGGACGTGGATTGCACTACCGGAGCCATACTATCATGAGCTACTTGCAAGTGGAGCTTTGACCTACATGCGCTCCGATGATGGCCGAGCAGTCTGGAAGAACAGCCATCGAGTTCAAACCCTTTCCACCCGTCTCAAACTTGTCCAGAACCTCCAGATCCCCCGTCAAGCCTTTTAGGCGCAGAATAAAGATCTTGCCTTCAGCCCACGAATTTGAATATACGATGTCAGGTATACGCCTGGGGATTAGCACTGTCGCCTCTCTTGAGAGGTGGGACTGACGGATGACGAGTCAACCAACTAGGATGGGGCTCTGTCCTTGTAGATTGTCCTAATCTGATACCTTTTGTGACAGGATCAAAGAGGGCTGAGTGGATGTAATCGTCATGAGTCCCGAGAAGGATTAAAATCTTGCCTGACATGTTGACGAAGTGAGTCTTGAAGCTAAGGGGCAGTACAAAATGATATACTCGCGAGCATGCATAAGTAGCATAAGTAGGTGGATTAGGTGGACTTGTGAGGTGGATCGTTCCGGCATTTCCGGGCCGCCTGATCCGGGGATCAGTAGTGACTGTCTTCGGTCGACTTTCATTCCATCCTTCGACCGTCACTTCTCCCACATTGTCTGGTACCTTCTGAGAGCAACCTCAGCAAGCGAGGACTGCAGTATGGATGTAGACAGGCCGTTTGACGTCGCCGCGTCCGGAGGACAGTATATGCAAAGGCCCTTTAGCGAAAGGAGGCAACTCCTTTATCAGTCCTGATTAAGAGGTATCTCCCCTTGATACAGGTCCTTTGCTCGCTCGATGCAGTCTTCATACCATATGCAAGATTCACATACATAATATTGATGACTATGACTGAACCTCTTGATTATCTCTCACACGGTACCGAAAATGACGATTCGAATCCGCCCAAATCGCCTTGCTTACATACTCACCGGCTTCACCACCCTTATCCTTTTTATATACTGCCTCTCCAGCCACGTTCCACTCCTCTCCATAGACCAGCTCGCACGATTCAATACTCTCTTTCCCTCCGATATTCCCATATCATTCCTCTACACCCGCAATCAATCGGTCTTCACTGATTCGGAAGCGTCCACGATCCTTCAGCAAAATATCATCCGAATCACCCTCGCTCAGAATTATGAGAATGCTCGTACATCACTCGTTACTCCTGAAGATGATGAGGGATTCTCTGCCAGTGAAGAAGAGACGCATGAAGATTACATTTCTCGCTTGTCGACTTTTGTGCTAAGTCACTTCAAAGGTTCAAAAGCGAAAGAATACTTGCTTGCGATGTTGACTAATCTCAACGATCACATCTCGCCGCCATTGCTGGATTCTCCGATGCGGAAAGCGACGATCAAGATCGTGGGTGAGACTGGTCGAAAGAGGAAGGAGCGGTCAGAAGATTGGGAAATCAATGTTTTCGATAAGCAGGGAATGGATAGGGGATTATGGGCACTGAGCAAAGGAAGTCCAAACTTGGAGGCGATGTGGAGGAACCTCACTCTCTCTGAGGATAGAAGAGTCATGCTCAAGTACGTCGTCACATGCCGACGTGATGTCTCGCTGATAGCAGATATCTCGCTCTTCTGCTCTGGGGTGGAGCGTATGCCGAGAATGTCGAGGTTCTCAAGGTTAATACAAACCAAAATCATCACTGCGAAGCTGACGCCCAGTCAACTCACCTGGGGAGTATAGCAATAACAGCCTCATCGGCTCTTTCACCCCTTTTGAGCAGTATCAGGACCGATCTTCAGTCCTTAGGTCCCTCCCCTCCACCTCAACCCGATTTCCTTGCCCCACCCCTTGACCCCACCGGTTCAACTGCTGAAGAACCAGCTGCACTGAAAGATACTAGTTTAGTCCTTTATCGTCGACCTGGAGCGACTTGGGTGGATCGATTTCCTCTATCTACAGACACCATTCTGGCGAGTGCTGCTTTGAGCGAGAACATACTGGAGCTAATCAACTAGGTCAAAGCCTTTCATCCTGTATTTCTGGACATTGTCGAGAGGATGAACCAGCAGACTCATGATGAGGTGTCTGGTGATCAATCTGTGAGTACCTCTTTCATTCCATTGATATCGAGTTCCGGCTGATCTATCAGATACGATTTGATGATATTCGTCTATTGTAAGTCACTCTGGTGCCTCTGGACTGACGCATCAGCCATGATGCAGTCGACAGATACCTCCAGGTTCAATATGGGACAAGTCTCGAAGATTTGATCTACAGGAACGAAGATCTCCGGGTCGGCGACATCCTCCTGCTGGGTGATCACGCATGAGCTTTAGACAATCATACATAGATAGTGATGTACACCTTTCGACCTTAGGAGCCTCGTTATTCTCGTAATCTTACTCGTACAAAACAATGTCAAGATAATACCGGTGTCCCCAGGCCGAACATCAGTTCCACCATGCCTCTTCACATCCAATCTGCCGCAGCTACCTGACCTTGGAGATCGAGATTAACTCGGGCAAGAAGATCCAGGCGAAACTCGTCATTGGCCTGAAGACAATCAGCCAACATCGGTATGCGCCAAAGTCACACTCACGTTATCTTCAAGTCATGATCTTCGTCCTCGACCTCGTGACCCCACTGCCCAGCCTTCAATTGATTCTCCCATTCCTGAACATATTCCCTCTCATAGGTCAAGGCGTAGCAGTGACGAGCTACGACTTGTTCCTTAGAGAGTGAAGTCCTGAATGCCACTCCCGATTCTTCGACAGCTCTCATACAAGCTTCTCGAGCTCCCTTGACATGAATCTTGTTGGCGTCCTGTAGCGGTTCCTGCTTATCAGCTTGCATGCAATCAGTAGAACAGTTGGACATACAGTCAATTCAGTTTGCTTTGCCCTCTTTCGCCATTTGTTTCGAAGAGCGATACCTGCCGGAATCTCGGGTTCGTAGACTCTATATTGACGCATGACGTATTGTACATCTTTTTCGTACTGCGCCTTGATGGGTCGCAAAGCCTTAAGAAGGACATCATACACCGGAAAGCGCGTCACAACAGTATCAACAGGATAATTCAGCGCGACAATATCTCTAGGTCGGAAATGAGGATCAGGGCGGACCTATCTTTCAGCTTGGCCTTCGTACGGTTACAATCAGTTTACCAGTTGGAATAGTCGACCAAGAATCTTTTGGCTTTCGTAAACAAATTCCTTTTTTCCTTCCTGACTGATGAGCATTTCTCCCTGGACGAGCTGAAGATGTGCTCACTTGGTCCATGAAAGAAGGCCATTGACGCGGTTTTAGGTCCATGCTGAATTTAGCAGCTTGTCCAGCTATTCTGTCAGCTAGTCGAGAATGACCGTCAACAATAGCTCACTTTTTGCAAAGTCGACTCTGAATTTGGTCAGTAGTGATCGATGTCATATAGAGAGCGACATACGCGGTCTATGATGTCAGCGAAGGGTTCATGAGGTCAAGCGGGACTTACGCTATGGATCTCGGAAAGCTGTAAACACTTTAAATCGAATGGTCCATCCGCTAATGAATCAGAAAGGGCCAAGTGGGCGTTATCGACGAAACCTAGAACGTCGTTCTGCTGGTCAGTTTCGCTTGCCAAAGAAACTCAGTGAGCTCACGAGGAGATACTGAACAAAGTTCTGCTACGTCAGCTTAGTTCTCGGTGTAACATGTGAACTGACCTCGTTGAGATCTGTTTGTGTGACCCTGTCGACTCTCAGTGGTTCTGGAGCCTTATAGTTCATTGGCTCATATGGCTTCAAATTCTGAACGAAATTCTGGTCCCAAATGAGGGTGAAGTCTGGTCGTCAGTGTGGCCGTGTCTCGGGTTTCAGCTTGTGTGCTCACCATCACCATCGAGATCTCCTCCTCCAAGCCTGATCTGTTAGCTTGAGTGGTCGAACGAATTGTGTTGCTCACATGTTTGGTAGATCTCGTGCTCCTTGAATACTGAATACAATGACGTTTTTCAGATGACGCAGTTCAGGCCTGTCAACGGCGAATGCCCTTTGAACATCGCCTGTATTGTTAGCCTCGTCTGGCGACCGACTGTAAAGGCGAACCTGGATGTACTGATTGATGAGCTTTCATCCCAGACACGGTTGGAACACGAAAGCTTACACGCAGGAGCTCGGCAGACCAGGACCTCGCTGACCACCACTCTTGGTTGAGACTTGTCGTCCTGCTGGTATTGACAGAAGACTTCTCCTTCCTTCAGAGTTCCAGTCTCATCAGCCACGCCTGAATATCAGCGCTGTGATCGTTTTTGGCCAGATGCAATTACCAATCATAAAGACGCCATGATTGATTTGCAGCCTGGCCTTCCATTTCAGATCCTGCAAAGCGCGACATTCCACAATATCGATCATGTCCAATATCAATGGATTCTTGTTGTAGCCAGCCTTGATGACTTCTATCAGTGGGAACTGCAGGTCAGCCTTTACCAAGGTGGGTTGAGCTGTAGCTGGAGCTGGGCATACCTCAGAGCAGGTCGATATCAATTGAAAATCTTCCGGAGTATGCGAGCCGTTCTCTACGCGTCCGGCAAGGCCTTTGATCTTGCTGACTGTTCGCTGGAAAAGATCGACAAATAACTTCTCTGGGATGCCATTGGCGCACATAATATTGATGAATTGCCGATTCAAGAATGCAGCTTGGTATTTGGCGATCTGCCATCAGTCAATGTCAAGGTCAAGATGTGACGTTTTGATAGAACTCACTCGGACAACGTTCAGGTCTTTCAGCGGACTCTCGAATTTGACCATTGAGGGCCGCATACGAATCTCGTGATCACCGACTATCTGCGGCCAGCAACATAGTACGCCCTTTGCACCACTGCGGTTGTCAGCTACGAAGCAGCACTGATTAGGACAGCGACGAACCAAAGCCTGAATTGGATGGCCGAGGGCTGAGACAGGAGGCCCCGGGTGTGGCCTAAGGCTCTTGCAGCTTCCGCGAGAACCGCTCGACCAGCGAAACCCACTCCGTCCGTGAATGTGAAGCCATTCCTTTCAACATCAGGCATCATTGGTCCCATTTCAGCATCGATATCAACAATTCGACTGGTGCTGAATGGCTAAGTTGTCAGCGGGATTATCGAATCAGATAGCAAAGCTCACCAAACCCATTCGAGCAGCGTGCTTGGCAACCACGGTCTCCCTTACATTGCCCATCCACGATCGTAAAGCGAAACCATCAATGACTCTAGGGTTGATGAACCAGATTGATCGATCCCTGGGGGTCAGTCAGGTTTGGCAATCAGCGAAAGAGGTGGACGCACTTTTGCTGAGAAGAGGATGAAGCGACTGGGAGAAATAGCTCGCCTCCTATATGTACACCAAACTGCAAGGCTCGTCTCACTCGAGCCATGATACCGACATCAGGCCTGATCAAGTCGTACTGCTTGGTAGCTTCATTTGCCTAGATGAATCAGCCTTGCGGACGCCCATGGACTCACAAAAAGACGGTCCTCTTCATCGGTAAAAGTGATTCGAGCTATACCATCCAGACTTTTGGCATATTTCCTCGTGACCGAATTCGACGGTTCCTGTTGTGGCGGACCGATGAGTACTCGAGTCGGTGTGACAAGGACATTTCGAATCATGACCAAGTGCGAGAGCTTGGGCGCCTCTCGTGTTCTCAGGAAGCTCGCCGTTCCTGCTTTGTAAGCGGTGGTCTGAGCAAGACGCGCTGTGCGCTGTGCTGACCTGCTACAATCCTCGCGACGTTCCTGATACGATCCTCTTTGAGCTTGAAGAGGTCTTCCAACAATCTTTCCTGAAAAGCGGGCACATATGCATGTTGCCTGAGCGCCGCGAGTAGCTCAGGTACATCGCCTGGCTTCAATGTGCCCAATGCAATCAAACCCTCGATGAGGGTCCGTGTCCGGAACCGGATGCCGCTCAGATCAGGCGGATTGAACATTCGCCCTTGCTCGGCTGGACCCAGTTTCACAAACTCCCAAGTTGGTGCTCGCCGAGCCATGAGGTTGATTTGCGGATCCTCTTCCGCAAGCGCCCGCAGCCTGTTGGCGCAGGCTCGGAGCTTCACGAGCTGAGAATGGTTCAAGTAGAACACCCATCGATATGTATTCCAAAACGTGGGCTAGAGATCAGTGATTGCCGGGGCATCTCAGAGAGACTCACATATCCGCACGGTCCTTCCGGGATGGGTTGCAATGGTCCAGCTTGGATCTCGGTCTGGCATTAGCAGTGACACTCCCCGCAGGTGTGAACTGACAATATTGGTCAAGGCGAAATCCATTGCCGTCGCCCTTCGCCGGTTCTCAGCTCGAGCCCTCGGGAGCCTATCTGCGTCCTCGAATTCAGTGAAGAACCGAGGGGGTCGTTTGCAAGACACAGTGACGGTGACTTGTCGACCTGGCAATCCCGGAGCGTTGAGCGCCTGCTCCACGATGGATATGCCTCCAGCTGTGATATCGTCAAACGATATCTCGCAGTCCAGTGGTCGAAGAGCAGGTGGTAAGACGCTTTGATCGAGTAGACATTTGGCTCGAACGACTAGGAGCTCTTTGGTGAAATCAAAAGCCAGGTAGGACATTCCGTCACCGGTCAATTCACCATTCCTGCGCCTGCTTGACAAGTCCTCCCCGTGCGCGCAGCCGAAGGCAAGAATCTGTCCCGTCAACTCAAACCTGCAATATCTGAGTCCATACTTGATTGAACCTCTTTCCAACGAGACTGCCTAGAGCCATACCTTGAGGCCAGAATTGATACTTCAGCCTCTGCCCCGAGCTCCGTTCCCGATGCCCTCCTGTCTCTACCTCCTGTCTAGCAAAAGGCGAATGAGGCGGTGTAGGTAGATAGCTTCTTCCTCCAGACATCCTGTCAGGTCCTGATCGAAAGCCATTTTGGGGACGCTGCATGGCGATATTCATGGCGGAAAAGTCTATAGCGGCGAACAAGTCGTCGAGCGAGGGTACGGAGCGTGAAGAAGAAGATGTTGACGACTGTTGATTCATACAGAGAATCTATAGCTGTTGATCGTTAGCGAAGGGCTGTGAGATAGATAAAGATGGGCCGTACTCACTCAAGATGGACTTCACCGGCTAATCGAGATGGGCATCAAGGTTCAAGATGACAGGCGGTGCCTTGTGCTTTCAAGGGTGTTCTGCTGACAAGACTGGTACAAGAGGAGTGGAAGGGGATATGTCTATGGATACATTTTTTGGATGGCACAGAGAGAGAGGAAAGCAAGAATTGTCCCTTGATAACAAAAAGCTCAGTTAACGCTCGGACCTCCACAACTAGGAGTGCGGGGTAAGATGAGTGAGTCACTTGGCAGTGAACTACCAAATAGGTAATCCTTGAAGTGCATACTAACGGGTCTACAGCTTGGCCTTGACCTTATTATCTGCTTCACCCTCCTCTCCTAGTCCTCTACCCTCGACAAGACCCTTTTCCTTCTTCCCCCTTGTATCAGCGCGAACTACTCCTTCTTGTAACGTTGTTGCTATCAAGATCCCATCTTCTGTATATATCAAACCCCTGACCACGCCCCTACCAGAAGCGACATCTACGACTGCACCTTCCATAACATGTAGAATTGGCGATGAAGGATCAAAGTTGACCGGTAGAGGGTAGAAATGAGTAGAATGGTCGAGTGACGCGAGCATGCCTAGTCGAGGTGTGGAGACTCGGGTGAGACCGACGGCGCGAGATGCAGTACCTATGAACTGGAAGTCGGAGATGTATGCTATCATTGCCTCATATTAGCTATCAGCGTGGTATAGGGAAGACTAGCTCACTTTGATGGTCTCAACATCAGGCTTCTCACCAGGCTGAAGACGCGCTTTCATCCACAACATTCGCCTATTCCCTCCAGCGGCAATGACCTCGTCTCTGGATGCCTTCACTTTCGCGACAGCAATAGCCACTGGGGACTCTTGTCTCTCCTGACCCGTCAGCCTAGCTCATCTACGTGAAAGAGCGCTCACCCGTATGTACTCTGCGATAGCCTTCTGACCTCGTCCGTCCAGCTCCGCTTTCTCTTTCAGAAAATTGGTCCACCGGCTTTCCTCCTTCTCGCACTCCTCATAGCCCAATACATCATCCGGGAACTCGATCTGGAATTTTGGTGAGAATCCAAATGGTGATTGTATATCGTCCGTCTCTTTCTGTTTCTGCTTTTGCTTGTCCGCCTTTCCAGATTCGGATGCATTGCCCAGAGCGAATCGCAGGGAATGTGACAGTGCCTCTTTGGCCCCTGGGTCGGGTGCTTTAGGTGATTTCGGCAGCTCGATGGGTGGAAGAGCATATGATGCGGCCAGAATGAATACCGGCTTGTCTCGCTGTATCGCCTTGACAAGCCTGTTGGCATATGATTTCCCGTCCCTCAATCTCTCGACCTCGTAGTCGATAGGTATAGATGCATCTGCCGGAAGCAGGAAGTAGCAGTGTTGACTATGAAGTCCGAGTGGGGCACCTATAGTCTGTGAAGCAGCAGATAATGCTTGGGCGATCCTTCAATTAGCCTTGCCCTAGTGTCAAGATAGCAAGCAACTCACACCTGACCTCCGAAAACACCTCTAGCTCCTGTGGGCATCCATAATCGACCGGATCTGAAGGTCTCTAGATCCTTTCCTGACTTGTTCCTCCGTGGCTTGACCTGGGTGACCGCTACAAAGTCCGTGAACGGGTACCTCTTAACGTCCATGCTAGATGAGTGTGAAGTATGGTTAGTAGATGGTTGCTCAGAAATTCGCAACAGACCGGTTAGATAGTGAGCCGGGAATTCGTGTACGGAAGCAATTCCACGCGTCTGAGCCAAGTGGGGTCTAGAGTACAAAGTGGAGGAAGTGTGCATTTAGCAGTAGCTTTCGATTCCTATACGCCGTTTGATCGCTTGACTCAGATGTGGGGACTACTCACACAAGGCCTAGCGGTGGCGCAAGGTATCTGGACACCACTTCCACAGACGCAGAAATCATCGACCGCCAAAGTCGAGCTCTACACCGGTCCATATGCGAGTGGGGGAGCTTGGGCCTCAGCATATGACCATGCTGTTGACCTAGTCTCGCAAATGACAGTAGAAGAGAAGGTAGCTCAATGATCTCGAGTATGAGGACTGATTGCAGGTGAATCTCACTACAGCAGTTACTGGGCCTTGTCAAGCGAATTCTGGCGGTGTAGCCCGTCTCGGTCTACCAGGACTATGCTTCAATGACGGACGTGAGCCATGATGACAGAGATAGTCCCGAGCTGAAATGTAGCCTCTGGACCTAGGTATACCGACTTTGTCACCCAATTTCCATCCGCTTTTACCGCTGCCGCCTCGTTTGACCGGGAGCTGATTGAGGAAAGAGCTAGGGCAATCGGAAAGGAGTTTAGGGGAAAAGGTATCAATGTCGAATTGGGTCCAGTGACCGGTGGTCCGCTAGGGAGATCGCCTCATGCAGGCAGGAATTGGGAAGGTCAGCCGTTCTAAGTTGGCAACGATAGCTGATCAATAGCAATCTCGCCTGACCCATACCTTTCATCCACCATGTCTTTCCTAACCGTTAGGGGGATGCAAGAATCAGGGCTTATCACATGCGCAAAGCACTATTTTCTCTATGAACAGGAACCGGTCTGCACTGGCCCCGTCGATGATTCGGGGGGAAGGACAGATTGTATGGATGTATCGGCTGATGTGGATGATAAGACCGTCAAGGAGCTCTATTTGCCCTCGTTCGCCGAGACAGTACGGGCAGGTACTGGGTCTATCATGTGGTAAGCTCACACGAACGATTTTGAAAGCTGACGATAGCTCATACAACCGGATCAACGGCACTGCAGCTTGCGAGAGTGATCCGGCGATGAATCAGATCTTGAAGAAGGAGCTAAACTTCCAAGGATTGTGAGCTACTGATGCCAAGTTGTTCTTCTGGGCAAGCTGATGACCAGTGTACTTGTATGTCATTGTGCTATTTGTCGAGTCCCAATTCATGTCTCATCGAGTAGAGCGACTTTGGAGCTGCCCATTCGACAACACCTTCAGCGTTAGGCGGTATGGACATGGAATTACCCGGGGAGTATTTTTGTAAGTTTCCCCTCAGTCAAAGCTAGATGACACTCACTCGTAAGATGGGAAGAGACTGCTGAAAGCTGTGCATGATGGTAAGGTCCCGATGAAACGACTCGGTGATATGGCGCACAGGTGAGTCCGCTTTGCACCTACCTACCTTAGAGAAGTACTGACTAATGCTCAGAATTCTCACGCCATATCTCGCATCTCAGCATAAAGCCAACTACCCAGAAACCAACTATCAGAAATACAATCTCCGAGATGAGGTCGAGGTTGACGGTCATGTCTTTCGAAATCAGCACATCAGTCACAAGGGTAATCATCACAAGCTAGCTAGGAAAGTTGCAACCGAGTCAACAGTGTAGGATCTCCATGTGCGAAATGACCCCAGCTGAATAAGGATAGCCTGCTGAAGAATTCTGGAGTACTGCCACTCAAGAACATTAAACGTATTGGCGTATTCGGGACTGACGCCGATTACCCATCCACCGGAAGTGGTTGTGGACCCGACTTGTTTTGTATGGTAGCTTCCAAAACAAGGTATTGGAACGGAACAGTCACAATCGGCGGCGGCTCTGGAGCAGCTTACGCAGATTACATTGTAAGCTGACCTATACGGCTGCAAGCTAACGATAGGCCGCACCTCTCGAGGCTATATCTCTTCGAGCCCGACATGAGGGTATCAGAGTCGATACAGTCCTCCATGATGATTCCGCTCATTTCGGCTCCATGTCATGGATCGCATCCCAATCTGAAGTTTGTCTGGTGTTTGTCAGTGTCTTCCTTGTTGAGGCGTGGGACCGGAGTGAGTTGCGATTGGACCATGAAGGCGAGGCCATGATCAAGACTGTCGAAAAGAGTTGTGGGGGCGAGGTCGTAGTGGTGATGCACGTTGGTGGGCAGGTCATCATTGAAGACTGGGTAGATCTACCAAAGATAGGCGGTGTGATTTTTGCCGGGTACCCAGGACAGGAGACCGGGAACGCCATCGTCGACATTCTCTGGGGAGATGTAAACCCCTCTGGAAAGGTAAGATGGCGCTCTTCATCAGAGTCATCTGACATCTAGCTGCCTTTCACAATGGGCAAATCTGAATCTGATTGGCCGACCGGTAATATCGTTCGAGAGATGGTATGTCCGCACTTGGGTCTCGTTGCTGACTGAAGCCCAAGAAAGGCAAAATCCCTCGATCGACATTCAGCGAAGGGCTTGCTATCGATTACAAGTGGTTCGATAAACATGGTATCAAGCCTCGATACGAGTTCGGATATGGTCTGAGGTCCGTTGATCAGCCGGTGGTCTCAGTCAGGACTGACTCGTTTAGCTATACTACGTTCGACCTATCCCACTTTGCAATCAAGGAAGACCATGTTGTGGCCGATGATACTGTCCAAAAGACTAACGAGCGGTTCGAAGGTGATGCGGATCTGTACGATTTCCTGGTGAGTGTCGCATACTAAATGTGTCGAGCTGAGATCAGTACGTTGCTTCCGTCAACGTGACCAATAACGGTAAACTCGATGGTGCTGCTGTTCCACAGCTGGTGAGTAGCGAACCAGACCGAGCTGAAGATAGTACATGTCGTTCCCAAAGACCGAGGTCGAACAGCCTCCAAGGCATCTTAGGGGGTATGAAAAACCATACCTCAAAGCTGGGGAGAGCAAGATCGTTCAATTCCGCTTGGTGCGCCGACGTTATTGTCAGGATGTGCAAGTACTGACGATATAGCGTAAGAAGGACCTTTCGGTGTGGGATGTCGAACGTCAAATTTGGCGAATACCCAAAGGTGAATTCACCTTTAGCATCGGGCACAGCTCGAGGGATCTGGTCCATAGTCTCAAGACGGACATCAAGATGAAGTGAATTTTGTATTGTCGTTGAATTATACATATATCTCGTTATGAATGCTATTCTCGTCATGCCCAGACTTGATCTGGCGATACTAAAATATCTCGTCCATTTGATCTTGTATACTTTTTGCCCTGAGGTGTCAGTCATGATACCCACGAGTTGTGACGGCTTACCGTATCTCTCGAAGTTGATTTGCGCATATCTGCAGGTCAGCGCTGAAAATGATTTACCTCGGGTGGCTTACCGAATCCATCCAGCTCGTCTCTTGTTGAATCCGGTCCCTCCATTCCTTGATAATAGCTATGCTTCAGCCCAAGTCTGACAGGAAAGACGGAATACCTACTCTACCACACGTCTGTAAACACTGTACCCTAGCTTCTCATACATCTCGACCGCCCTGTGATTGTTGCATCTGACGAATAAATCCGTAAACCAAGCATCAACACAATCTTTCCTCCCCTCCGTCTCTGTCTCCTCTGGAACTTCTGGGATCTTGCCATTGGATGCGAGAACCTCCAAGTGATCCATGAATAATCTTGCAAGACCGAGAGACCGGAAAGAGGGGGTAATAGACATGGCGGTGAGATGGGCATGATGTTGTGGATCAGGAGGTGGTGGTTCGTGCTTGGCAAGCACTGGAGATCAGCTGAGCTCACGACTCGAGCTTACTATAGGCTTTGATGGATGGACCAGCTTCATGTGCTGATTCAGCTGTCATGCAGAATTCAGGCCACTGAGCGGTATAGGTGGAATAATATCCTGTGTGATACTGCTATCAGAATCTTGCGTTGGTGAGGGCGTACCGTTGCTGTCCAGGAATCTGCGTTGACTGCGTTAAAGTTCAGAATATCCGTGGGCTCGAATGGTCGTATCACCGACATTTTGGTCGGCTACTCAAAACAAGAGGTGGAAGATATAGCAAGTAAACGACCCGAAAGAAGGGTCATTTTCGGCCTTCTCCGCCGCACATCAATCAGCCAGCCACATTAACAAATACCTCCCATAGGTGATCATGAAGAGACCAATTCATCTAAAGGCCCAAGTAATCTAAGTCTAGCCGTTGAAGTCTGTTGTACAATGTTGTTGAAGACAATTATCCCTATAAAATTCTTATTCCAGTTTCCCGCCCAACCCTTGCACAAGATCCCTAATCATGCTCGTCTTGATCGACATTCCCTCTCTATACCTACACAAAATCCACCCGCTCGGTCCTCTAGACTGTGCAGCCCTGACAACCAGCTCCGCCGCCATTCTACCTGTATTAATCCTATTTTCGCCATCTGTTTCTCCTCCTGGATCTAGCTGATTCTTCAATGCTCTCCAGCTATCTTCCAACATGAGGTGATCGGAATCACTGACCCCTGCTCCTATCTCGACGTGTAGACCGCCGAATTGACAGGGAAACGATTGACATAAGCGTGTCGCAAAGATGAGAAGACCGGGGTCATTGACGACATGTGAGTCCGACAAATGGCAGCATGACTTGAGGCGTGTCAGGAGGTCGGGTTGCTGTGGTTGGGATTGCTGGTGATGCTGAGAGTGATTGTTTATTGGTATTGGGGGAGATATCGGGGAGCTGCGACGGTTATTGCCGTTTCCGTTCGTATTGTGATTATTGTTGTTGTGATTATTATTACTATTGTTATTGTTATTGTTATTGTTGTTGTTGTTGTTCGAGTCTTCGCCAAACATGTTGAACATATTTCCAAAATTGGGCGTCTGCGAGCCATTGCCTTTTAACATCGAGTCGAGCGAGGATGAAAAATCGAACGAATTGGCATCTGGCGAAACGGGAAGGTTGAAAGGCATGGGTAATTGGTAGTTGAAGTGCGAATTATCGGCGGGATTGCTGAATAGCGACAATTGATTATGCGACGACGATGAAGCCTGCTGATTGCCGTTGTGTGACGAGTGTGGTGGTTTATGAAGAAGTGTCCCATGACTTGCTCCTGGAGATAGAGTCTCTGAATCGCGTATATGGTCCGAGTCCAGGTCCTCCGAGTCGTCTCCTAGTGGTGGTTGACCTTTTAGTCGTCGTTCCCTATCTCTAGCCTCTTTTCGCGCCCGTACACGCTCACTCATTGGTACACCACCTTCTTTGAGACTTTTGCCCTTTCCCGTAGGTCCTGACCCGATTCTAGGTCGTTCAGCTTCCGGTAAAGCCAACAGGGCTCGCAGTTGGGTGTTCTCATTTTCGAGGATATTGATTCGTTCCTCTAGCGCAGCGAGATGCTCAGCTCGGCGTAAACGAAATGCTCGTTGTACTTCACGAGCGCGTGAAGGTGGTAACCCATCATTTGGTTTACGACCACGGGGCTCATGTCTATCCTAGGCGAGGTTAGTCACTGAGACGCGTAGTGAGAGGTGATTTGAAATGAATGTGATAGGTCCCCGAGGGGATTGTGAAAGGAGTGAGCAGTTTGAACATGACGTACCTTTGGCTCATTAGGAGTCGAGTCGTTCTCCGACATGGTGTGCTTGCCTTGCCTTGTTCGGAGATGGTGTCTATTGTCTGTGCAAAACGCCTTATCGATAACAGTGAATTGCACACAATGATGGCTCTTTGCAATAACAGATCAAGACTCGGTCTCGTCGTTTGAAATGACTTCCACTCAGGGTAATTGACCTGACCCGCGCCCTTTGCCCTTTGCCCTTAGTGAACCCTGAGCTATACCCCTCGGTGTTATTCCAATTGTGGCGGCTCAACTTCCTGCAAGCCCATCTCTATATATGTAGTCCGATACACCATACATCTCTCAACTAACCATGGCACCTAAAGCAAGCGTCAAAGAAGCATCACCTTCACCACCACCTCTACCGTCAGGACCAGTACCACAAGCATCAAGCTCGACCGCTGGACCCAGCGAATCCCAGCCAACAGATGTACCAATAGCATCCTTGGGTGAAGATGATGAAGACGATGACGACGAGAGGGAAGGCGAGGAGGGATCGGGAGATCAGCCTGGCAAGGAAAACGGCAGTGACGATGAAGTATGGGATCCTGCCGAGGAACGCCTACCTGGACAAAGTAGTAAAGACAAAGGCAAAGGCAAGGCGACGGAACAAGAATCTAGTCAACCTTGGCAGGCGGTTTGGGCGCCTGAGCAGAATGGTGAGTTTAGGCAAACGAGAGTAAAGCAGCGCGCTGACGACAGCCTGGTACTTCTGGAACGCCGAGACAGGACAAGTGACATGGACCAACCCCCTTGAACCAGCTCCACCTCTTCCCACCGAACCAGCTCCCCCTGCACTCGTCAATCCACCTTTACCGGAAGAAGCGCCTCCTCTGCCCGAAGGCAAATTCGGAGAGATCCCCGACATTGATCCAGACCTCGCATACCTCTTACCAGCGACGCAACGCGTGGGAGGTGATGGTCAAAACGCGTCGTTCAATGCGAGAACTGGGAAATTCCAACAGACAGATGGTACCAATTACGCGTTTGATCATTTGGACGAGTACAATCGTGCAAAGAGAATGGCGGGCAAATACTTTGACGTGGATAATTGGGAAAAGAGTCTGAGGGAGGAGAATGCAAAAAGAAAGCGGGATGAAGCAATGGGAATTGCGCAGGACAACAAGATTACCAAGAAGGATATGGTGAGTCGTTGAAGCTATCTTTGGGAAGGAGCTGACAGTTCAGGATCGATTCAAGAAGAAGAAGGCAGAGCAGAAATGGAAGAAACAGGCATGGCTCAGAGACTAGTTGTATGGGACCGCCGGTCAACGGCTGTGTAGGCGTCAAGAAGTAATAAGTTGCATATCTATTAAGCAGATGTTATATAACCTGTATAATTGCTACAGTGGAATCTATACTCCAGCGTTCTGACCCATAACCCAAAAGAACAGACAGGCAAGACCAGCTATGCCTGGCCGACAAAGTAATTAAAGTTGTAATCCGCAGGGGAGCTGATCATCAGTATTGTCTTCAGCACGGCCGAAGGTGACTCACTCGGTATACTGGAAGGCAGAGCCTGAATTGTACTCCTTGATTGTCACGCCTTTTCTCGTGATCTTGGCACTGATGGATCCTGGTGAACTGCCGACGCTGAACTTATTGATACCTGCCTGCACGTTGGGCCAAGTGGCCGTGTTATTCCCACTGGTAATGATGATTGTCGCCGGCGTGGCAATAGTGATGAATGCGTAGAGGTTGTCGTCCGTATTTTGCCATCCTGATGGTCGAGGATTACTGGGAGCAGTAGCAGTTGCTCCCTTTGGATGAGGTCGGGACCAGAGAGTAATGGAATCGGTACTGGTAGGGTATTTACCCGTTTTGAAAGCTGTCGAATAGATCTTGATAATGCTAAGCCATCCTTGGTGATCCATTCCATCTGTCCAGCCTTGAGAATTCGGCTGATCAGCTCGAATGGGACCAATGTAGTGGGATTCTCCGTAGTCGTTCCAAGAGATGATCTCGACCATGTCGACCTTGTTTCGCATAGCAATGACTTGCTCCATCCTTCTGGCTAGTAGCCAATCATCGCTGCGGTAAATCCAGTTTTTGTTGTAGCTATTGACACCGTAGTACTGTTTGTCAGTTGTGTGCAGACAACAAATATCAGACGACTTGACATACGGTGAAGAAGGCAGGAGACATGGCAGGCATGTATCCCTTGGTGCCCAAGGCAGACATGTACTGCTCATCGGAAGCGGTAGTCAAGGGTGCAGCGGTCATGGGCCATCCACCATTCCAGTTGAATTCTCCATCCATCCAATCTAGAGCTTTAAATCCGGCAGGATCCGAGAAAATGGCAGGCATGAGGTAAATTGACGTGTTTTGGGCAGTGAGTAGGTCCTTTGTGTATGCCCATCCGGCGGTGACGGATGATTGACCAAAGTTGCAGTTTTCCCCGGCGAATGTCGAGACGAGAACTTTGTTCTTGTATAGAGCTTGTGCAGATGAGTTGGCGTACGTCATGATGATATCGGCGAGATTGGCTGCGTGAGCGGTAGTGGTACATCCAAGCGATGAGACATCGAATGAGCTACCTATAAGCACCTGTTTGATAGCACCAATTAACGACGACTCACAAAAAGAGCTTGAAATTACCCTTGGCCTCGGCAGCGGCGTAGGCATCGGCGATACGCGCAGGCTCCCAATCGTCCCGACCCATGTTAAGTGCGAATCCGTCAATACCGTTGGCAGAGGCTTTGGCGATATCGTCGGCCCAGATAGCAGGGGTGTAGGAGTATGTCTATTGTTCAGCCCGAATCGTCAGACGGTCAAGATCACTTACGTTACCGACCATGTGATGAGCCCATACGTATTTGGTGGCGGAACTGGAAGGGGCTGCCTTGACCCCAAACTCGCTAGCAGAAGCCACAGGTGCGCTTGAGCTAGAGGGGACTGCTGAGCTTGATGCTTTGACAGAGGTAGTCGAGGGTTTGACCGAAGTGGTCGAGGGTTTTACCGAGGTAGTCGAGGATTTGACCGAAGTGGTCGAGGCTTTGACTGAAGTGGTCGAGGATTTCACGGACGTGGTCGAAGGCTTGATGGAAGTAGTCGAGGGCTTGGCGGAGGTGGATACGGGGGGAGGCACAGCGGCGAGCTTGTAGACATTCAGTCGCCAGGCGCCACCACATATTGAGTTGGCATCTCCACCACATGTGGATGTGCAACCCGAAGTAGTCGCTCTACTCTGATCGAGAGTATTGCCGCAGTAGCACTAATTATCAGTACCTCTTCAGAACAGTACATCTGAAAACATGCCTGACGACCGTATTGTAGACCGGCGTACATGAATCCACTCGCTCGACAGGTATCTTGACACATTGTAGGGGTCATTTTACTGTCTTCGAGATACGATCCAGTCAGAGTTCGTGTAGTGCTTGAATCGGTGAAACAACCGAATGAGACTGGATAGCTGACTTTTGACTGATAAACTGTACATTCAGTTGGATCCGAATTGTAGAGTAGACACGGCGTACGATTCATCTTGTAGTATCCACCACACTTTTGAGACGAGTTCCCGGAGCAGGAGTAGAAGCATTCTGACTCGGCAAGCGATTTCCCGAGGTCGTTGGCAAGACTGCTCCCACACTAGCAACATCAGTATGAGCCTTGCGTGCGAATGGAAAAGACTAACATAGCACTGATTGCTACCTGGATCGTCAGGAAGTGTACTAGCGCTAGTGATTAAGACACTCACTCTCGGCTCCGGCATAAGTGTATCCTTGAGCAGAACAAGCTTTGATACAACTGTCAACCGTCATGGTATCTGTCTTAATGTAGGCTCCCGTTAAAAGCCTTGCAGGTCCATCTTGCACACAGCCAAGATAGGTCGAACCACTAGGAGTCTGCCTTGCGACAAGCTCATGAACATGGGCGCGGTGGCGAGCACTGTTCCTCAATCTCGATCGAGATACGAGCGATTCGTGAGTGTGGTTCTGAGAGGCGAAAGCAGTGGTGGCGATGACCAGCATCGCCAAAAGGTTTACGATGGTGTACATCGTGGACGGTAATGAGTGTGTTTATCGGTCGGTGATCGGTGTCGATCAGGTCTAGCCTCGTGCCGTCTGTATTAGATTATATATAATTATGTCTATAGAAGTCTAGTCGTTATCCAGTAACGTCGAGGGAGTTGTTGATACCAAGAGAGCCAGCTCGCGTCGAGTATCACCTGCTTAAAAGACTTGGGACCAGCCAAGTTCAGAGTCAGGGTACCGATATGAGAGAACAAGAAGAGTTGAGTAAGAGAAGAGAAGAGGGACTCTCAGAACCCTATACTCTAGCTCGATAAGATTGATCAAGCACCGGCAGCGGCGGCTCTGGCTCGGACATCAACAAGCAAAACATGAGATTAGCACATCGTAAAGAGTTAAATTCTCCTATTCCCCCGACTTTCGACGCGATTGTTTCTTTCCAGATGGGTGATATCAGTTCCTGATCGTCAGGGTACGTCACCTTTTTCCCCTTCTCTCCTTTCCGGCTCTCGCTCACCTCTAGAAGTTAGACTTTGAGTCCTTGATGGTGAACGCCTCTTGGAATGTCGTGACGCGAAGTGGCGTGGGAGTGAGCCTGCGCAAGTCGAGCGGCGCTGAAGAACGAACGAAGCTTCTCGGCTTTCTGACACGGCGTCACTCGCAACTGCGGCTCGCAGCATGATGCCTTCAAAGCTCGATATTGGTAGTACGAGTACACTTATTCGATCATGTCTTAGAGCAAGAAGCTAGCTTCATACGGTTCATCGGTGATCACTATTTGCGTCAGCTGATCTTCCACATGTGACGTGGGGAATAGCAGAGGGAAAGTATCGGAGAATCCAGAATTGACAGGTTTCAGACGCCACTTCGCCGGATGAGGTAGTTGTGATCGGTCGGTACCAAGATCTCGCGATGCTTGCTTTTGATTCTTGCGAGTGGCGGAGAACAGTGGCTGGTTCTTGGTACGAGTGGCTGATGTATGAGTGAACGATGGGTGATGCGTAGAAGAGCCCGGAAGATGGTGGTCGTGAATGAACATGAATGGATTGTTACAACATTTGCTAGTCAGATATATACACGATATCCGGTTCACAATTTTCTTTTCCCGAATCTCCATCACTGTCCACGACATATACAGGTTTCCTTCTACTCTGACCAGTCCCTTCATTGGCAGTGATTGGCGGAGCGAAGAATCTCGATGTCCTTCCATCCGCCTCGGCCGGAGTCCTGATGGCTGCTTTTTCCACCTCATCAATCTGCCTGATAAAGCTTTCGTCGTCGTCATTGTCGTAATCATATTGATCCTCATCGTCGTCGTCATTGATAAAATTGTTCGAGGCATCAGCTCGTCCGGCTCTGGCTTCGACCGCATCGATCTGTCGTAGGAACCTATCATCAAAGTCCATACTTTCGTCATCGTCTATCGAGTGTATACTGTCATTGTCTCGAGTGTGTCGCGATCGACCATCGCCTGCGGCAGCAGCGAAAGCCTGATCTACTTCGGCGCTCTGAGAATAGAGGTCAGTGACTCGAGCTGATGCAGCTTGGCTAGCGATTCTCGTAGGTCGACGTGCGGAAAGAGGAGGCGACATGTGTCTGAAATTGGTAGAAGGACCAGCAACGGGAATAACATCGTTGACTATTTCTATGTCGGACTTTTCAGGTGAGAAAGATAGTCTGGTCTGGGTATCGCGCGGTCGGCTGGGAGCTGCGGTAATTCGTCTGGCGGTAGGCGCGGGTGTAGCTGTAGTAGGTCGGGCTTGGGACCGGGCTCGTGCTACAGATCTAGGGTTATTGGAGATTGGTTTATTCAGTCTCTGGGCTAAGCCGTCGAGGAATCGAGTAGGTTGTTCAGCCTCCAGGTGATCGACCTGGTAGCCTAGAAATTCGGTGTTTGATTGTTCGAGCATGACTACTGTAAGCTCTCACACTACAGGGAAGGAAGGTCACTCACGAATACCCCTCAATACCCTCACATTCTTCATCCTCATCTTTGCCCCCAAACTCGTTTCTCCCAATACAATCCCGGGAACTCTTTTGTATTCTATAGCATCCACGACTCTGCCATCTCCCATCGTTAATTCAAATTTTAACATACCCCTAGGGTAAACGGGCATTTTCCCTTCTTTGATGGCTTCCTCTTCCTCGTCATTCAATTCATCGTCCATCCTGCGGATCAGGGTTGTACCGTTGATGATGTCTTTACGTTGTTCTGCGACTGTTTGAAGCTGGAACGCGGATGACCCTATCTCAGTCATACTAAGTATTTGGAGCAAGGTGGGTTTGGGAAAGAGTCGGATCTTGTGTGCATTGGCAGGAATGGGGTTTGTTGTCGGTGTAGTCGATTGAGCCAGGTCAGAAAACAAGTATTGTTCCCTCTGTTTATAAGCACTGCCTCATGCAGAGTGACATACAACGGCATGTAGGGTAGCATCTTGACCATCATCGATCAAAGCCTGCATACATTCCCGAACCCATTGCTATCGTCAGCTCAGTACCGGTGAACGAGCATACAGGATCAATCTCTGGGACTGGAAACTCCCTGTTCAGCGCTAGGATCACAGCGTTTGCGTCGACCATGTCATCAGCCCCATGCCCTCTTGAAAGAGTTGTTAGGACTTGGTGAAGCAGAGGTAGGAAGAGAAATGACAATTGTGTCGAAATCTTGAATCGTCATATACGCGTCAACCAGCAATCTTTGAATTGTACTTGCTCCTTTACCACCACCTTTGCTATACTACCGATATGCTCAGTCTATCGCTCAGAGCTACAGCTCGGACGAGCGGCTCTAGCTACAGGAGTGCTGTGTCTGGCCGTATAGCGTTGCCTCACATTCGTACCACGCCTCAAGCTCAATCGATCATTCTATCTCGCTATAATTCTTCATCACGCCCTCCGCCTCGATCCGACCATTCCGCACATACGAAAACGCAGGATCAGTCTACTAGTCGTGAGCTACCTTCTATGGCATCTTCTGATGGGCTGACGAGCAGAAAAGCTGAATCGAGCATGGTCAACACCGACAAAATGGTACCCCATACCCATTGCCCTTGGAGCCTTGGTATTGCTAGCCGTTCAATTCCGCCGGAGTCAGGGGGATGAGGCTACAGTCGACTCACAGAGAGAAGGCGCTGTAGTCAGAAGTAGTAGGCTCGATGGACCATGGCAGGTGAGTGGCCGATAACATTCTGGACATGAGGATTAATGATAGGTGCGGGTCATGGGGGCACTACCACTTCGTTCGTTATCGCAACTTTGGGGTTATTTGAACTCTCTGGTCCTTCCCGTATGGTTCAGACCGTTTGGATTCAAGCTTTATTCAAGAATATTCGGATGCAATTTGGATGAAATGGCCGAGGAGGATCTAACGAAATACGAGAGTTTGGGAGAATTTTTCTATCGAGAGTTGAAAGAGGGAGTTAGACCTATTGCCGATTGCCCAATGGTACGTCTGAGCAGGAGACATGGATGAGATGCTGATGAAACAGGTATCGCCAGCCGATGGACGGGTTCTTCATTTTGGAGAGATTCGAGGTGAACAAGTAGAACAAGTCAAGGGAATCACTTACTCCCTCACCGCATTACTCGGTACAGAAGATTCAGCAACATCCACCACCGAAATCAATCCAGAACGAAGTCATGCTCAGATTGTCGACGACAAGGATTTCGCACACATCAATGATATCCCTTATTCCCTGTCTAAGCTGCTGGGTAAAGATACCGAAGGTACCTCTGTCCGAAGTGGAGTGGATTCGAAGTTGCCCAAAACACCAATGGAACAAGAGGTGGATGCGTCTCATCCGGATGGTAACAAGGATTTCGCACACGATGTCAGTGTAGCCATGGAACTTGGGTCCGGTGCCGTTTCGCCCGCAACAGATCGAAGTGGAGAAATTCCAAGGTTATCCGAAGACCATAAATTGTTCTTCCTCGTCGTCTACCTCGCTCCAGGAGATTATCATCGATTTCATTCACCAGCCACATGGGTTGTAGAGCGCAGACGTCACTTCACTGGCGACTTGTTTTCCGTTTCACCTTATATCGCCAATCGACTCAAGAACCTTTTCGTTCTAAACGAACGAGTCGCTTTACTGGGAAGATGGAAATATGGTTTCTTCTCCATGGTCCCCGTTGGTGCTACAAACGTGGGTAGTATCCGAATCAACTTCGACGAATCGTTACGGACGAATACGCTTGATGGGAACAAGACAAAAGAGCCACACAGTTTCTCGGAGGCTACTTATAGCAGTGCCTCCTTGCTACGAGGTCAGCCTTTGTTGACGGGTGAGGAGATGGGTGGATTCAGATTAGGAAGTACGATTGTCATGGTCTTTGAAGCGCCAAAGGACTGGCAATTCACAGTCAAGGCCGGAGAGACTATCAAGATGGGAGAAGCTCTTGGTCAGTTTGCAGGAGAAGGCGAGACCAAGAAGGTTGGTGGTGTCCATGTCAACATTGGTAACAAGGCATGAAATGTTGATGTGGTTATATGCATTATAATTATGATGCATTCAATCGTGATCTCAATGAGGCCACTGTCTGCCCCGCTGTTCTTCTTGTTCCTGCCGGGGCTGTGGTTGAGCTGTATAAGCCTCGTATTGTCCCGTTCTTCCAGTACGCTGTGACCAATCCAGGAACTCGCCCATTCCCATAGTCGTAAAATCGGGCATACTAGGTCCAGTTTGCGGGACAGGCTGATGATTACCCAGAATCAAATTATCGAGTCCAGGTGGCTGCCATATGGGACCGTCGGTAAGCGGAAGGGGAGCTTCATTTGCTGATTCTACGATCGTCTCAAGACCAAAGGATGATAGAAGGCTGTAATCAGTACACGTTCCTGAATGATGTAGGGGAACTTACGAGAAGAAATCGTCTCGTACTGGCCCAGTCACTTGTCCACCCATCTGGATCAATGTACCACCCCACTGATCGCTGAATGCCTCCGTGCTCCTAGGCGAGCCAAAGAGGGGAGTCCAGGAAGTTCCCATATCTTCCGTTAAAGTCTGTTGACCATTCTGTCCGTGTCCGTGACCGTGCCCCTGCGATCCAGAGCCAGAGCCAGTGGCATGATGCTGAGGCGTTGTCAGGATACCATCTCCGCTGCCTTGGCCAAAAGCGTTGTTGTCGAGCAAAGCTGCCATCCAGTCGTTGTCGAGAGGAGCCTGCTGTGCGTGCGAGTCGAGGTGCGATCCGTGGACTTGGGGAGCTGAAGGCGGAGGCATTCCCCAATTAATGTGTCGATTCTCCATTTCGAGATGACTTGGGTTCATGGTACTAGGTAGGCTTCCAGTTCCATGATCGGGGCTTGTCTTGACCTCGTGTTGGGGTAATGAATGGATATTTGGCTGTGAGATATTAAGATTGGTATGCTCGTGTCGCTTGGAGTCCCAGCTTCGGACGAGCTCACTAAGAATAGCCTCGTATGGCGCGGCGCCGGGAAACATTTTCACAAGATGCCCGATGGTGTTGAGAGATCGGTGCAAGGCATTAGCAGCGCGGTCGTGGTGGATGCAGTGCTGAGTCGTTGGGGATGAGACTAGGTGTAGGAGGGTCAGACCGGAGAGGAAGAGGCGATAAAGTTGCCATGTGACAAGACGTAGAGAGGGGGAATTGGGCGCAAACACGTCGGTCTGGGGATTAGCAAGATTGGCGTTTGAAGCATCCCTTGACCTACCTCGCAGCAGCACGCAGCCGATTCAGCACAAAGTGGAGCATAGTAGGTGGCAAATTTTCGAATAGCAATCGTAGGTCTGAGCAGCATTTGTACACACTTCTCATCAGTTCGGAGCTATAACGATTTCAAACAAGTGGGAACGTACCTCGTGGTAATCGAGACCAAGTTGTTCTTCCGATAGAAGAGGCAACGGCTTGACGTTGGCTGGCTGGATAGGTCGACACGCCCGCCACTCATTCAGCTTATGCAAGACCGCCTCAACCTCGGGAATAGGTTGCGAATCCGACAGGCCTTGAGTATCGTTCTGATCTCGCTGTGGCTTATCAAGACGATATATAGTATCCTGAATCAATTGCTTGAGCTGGTTCAACCGGATATTATGGATAGAAGAAGTCATCTGTGTCGTCAACAGTCGGTTACCAGGCAAGACTTACAGAGTTGACTTGATCGTAGCCTTTCGTGTACTCTGCGCCCGGATATTTGTCTTTGGTAATATCGATTTGACGATTCTGCATTTCGAAAATATGTTTCGGGTCCGTCACCTGAAGGTCGATGTTTAGCGGGAATTCGATATCAATATCTTTGTCGGCGATTCCGGATGGTCTACCCAGCTGCAATGCAATCATTCTGGAGTCAGTATTCCGCAAAAACGGCAAGAGGGCACTTACCGGTCCATTGTGTATACTGTCCAGAAGACCCGCTTTTTCATCTCGTATCGGAGTGGATCCTTTTCTCGCTCTGATCTCGATCGCGTGCGACGATGCAATCCCAACTCGATGGCCGTCCGTAATGCTAACCCGGCAACTTGCCAAGTGCTGATTTCAGACCGAGCATGCCAGATGGAGTACGTCTCGAGGAGAAGTAGACATTGGACAGTGGCGAGCGAGTGGTGAGATGTCAGGGTAGACAGACAAGCTACAGCGGCAGAGTAGTACACCTGCCGGTTAGTGTTGGGGCAGATGATAAGGAGAGGCCCACCTCGTGAGAAACAGCTCCTTCGATTTTTCGCTCCTCCATCAGTCTAGCTCCGTACCCGTAGACTAGCCACAACATGAATGCCGCCAGTCCTCGGGCATGATCGGTTCCTTGTCCGCTTCCGACCATGGGACGGTTCATGCATATTTCCTCACGATCTCGATGCCAAGCTTGAAGTGCATGCCAGTCGAGGAACGAGTATTGAGCTTGAACGTGATTATAGACTAGGTCGAAATACTGGTCGGCTAGGTGTGCTGGTGGTAATGGGGGGATGGGGTTTTCTATACCGTATGACAAGGCTGATTCGGCGGATGCTGATTGAGGGGGCGCTTGGAATGCAAATCGACCTTGAGCGGTAGTGATGGTATCAGGCCGACGTAGTGCACTAAAGATCAGCGAGGCCGAACAACGACACAGTGGGACATACGTGGCACAGACTCGTGCCCAATTAACACCAGAGCTAGCACCTAGATAGAGAGGATCACCCAGTCCTGATAGACTCAACATTCCCACGCCAAGGGCAAGCTCGTCATTCTCGTCGTCGGTCACGGGCCTTGGTCGCGAATGACTCCTTTGCCCTGAATCCGAGGACGGGCTGGGCTCAGCGACATATGGTCCCTGTGGGTATTGCTGGACCAGGGCGTCCACAGCTGCTGCCTGTAGAGAGGTCGAATGGTCGGATGTGTAGCTACTCGAGGGGTTGTATTTCGACAACTCCATCTCCAAAGTGGCCACCCGCGCTTCCAGTTGCGATACATATCTTTCATCAGCAACGTCATAACAGGCAGCCTACTCGAGGAGAAAGATTTCGTTAGGGGTTCGGTCGAGATAGACGCAAGATGCCCGCGCATTTAGGCAGTTCATACAAGTCGGTAAACGGGAAGCGCCGGGTGGGGCAGGCGTACACTTCGCTTTCCGTTCTTTGCATCTCACACATGCTATCGCACCTCGCCGAGGCGTCAGTGAGCGTTTCCGGGACTTGGCGGTAGGGTCTGGCGGCATCTTGATGAGTGTGAATGATGGTCTACAGAAGAGGAGATAGAGTGATTACAAGCCACTAAAAACACACTGGGCCCCCTTGTTCTTGGCAGTTTAACAGTTTACCAGCTACTTTGAGCTGGTTCTAGGACTAAGTAATTGACATATACCAAGCAACATCGCATCATACGCTATGGAGGGGACAGCGCCAGAGAGATCGATGGCAAGTGCTCCACCGGCACCTCCGAACATTCTCAAAGCACTTCATACGCTCCTTTTGTCTGCCTCGTCGGAGACATCTGCGATCAGCCATCCTTTCGCGCCTGCCACAAATTATGGGTCATGGAAAGGGAAGGCGAGGGAGGGTAGTATCGGAGTAGAACTGGAAGAGCAAAGGAAATTACTTCAACAGCTCAAAGAAAGTCTGCAGTCGGCCACGACCGCTGTGAGCAAAGCTGCAAGGGAGGAAGGCAAAGTCAAGCTGGGGAGAGCCATGAAAGATGTGTAGGTCGATTGGATTATGGCACTGACTGACGACCAGTATCACTCACCAAGCTCCTACGCTCTCTTTGATACCTTCTCTCAGTCCGGACCTATCTCCAACGTCGTTCTGCCAGCCAGTCGCCCCTATACAGCTGCTCGAGGCCATAGCTCAGAGGCTCGGTATCGAAACATACCTCGAGGAAAGTCAATTCGGTTTGCTGAAAACAACACTAGCCATAGCAGGGAAGAGATATGTATTGGATGTCGATCTTGAGGTGGACTCGGCTACGGGGATAGAAGAGGACGAAGCTGGACCTTCTGTCAATGCTGATCCAAGGCGGGGAAAAGTTAGACTCGCAAAGTTGTTGGTCAATCATGTTACGAAGGATGGTGGAACAGCGAGCAGTGACTCCATCGGACAGGCGATACAGGGTGTTCTGGAACATTACCTCGTGTATTGGAATGGAGAACGGGATCAGGAGGAGGGCGAATGGATAATAAAGCGATTGTGGGAAGAGCTAGGTGATTTAGCTGGCTTGGACGGAATGGCAGAGAGTGGGAGAGACTGGTTCGCAGAGGTCGAGACAATGTCGATGAGGATCAAGGATCTGGAGGTAGAGCGACGGTCGAGTGTACTACCGAGTTTCGTCGTGGCAGGACAGACACTCCGTGTACGACCGGCAGCTGGTGGAGAAAACATCGTCGACCCTTTCTCGCCCGAGAAGGGTCGATGCGACTGGGTAATCGAAAGTATTCCGGTAAAAACGAGTGGGCTGGTGGTTAGGCGCGACTGGGTCTTGGAGGCAGTAGAGACCGGTACCGGCATGAGGGTCGAGCAGCTCCTGGTGAGTCGACGTTAAGGCGTGAGGCGAAGCTGACTGGCAGTACGGGCAAGAGTTCCCATATTCGGAAACCTTTACCCATACATGTGAGAGTGGAATAGAGCAGCAATGGTCAATGCCAAATAGCGGACCGGCTGGATATGTGGTCGGACGGTGTGGCATCCAGGATGACCCTGATAGCCTGCCGCGACTTTTACAGGTATGCGACCTCACTTGTCGGGCTGACTGTAGGCTTTCCGACGGCAGGCAAACCTGAATGGCATGATCACAAGTGTCCTGAGAGGCAATCTGCAAAGCCAGCAAGATATGGATGAAGATGTCGATCTAGATATATTGGGTCAACGTACGTCAGTTTGGAGACTTGGCTGATGATAGCTTCGACCACATTGCCAATCACAATGACCATCGACCAGAATGCTCTGCATGCTTCAATGCCCCTACCGCACTCGACCGAGACTATTGCACCGACGCTCAAGCTTTCATTCCGACCGAGAGATGTCGGACTGGATATCTCGTGGATCCTCGATCCTGTATCTGAGATCATGGCTGAACGGATACAGAGTGCGGTGGATCGAGGCGGGACCATGGGAATGGATGTGATTGCAGCTGTGGCCCAGATTGAGAAGATTCTGGGAGAACCCTGATGCATCACGTGTGGATACCGATCGGTTCAGTCTCGGAGTTGACGCCAATCTATTCAAGGCTGCTGATGTTGTCGATTCGACCAGCAGTGAGAGCCTTCGATAAGGTAGCTTGAGCTATCTGCATCGTGAAATACGTCCGAGGGTTGATAATATACTCGGGACTATACGGCTGAAATTCGAAAGCCTCAGTCGCCGGCTTCCGCCCTCTCATTTTGACTGTCTAAGATGTTCATCCCAACACTGACTTTGGATGGTTGTGCTTCATCATTACCGAGTACATGCTTGGACCGATAGCCCGCATGTAATTTCGTTCCCGAGGGTACTGTATCTGTATCTGTGTGAAGTGCTGTGCCTCTGTTCCTAGTCGACTCCTGGTTTCGTACCTGAACTTGCAACACCTTCCCTGCCGGCCGTACAGAAAGAACTCGCACTTTGGTTTACTCCACACCACCTCAGCATCCACCCTCAGAACACCATCCTCTCTTTCCAACGACTCTCGTTTCCTGTCGTATCATCCTCTCGAAACATCCATCAATACATCAAATATCAGCAAGCCCATCATCTTCGGGATAATTATACCGTAAACTGTAAATTGCGATCGACAAAGTGATCGATAAGCCTTCCCGCCTTCCACCTCTTCCACGTGACTTTCGGTATCTCACGTCAGATCTCGCACCATTTGTCACCAGCACGTCTAGGACGACCATAAATATTCTAGCTGACGGTGGTGAATCAGGCAAACGTGCCCATCACCGTCTGCGGCACATCATACCGAAATGAACGTAACGCCCACTTCACAGTATTCTTCGCCTTCTGGGTCTACATATCCAGTGAGTCAAGGTTACCACGACCGGGCTGATCAACAGCGTTTAGGAGGAGTAAGATGCTATTGGGCATTGCTCACACCCCGGTTCCCCGTTCCGGGGATGTACGACTCGAACCTGGAGCTCAAATTTGTGCATCCCGACCCTGTCCTCGGATCGCATCTGGCACGACAGCAAATGAGTCTGGTCGGGCGCGATATGCTGGAATTCATCCATCCTGCAGAAGTGGCCCGTAGGTTTATTCTCGTATGCTCAGCTAACATATAGAGGCAAGACAAGATCTGCTGGGTGCAATATCAGGGGACGACGACAACAGCGGCAGTGTCACAAGGTAGGTCTCTTACCCATATGTCAGCTAAATATCAGGCTGCGCTTCTCCAGGCTATCACGGATCAGAAAATTACTTGGTGGAACGCCGGACGAGATTGAAGTCCCGGAAGATGCTTCAACATTTGTCGAGGACGATGATTACCTCATTGTAGATTTCTCTCTGTCATGGGTGAGTTCCATAATTGGAAATGCGCTGATGTCAGTGTGCGGACGGTTTGATTCTCTGCTTCTTTCACGCCGACAAGGACAAGGACCCAATTGCAAATAATGATCCTCTACAGAGACACGAGGAATGGTCCAATTTCTGCGGAACCCCTCATATCCCCCAAGAGGTGCGACTTGACCCTTTTGTTCCCGCTGACAGATAGCACGTCGAGGCACTAGCAGATGATGTATGTGATCATGTCCCGCATGAGTGCAATCCACCTCATCCTCCACGCCGCGTATTTCAGATATTCCAGACCCACGAGAATAATCCCTACCGCGCCGATAAAGTCCTCTACTCGTGGCCTCGCCCTCGTCAACCAGGCGACGATTTCGATGCACCAGATGGATCTTATGAATACTGCGATTACCGCGCATTACTTCAAGATATCGACCTGACACCACATATCAAGTTTGAAAAGACACACTGCCAATCTCGATGCCTGCTCAGCTTTACCTCATACACGGAGAACATTTATCGAGTCATCAATGCGACCATCATCCCGTATGGCGCCATCATGTTTGTGAGATTTCAGACGGTCAAGCAGGGACCACTCGTACCAAAGATCGAGTCACCCATGCCTCCTGTCCCGCACTCGGCGCCTATACCGAATACTTCCACATATCGAAATTGGGATCCTGAAATGGCGGGTCCGCCCGAAAACGCTCAGACAATCCCCCATCCACTCCCTTCCGCCGACCAAGTGATGGCACCCGAAGCATATCATCACTCGCACTATGAGCGATCCCGCCCGATTCAGTCGAATCCTATCGACATTAGACAATATGATCACCCAACTCATTACCCTCCCCCTTCATCCGAATATTTCCGTATGCCTCCTCTACCCTTCCCTCAACACCTACAACCACAGTACCCGCCCATGCAACCTTCGCATCCCCCGCCATATGGCCAAGAACAGTTCCATCCGATACCGCAATCAGCTCCGATCCCCGCCAGTGCCCCGTGGGCGAAAACCGCATCACCGAAAAAGTCTGAAGGCGGTCCTTCAACTCGACCCATGCTCCAGCCTCCCCCGGGCGTCGACGGCTGTATATGGTGTCATACTCGTGCAAGTCCCGAATGGAGACGGAGTGATTCCGGTATCAAAAACATGTGTAACGCGTGAGTTTCTTTGATGGTATTTGCCCGGATCTTGACGGCAGGTGCGGATTGAGAAGAAATAGAATCAAGTCAAAAGAGAATGGAACGGCCAAAAAGGGCAAGCGAAAACAATCTCCTGAAGGTAAATCCACCTAGACCACAATACATGTAGCATAGTGTCAGAGTCTAAACAACTCTGGTTTGTCCGCATATGCCATTTTACACAATCTTGAAATCATTGCTCCGAGCTGCACAAGCGTTCCTACACCTTCCAATATTCGCATGTGCGTCCACCCGATTTCCTGCCGTCAGCCCACATCTTTCGGCTTGACTCACTCTTATGAACTCCAATTTGGTATACTCTGGCAGCTCTTCCATTCCTTTGACGACCCTAAACACTGTCGTGACGATATCAACTGCACTATATCCTTTATCCCACAGCGCCCCTATTCTCGCCAATGATCCGTCAATATCCCCTGCCTGACATTCTTTGATCATCTGCCTGACCACAATAGGGTGCGGCTGATCGCAAATTTTGAAAACATGATCTTGTGATACGAATCCGAATCCCGAATGTGTTGATTGAAGATTGTTGATGGCTTGACGCATATCTCCTTCGGCGGTGAATATTAGTGCTCCGAGACCATCGTCGTTATATTTGACCTGCTATCAGCTCTCTCCACCCACCCCTACTCACATCCTCGGCGGTACAGATCTCCTTGAGCCTCTTCATGACTTCTGCATCTCTCAATTTCGAATACCTTAGTATTGCACATCGTGATTGAATAGGTTCGATGATCTTGTTCGACATGTTGCAAGCTAGAGCGAATCGGGTAGTATTGGAATAGATCTCCATCGTTCTTCTCAGTGCTTGCTGAGCTCCGGCCGTCATACTATTATCAGCCAAACTCCCTTGGGCGGACTCACGAATCAGCCTCGTCAAGGATGATGATCTTGTGCCTCCCTGCGGGTAAAGTCACTTTTCTCTGTGCAAACGTCTTGATTTTGTTTCTCACTACATCTATACCACTGACATCAGCCTATGTCACGCTACTGACATACCGCTCATCCGAAGCGTTCAGCTCCAACACACCCTCCTTGTATGCGTCCCCTAATAGCGCATGTGCCAGACAGTGGATCGAAGTTGTTTTTCCTATTCCTGGCATTCCCTGTTCTCAGTCAACCCCTTCCCGATCAACATACCGATATGATAATGTGCGGAACATTCCCATCTTCTGCAATAACCTTGAGACGCTCGACCGTCTCAGAATTACCGACTACATCGTCCAGCAAGATCGGACGATATTTCTCCACCCTATATTCAGCTCACTCCTGCTGTTTAGGAACTCACCATGGCATCTCATATCCCTCTGCATCGAGAAATTTCGCCGTAGCCGGCGCTTTCCCTTTGGAGGCTTCTGCCATATTGAGTGTGGTAGTGATGCTCAATGATCCCTCATAAGGAATAGAGAGACGCGACTGGTGGACAAGCGGAGTTATTACTCATGTCCGGGTCACGTGTAACCACGGAATCAAAAGGTAGAAACCCGGTTGTGTGTCTCGGACTGTAAAGTAGACCAGTAATTGAAGTTGCAACAACCTTACATATCCTACTTGTCTCTTGGAATCACAGCGAAACGACGCAACAAGATGGCATATTAATCGTCCGGACCAAGCGGCCATCGACAGAAAAAAAATCGATCAGATGTCCCCCGTCTTTGTCTCAAACACTTATATCACCACATACCGGAGCACACGCGACCACCTAATTTCTACATCTCGACCGTAACCTCCCCTGTCACCTACAATATACGCCGCCAAGATGATGTGGAAATTCAGCTTTGCTCAGACATCGAATATCGATTCGTTGTTCACTCGAGAACAGCCACCTGATCTGGAGGAAGTACTGGATCAAGCAGATGTTCTAGCTGAAATCAAGGCTCAGAATAATCGGTACATCTACTGTTGAGGATAGCAGCTGATGACAGATTGGTCACTTATCTTTCGAAGGAGGATCACATCAAATCACTGTTGCATTGGGTTGTTTCCGGCCTGGATGAGCTAGATGAACAGGCCCACAAGTCCGATCTGGCGTCTTTTGCTCATGCCGTCGCATCCATACCTTCCTATACTCAGCAATTCAGACCAGGACCAGGATCACCACCATTAGAACCCGCAAAAGTGGACGAGGCGCCATATTCGCCTGATTTACCAGCTGGACTGGGTCAAGGACTGGATACAAACGAAGGAGACGTCGATACCAAGCGTGCAAGGTATGTCACCTAGTCACACGCCACGGCCGCTGCTAATGTCAGATATCCACAGGTGGCTACCGAGATCCTGACCTCTGACCTGTGGTCAATCCCGGAATGCATCATGTCGCACAAGGATCGCCTACTACGGCCATTCTGGGAAGCCGTTTTGCCGCCTATCAGTGAAGAAACACAGTCTCGGCACGAGCAAGGAGAGCGTGAACGGGCGCGAGACGAATTTTGGTCAGACGAGGATGAAGAGAGGCACCGCCAAAGGGAAACAATACGTGGATTCTGGACTCGTATCAATGCCTCTCTCCTTCTCAAGCGGCCCCAGGAGGTTCGTTTGACACCAAGATGCCCTTTCAAGCTTGTGCTGACTAGCAGATGATCTGGTTCATTCAGACAATACCCAATGTAGTTGAGCGGATGGTTCAACATATCGATAGTCCTGCCATTCAAGACATGTTCGTCCGCCTTATCTCGACTGAAGAGTCGACACCAGGCATCATTGAATGGCTATCGACAGAGGGTCTAGTCCCTAAACTCATAGCCTACCTATCCCCAAACTATCCACCTACATCCCACGTCATTGCCGCCGACTTACTCAAAATCACAATATCCATTTGCGCCCTTCAGACCCAACCATTCAACCCAGCGGGCGGGAATGCGCAAGAACAAGCGGGAGGCGGCCAGTCCAAAGATAATCGTCTCGTCCGGGATATGGTCTCCGAAACGAGTATCTCGACCATGCTGGGCTATATGCTCGACGATGTCGAACTTACCGACAAGGACTGGACGCGATCAGAGAAAGATAACGCTTCCGACCCATTCACCGTTCAGCCTTTACCATCCGTCTCGTCCGCTTCATCATCATTGACTCAAATCTGCACCGTCCTCGTCGAGCTCATTCGGCGCAATAATTCCGATTTCAGCGAACCTCATCTCTTCCATACACTTCGCAATCAGCTCATGTCTGTGAAATCTCAACAGCTCAGCTCGGGAGCAGTCGGTGCCGATGATCGGGCGGCAATGGAATTGGTCATGACTGAACTCTCTCCCAAACTCGGCATTGTTCACCTTGGTTCGTTAATTACACAAATCACGGCGCGATTCAGTCAACTCTTTGCATTCCTGCTAGAACCTAGATCTCAAGTGAGTTCTCACTCGATACTAGATGACTGATTTCAGGACCGGGCAGCATCTGTCCTCCACCCCCATCCGCTTACGAATGAACGATTCCGGATTATCGAGCTGTATGCTGAATTGCTACACAGCTCCAACATGGCTATTGTAAATCGACCTCCGGGCACCGGTCCAACGTATATCGGTGAAGGAGTCTTATCTGGACTTGACAGCCTAGAGATGCTGGGAGACGAGATCGAACGTCCAGGCGGCGACGAAGAGCTAGAAACAGAAGATCTCGTCACACCCGCTCGCGAATTGCCAGTCAGTACCGGGTCTACAGACGCCTCTTTATCCGAATCATCCGACCTCCCCTCCGATGACGACGATGTCAACGCCACGCCTCAGCAGACTATCGCGCATCCCGAACCACCGCCACCATCCCAAGCCGACGTAGCTCGTCTACGTGATGTACGCGATTCGGACCTTGCTGCCCCAGGCTCGGCCGGATCCGATATGGCTTCAGCATCCCATGCCGCTGTGGCCAGTACTGCCCCATCCATCACTTCTGAGCATCCGACTGAAGCGCCTTTCCACCCCCAGGGCCTTTCCCTCGGAGACGCACTCAAACAGCAATACCTCGAGTGTCGAGTCGTCCCCACTGTCATCGACCTATTTTTCGAGTATCCTCACAACGATTTCGCTCATCACGTTATCTATGATTTGCTCCAACAGATCCTGAATGGCCGTCTGGGACCTGGATTGAACCGGGAATTGGTGGTCGACATCATAAAGCAAGGGAGAATCGTAGAACGGATCCTTGATGCCCAGCGTGCCAATGACCGGTTGATGTAAGTCTACAATCATTAAACGTTGCTCCGATGCTGACAGCAGTTCACAACCTCGTACACCTCGTTTACCGTACATGGGTCATGTGATTCTCATTGCCGAGGAATTAGTGAAATTCTTCGCCAGATGTCCACAAGAATTGTGGGAAGTGATCCAAGATTCATTCGTCCCGTCTGAATGGGAGGCATTTGTCGATGGATCATTACGGGAAACCAAAGATCGAGATGCCAAACCACTCGCTGGTGGAAAACCGATGGCGACCCCTGGACCTGATGGAACGCCAAAAAGCGAGGATAGTGACGAAGATGATGATGACGAGATTGGGGTTCATAAATTCGGCGAGCCATTGACGAGAACTATGGCTCAGGATGGGTACACTCGTGGAGAGGGCTACGAGGCGTATGAAGACCGGAATGAGAGTGGGGACGATGATGACAGTGTACGTCAGCGATAAATTACGCGAGTATTGCTAATATTCAGTACTGGCGAGGCATGAGCCAAGGTCGCAGACACGTCGATTCGTCTGATGAAGATGACGACGACGATGCCGATTGGCTACGACCAAGTGTCCGCAAAGCCGCCCAGGGCGGTGAGATCGGTAGCGACGATGATGATTTTGCCGTGAGTACAAGGGCATCTGTCCGGGCGTATGCTGATACCAGGGATTCCAGTCCAGTCAAAGTCGCGTTCAGCACCTCGACGACTTTGATGACGTGAGCTATCTCGTGTGTCTCTGAAATTATGCTGACGGCCAGGATGAGGCTTGGGGCAACTTCACGAACGCCGGACCATCGCAGCCAGCGGAAACAGACAACGCTAATCCATTCGACGACTTTCGGCCAGATCCACTCACACCGCACGACTGGGCAAGCGAATTCGATCGCGAATTCAGCTCCGACAATTGGACCGAAGGTAGTAAAGACGCTCCTACGATCGTGGTGCCAGACGACGACAATGACGACGATGAGGAAGCTAGTCCTCGTCCGGGCAGTACATGGTCGTTTTCAGGTGATGACGAAGGGGAGGATCTACCGCCTACCCTGAGTCCTAAAGCAGAGGACGCGCCTCGTTTAGGTGCGCCGGTCGGCGATGACAAAACCATTACGCAGGGCATGTCCGGCTTGTCTTTGACTGCGCCGCGTGATCCAGCGGGACAGGTCCGAAGAAGTCCACCTCCCCCACCCTCTCGTGCACCGGTCTCATTGACACCTCGTACCGATGCCTTCTTTGCAACCACATCCAAATCTGGCAATACCCCAACCTTACCTCTGCAGCCCACTTCCAGTCCTAGTAAGATCTCGACCTCGCCTCTGCAAACGACCTCACCTCTACAACCCACAACATCCAACACCGGCAGTGACCCGATTCCGGACCGAACACCAGCTCCTCTTGACATTCCCGCGACACGTCGACGATCTCTATCGCAGTCAGAGTCTGCTTTTTCCCCTCCAGACTCGTCTTTGACACAGGCTACTTCGCCTGATGCGCCATTAGGACCCGGCGTAAGTAGGGACGCCGAGTTGACGGAAGAGGGCATGGTGTCAAGGGAAGTAGATGGGCAGGTGATCACCGTACCAGCAGATGAGATCGTCAGAGGTGTAGAGGACGCCATGGAGAAACACAATGAGTCAAGTGTAGGAAGAGGTTCTTTGTAATCACCTAGCATACATTATATATGGAGCAGATTGATGGTTCTGCATCATTTCTTCTCGACATGACTATGACCCAACACACCACGCGAGATCTTGTGTTGGTGATATTCCGGCCTAGGAACCAGGGCACTCCGGAGTTACTAACTTACCATCAAGAAAGACCCTTGATTTCTACCCAAAAGAAGCAAATTGACGCGAGTGCTTTTTACGCCATTCACCACGCGTCCTCTTGGTCCTCGAGAAGTGAGTGGTCTACACGTCCTTCACTCATATCACATCTCTGTTCACTTCATATATACATTTGTACCCACATTCATTACACTCACACTCGTTTCGGTTTCATTGCGTCTACCTTGCTAGTCAAGTCATTATCGCACCTCACTCTAGTCACTCTTTACATCGCGCCAAGAACATCACTTTTACAACTTCCAACGCGTCTGCCGATATATCTTGCTGGAACAGATCCGATCCATACATCATCTGGAACTAAACACGACTCGGCTTTACTATTGTCTCGGAATTGTAGAACTCGCACATTCGTCAACAAACCCTGTTTTCTCACAATACATCACAGCTTGTCGATCACCGATTTTCTCCTTCTTTGACCAGCAACACACATTCACAATGCCAGGATTCGGCCTTACGCATAAACCTTCTCGATCAAAGCTTCGTCAATCTACGATCCCCGACCCTATTGTATCCGAGAACCATGCTCGGGCCAGGACGCAAACGCATCCCCAGCCGCTCATGTCTCCGTCTCCCAGCCCTATCGACCCAGCGGGTGGATCAGGTTTTAGACTGTTTTCTTGGAAAAAGAGGTCTGCCAGCGGTGGATCTACACCTACTAGCCTTGGGACCGAGCCAAGACCGTATTACCCTTCGGAGCCACCTCGTCCTATTCTAAAATCAACAGTATCGGATCAAGGCCCTGGAGGTAGTATTCGATTCGCCAAGTCGGCAGGAGGAGTCTGGGACCCTGTATCGCCCGTTTCGCCAGAGGCAGACGCAGACGCAAACGGAGCTGGAGGATCTGGAATCCCACTGTTCAATCGAGTCTCACCCCCGCAACTCCAGTTGCAGATGCATCACGCCAATATGGCACGACAGAGTTTTTCGGGTTCACCGACTCGGGCAGTCAGCATGAACAGGACTACATCGCCTATGCGATCCTCTAGACCCGCGTCACCATCCGCTTCGTCTTTCGGTCACCGAGTCAGGACAGGCTCCGCTCCTCCATCCGTCGGATCAAGTTCAATGGCGATGCAGGCCATCGCCCGGGAACCACCTCGTATCCCCGTCAATATCGACACCTCGGTTCTCTGTAGCCCACCTCCCAACATGCCCATGCACGTCACGACACCCCCGACCACGTATTATCCACCCTCGCAGAGCCGTGCTCCTCCTCCATCACCCTACCGACCAACAACTACACAAGAGAGGCGGCGTTCGTCACTACGCACTCTCCCTGCACGATTACCCATGGCAAGTGAAATGGCTCCTCGACCCCCACGTACCTCTTCAATCTATCACCAGTCTCCCCAAAACCCTATGGTTCAGCAAAGCAGTCCCGCTCCCCGACCGGCCGATAGGTCCAGTATCATTACCCTGCCAGGCGTTCCTATGCTCAATATCATTCCAGCTACACCGCAAGATGGGTCGGATGAATTTGCTGGAGCCCGGGGACTGGCAAGTCCAGCCAACAGGCAAAAGGCAGAAGCGCTCGAGGAGAGCATCGAGCTAGAGGAAAGGAGTCAAGGTGTAGAAGAGATGGCATCGGAACCATTACCGAGGATGAGCTTTGCTCCGGCTATCGAGCTCGACCTCGACTTTTCGCCATTCAGCCCCAATGTTGAACTGCCCCTTGAAGACTCGGATGACGAAGATTATCGACCAGAAGGTTCACTTCCACCTTCCCCACCCTTTGAATCATACCCTTCCCTACCATCTCTGTCTTCTGAGCGATCTATCCCACCGTCAGAACAATCCATGTCGAGCTCGTCTTCGGTTTCCTCCATAATGTCTTTTCCCGATGTCGAAGAGGCATTGGGATCAATGCTAGCCTCTTTGTCTGACGGAAACTTGCCCACGATGGAATCGTCCTCTTCAGTCGTCTCGACCCAGCCAAAGACGATCGAGCTTAATCCTGGGCTAGGACTCGGTCTGGATCTGCCTGAACCCGCTTTCATCACTGCGCCCCTCTTTACGCGCAAGGCTCCACCCCCAAGGATCGATACTTCGCGTGCTCTACCGTTCCGCGAATCCAACAATGTCCCAAATTCGGCTCCACTCGTCATCAATCACCGAGTCGCATTTTACGGTACTGCCAAGGCCCACCCTCGATCACCTAGTTCTGGGACGTTCCACCATTCTCTCGAAGATGTTTCCTTGAATGGACAAAAGACCCCTCAAGCCTTTGCCGATACGATGTCAAGTACAGGCAGTTCGAGCAGTCTGTCTTCATCATCCCGGGACTCTACCTCGACCATCGGAATTGGGTTGGGCAGTTGTAGGGATTCAATGTCGCTGGCTTCGGAATGTAGTGATGAGGATTTGCATACCGCTAGTATAATCAACCTCACGCCGGTCATGGGTCGAAAGCTGGCGGATATCAAGGGAGAAGAGGTCATCGTGGAGGATGAGGGAGTTGGGTATGCTCTGTGATCTGCCTAGTCGTAATATTGAATGTGAAACTTCAAGCTGTAATATTGAACATGTATCCTGTCGTTCGAATTCCTGGTTGGCTGTAATGTGAACCGTCTTAGTCGGGGGATTGACTCATCTCGATAGGCTTATCCTTTATCGAGTATGCATGCACTATGCATTCGATGATCTACTATAAAGCTTATTGTCGTACACTTTTCTACTACCCAAAAAATACAAATCCTTAAACCCCAAAATGAATTTTTATTTTCGTAACAATACGTTTAAAGTATATAGTATGTCTTTTGATTTTGCTGGATTCGAAACTTGAAAAAAGCTGGTAATCCGGAATCGCTGATGAAATTGGTCCTGCTTTGATCCTTGAGGAGAGGGCAGTCCAGTAGTCGTGAATGGGTTTATTGGATCGCAAAGAGTTTTGCGAATCGGCCCTTTTTCTTCTTCTCTCCTTTCTCTGCGCCACCCACTTCCGCCAATCGCGCTGCCTCTCGCTGTGCGTGCGTCGTGTAGCCATTCCTTCCTCCAGTGGCCGGCACCGGCGCAACGACCATTGTCCTTTCCCTTCGCTGGACGGGGATCGCGGTGAAGTCTTCGTAGGATTCGCGAGGGGTATGAAGCTCGGTAGACTCGCCAGTCGAGATACTGGTCGACGAGATATCCCCATCGTTCTTCTTGCCAAACGATCTGCTGCGATAATTGGCAGAGAAGGACTTGAAGCTGTCCTTCAGCGTTTGTACTGCGCTAGCAGATTTAGAAGCGACGAGAGGCGGCGCAAACTCGGCTGGAGGGTGGATTGGCACCTTTGCGAAGTTTGGCGTAGACTTGGCATATCGATCATGGCCATACACTCGGGTTGGGTGCTCGGATCGAGGAATCGTTGGGCTGGGTAGATCGAATTTGCACTTGGTCGATTCATCGACGGCCAACACCCACTCTTCAACACTGGGAACAGGCTTCCGCTTGATCTTGTGAGGACTTGGAGGTGGCGAACGCCTGACATATGAGCCTACAGGAGATCTCACAGAGTCGACCGAGGGAGACTGCGTAAAGTCTGTCGAGGGCGACTTAGTGAAATCAATCCGGGGAGAAGAAGCGGTCGACTCGCCCGTTGCCAATGATTGATCGGCAAGTGGCGGAGGTGAGAAGGCGAACGGTGTAGAACCGTTGAGCATGTCCAACGACATTCTTCTAGCGTCCTGATTCATCCCCAATCTTGAAGGTCCCCTGGTCGCTGGTCGACTCGGTCCGCGTTCAACCTGTCCCAAACGCCCCGATTGCGATCCGTAGTAGTAGCTGTCCACCAGGGACGACTGACCAGCAGAAGGCAACCGTGTTTCCGCTCTAGATGACCCCGTGAACCGCCTTTCCGATCGATCAGGTAACTCGAAATCCAGGTGCGTTGACGCCTTTCGAGAGAGTGCTCCTGGTGAAGCGGCATGGGTGGAAAGGGTGAAACGCCAATCCGCTGGAGGAGGGGTTGAAGGCGAGACCGGTACAGCCTCCGCATTTCCGGCTGGAGCTTGGATTGCCTGGGTGCCAATGAATCCTAGACCAAGTCCAGTTTTGGTGCCGTACATTGCCGCCGCCTTGGGGAAATGGCGTTGAGCAAGTTCCCCCAAGGCAAGTGGGGGAGTAGCCAGCGAAACCGACTCGACCGTCGAGGGAGAGACAGTGAGAGTCTCCATGGTCATCGCCAAATGGTCGTCCCTTGCTTGTGCAATAGCGATATCCTCGGCGCTTCGATTGGCCAGACGTCGCGAGCGCTGGTTGGAGGATCCGAAAATGGGATTTCCTGACTCAGTTAGCGATGCTTCAAGATACTTCTGAGCTGACGTACCAGTGAGATGTCCAAGGCTTGATCCTTCCTCAACCTCAGCCTGCGCAGCTGTATCCATGTCCCTCATTGCCGGACTCCTGGGCAATGACGCGCCTGCCTTCCTGAATGGTACTGGTGGGCAGCACGGCGCGGGTACCCTCTTTGAGCTTTCTCCTACTTCCAAATCACTCTGCTCAATGGAGGATTTATAGGAAGGGGCGCGTCTGAGCTTTTGGATAGCAGAGATACGCATAGGCTTCGCCTCAAGAATCTCGTAAGACGTCAGGTTCGAACCAGTCGAATTCTCTGTGGTCGTTCGAGATCGGGGAACGTGAGGAGATAGCTGTCGGGACTGGGAGCTCGAGCGAACTGGGATGGCGGGTGGAAACATGTTTAGATGATCGAAGGATGAATTGGAAAGTAGGGTAATAGGAAGGGGTTGCCTAGTGGACGAATGTGTTCTATGTCTAGCCTTTATAGAAGAAGAGTCGGCAGTAGTTCGTTGCATGTCGACCATTGTCTGACCCGATAGGCGGTCGTGCAAGATGAGCGTCGTGGGTTGAACAGTCCCACTTGAGGCAAGTGGCAGATGGCGAATGTCGATGGGATGGTCCACACAAAATGGATGGCCGGTGTTGAGTGAACTTTATATGTCTGAAAGTTGTCTTGAGTGAATTTTAGTCTGCGACGCCCACAGACACAAAGTTCCGGTCCCGATCCTGCTCATGTCCGAATCAACCGAAGCCTTCCCGGAAGGTAGGCTTCCCGCGTGACGATCAGACCTTGTAAATTGAGCCATCAAGAAGGACGACGAAGGTCGGGCGGAAATTTGATAGAACGGGATCGTGGTCTTTAGTAATTATGGTACATCCACCTTTAGGCATGTCATGTCCGAACCTTCAGGCTAGAGATCCCGAAGTCGATCATCCTGAATTTACCTAATGTTGGCTAGGTCCCAGCCGGTCTGGACACGCCGCAACGCCGGCGCTGTTCATGGTGTATGGTGTAAAAGCTGTGAAGCGGGTAAAGTGAACCAAGGTCAGCGCCAAGCGAAAAAAGCGTTACCAAACCCCTAACGTGCCTGGTCCGTGTTAGGGTACTCGTGGTTAATCATGTGGCGCCGTTATGCCTATATAATGTCGCCGCTGAGCAAATCGAGAATGGCTTGCTTCCACGGCATGGCAGCTCCTATGGCTTGCATGACAATTGTAGCTACGGCATTGTCCTGGTCATCTATATATCGTATTACAATGCTTCCGAGGCTAGTCAGGCGGTGGGATCTCCGGGGGGCAAAATCGGCCTGAATCACTCACCCGCACATGCTCTGAAGAGAGTTGATGTGCTCGTCGGGGTTGTATGGGATCCAGCCACCAGCCAGACCGGCAGAGTAGGACCACTCGGCAGCACGCTCGTTCTTCCATGTCCAGAATACCCAGCCTTGCCCAGTGTTCTCATAAGTTTGCTAATAGGTTAGCCCGCAGCCCAAGCACATCGGGGTTTGACTCACAGTCTGAACATCCCAGAACTGACGAAGGAAGCCCTTGAATTCGTTGGAGAAGGATGATCCATCGCCAGTCTTGTATTGACAATCTCCGACATATGGCGAACCGGGGTAGCTGGCGTCATAACGTGCACCAATACCTCGTCCGTTCAAGTACTGAGCACAGTCGGTATCGGCCAAAGACCATTCTCCAACGAATGACCAAAGAGGAGAGTTCCGGTAGGTATTGCCCCGCTCACAGATTTGCTACTTCGTCAGCTGTGTTTCTCCATCGGGACTCACTCGAAGATGGGTAGGCCAGTCCCAAGCATTTTGTGTGTCATCAAAGACCTGGTAGTTGTGGGTATCAATCAAGACCGTTTCGAAATTGGGTTCAGTCATGAAACCGTTGAATGTGCTCAATGGCTGGAACCCGTCCGAGATGATGAGAGCCAGACCAGATTTGCTTGCGGAACCCTGTGGTGCCCAGGGGTATCGAGCGGCTCCGTAGGCATCCTTCCAGTATTGTCGGGTGGTCTGTAGTAGCTGATCATTGAGGTAGGTAGCAGGTTCGTTGAGTAGACATAGCGAAGTGACGACCCGGTAGTAGGATGGGTCCGAGTATTTCTCGGATAGAGTCTGAATGACATTCTTGGCTCGGTTGACATTGTTTCCGTCGGTCGCAAACAATGCTTGTCCACGACGGCCGGAATTGTCGTAGCCGTTCTGACTTCCAGGAGCACCATGTAGGTCGATCATGACTTGAACATTGTGATTGCGTGCCCATCCGATAACTCGGTCAAGGTATTCGGCTTGTCCTTGGATGTATGGCTCTCCCCCAGAAATATCATAGGCCCAGAATCCGATAGGTACACGGACATGATTCAGACCGGCGGCTACGACGTGTCAGTAATGTGATACCCACAAAGGATGGGAAGGGGTAAAGGAGAGGGAGTCAGGGGGAAATGAAACGTACCAGCAATCTGAGCAATGTCGTCTTCTTGGATCCAAGTCTCCCAGTGGTTAACGAGGGCGTTTCGGGCAGTGTTGTGATCTTGGTACTGGCCAAAAGTCCATTCGTCAATGATGCCATCGTTACCGGTGTTTTCAAACAATGACGGTGCTACTTGTCAGCTAACCGTCTTGGAAAGATCAACGGTCCAGGCACTCACTGATCCATGGTTCGAGGACAAGCCACTATCGATCAGCATGTCTCTATGTGTCCGCGTCTGACGTACCCCTCCAAGATTGACACCCCGGATCTTTTCTTGGCCATATGGGAATCCAGTATTGACGCCCCTCTTGGCCAGATAATTGATCGGTTGTGGTGCCGCAAGAGCCAGAGGCGCTAGTACTGCGATAGCAGCGATAGCGAGCATAGTGATGTGAGAACAGAGGAGGGGGTTGTGAAGGAAGTGGCAGGTAGGGAAGGATATATGAATAGATGGGGCTGTGATGTCAGTCAGGGATAAGGAAAGTGAAGCGTAGTCAAGTGACGCTAAAACCTATACAATAGCTGCCAAGAAGAATTCACTTACATCGTCAAAGGATGCTGCTAGGGGATGAATAGGTAAATTTTGGTGTTTTGGACAAGCTTCTCGCTGGATCCTTTTGTCGTTTATAGGGGGTTATGTGGTGAATTGCGGATCAGGAAGCAAGAAGGTATATGTACACCAAGCTTGGCAATGGGAACATCATCATGTTTCGGATCAGTTTTAGGCTGAAAGAGTGCAATGGATGATCCGACATGAGTAGGTGTACACCGGATGAGACAAAGAGTGGTCTTGGTGAATCCTGACCCTGAGCGACATGAGCGTTTCCCCACAGCGGGGTAAAGATAGCCAAGCACCGCTGAGATGGGCTTTTAGTTGATAATGAGAGCTGCCATGGACTTGCCTACGAGTCGCCGTACGCTAGTCTAGCGGGTCTAATCGAGAGCCAGGCATGCGAGCATCCCTCCCAGAATCGCGAACGCGTCTGGATGCTGCGATCAACAACCACTAGCGCGCCGCGAGGTCCTCTCACAGTGCACTAGTCCATAGAACCCCGACGCCTTTTCTATGAATGCATACTGTATGAATCTACATCGTGGTCAGACACGAAGTGTCACAGTCACTCAAGCAGCTTATCGCTACGGAGACCTACACGAGCGCACCTCCTCCGCCACTCGGTCCCAATAAAACAATTATCGTTGTGACTAGAGGAGGATTGGGGCTTCATGGAGAACGACGGTCTCCGGAGTGTATAGTATCCCGCGGAACCATATGCGCATGAGAGTTGACTCATGAGAGCTCGAAGCTGACGAGGAGGATTATTGCATCTCCAGGAGTCGTGAATCCCACATCAACTTGACGAGGAGATCTACAGGCTGCGGGGTTATCAGGGTCTTTTCCCTGAGAATGCCCTACTTGGGCAATATTGTGTGCTCAGGTGGAGGTGGGGTAGGTTACCCTGAAGCTAAGCTGCCGGTACTTGCACAACCGTCCTGACTCTGGGAACCCGTAGCTCACGATACATCTCTGGTTGTTCTACCATTATCACCCTCATCAACGTCCCAGCAATACGATCGAGCCCATCACCATCGTACGACAGACGATAACAGCAAAGAACGCTTCTCAAAGGATCGTTGTGCCTGATCACCCCACCCCAATCTAGACTGCTCGAGCGCGAAAGGCTATCCCGCTCCACGTCTTGTCACCTCGCGTCACCAGAGCGTCTGACATCCAGCCTCCATCTCTGTCTAAGTATCAACAAGTCAAGTTTTGCGCCATCCCATCTTGAACCTCTGGGAAGCAAGCAAATAGAAACTGGGGATTATACCTTCTCACTTGATGTCCTGGACCTCGCCAATTCCCATCTCTTCATCTCCTCAGATGTCGGCACCCACTCAACCCAAAGATACCCCTTCCTCCTCCATCTCCATCTCTCCTCAAACTCCCTTCCTACCTCAACAGAATCTGTCGACGACCGCACCAAACCCAAACTCTGGCATCCTCCAATGGGCCCGCTCATTCAAATCGCCGCCCATGCAGGCAAATTCTACCCTCGAGTCCGCTGATCCCCCGGCGCACCAGCAAAAAGGTTTCGATATTCCAGCTATACACGCTCAACATGACGATCATGATCACGATGAACACGATTCATTCGAATTTGGGGACTTGTCATCGAGGTCTTGGGGCAGGATGGGTCGAAGGGCAGTTTCGATGTCTGTCCCGTCGGGTCAGGGGATCACCGGGATGCTTTCTGGATTCGGAGCTACTTCTCCTCCCAAACACTCTGATGGGCTTGGTGTTGGAAGTCCAGGTGGAAGTCTCGGTATCGGAAGTCCACCAGCCGGACCTTCAGTCGGTGTGATGGCAGACAAGACGGCAAGGGGTCAAGGTGTTCTCAGGCGTCTCAGCATTAGCAGCAGCTTCACTAAGGTGGGTCACATCATTCCTTGAGCAATGAGCTGACAGATAGCCCCCAATGTTCTCCCCTCCCCTCACTTCGGGGCCTTCAGCTCAGCAGACTCAACCTCCTCAATCGAACTTGACCGCCAGCGCCCCTGCTCAAAACCTGTCCCCGCCATCTGCTGAAACGGTACAGAGGTCCAACACGGTGGGAGCAAGAGGACGGAGATTGTCGGATTCCGGCAAGAAGAGAGGTGTCAGTCCTGTAAGTTTTCCTTTTTTCTGTCTTCATCGGTGCTGATGATCAGATGGGTGAGCGGATCTTGCGAGACCACGGTCATTTCTAGTTGGGCACGTTCAGTGATTGAAAAGAGAAGCGAATGAGGAAATAACCAGCGGCCCCTCCTTATCGACAGATCGCGGATATGCCACCGACTGCCGCGAGCAGGACCGATACGATAATGACGAAAAGGGAACATCTGGACAAATAAACGAAACTGGGAAATGCGCATATCGTAATCTACGTTGTACCATACTCAAAATCCATGCCATGTATACATACTATTAATTTATGGGGCATTGAGAGATAACGCCGAAATGGAATTTAATCATAATCCCATTGCTCTGACTTGGAAAAATCTGCTAATTCGGCAGCAATTCAGACAAGCGAAACAAGCCGAATAGAACTGAATTGAGCAGGTTTTCCAGGCTGCTCACCAGCAACATTAGCTTTGCTCAGCGGGATGCATAGCCCAACATGCTTTGCTTGTTTTTCATTGAGAATGACTTTATTGTCTTCCAAGAGCATCATCCTTCAAAAGCAATTGGGAAAAGGCTGCTCCTGCTGATGGCAGTGTGCCAAGATTTCATGCATGTCGTCTATAGCCCAAACTCCTCCTTGTACTTGAGCAGCATCTCTAGTCCGACTGTACTGCCCCCACAGACCACTACGACCACTTTCGAATCCTCCCTCAGATCCTCTGCGACCCTTTTGAGAACGTCCTCGTAAATGATGGCCAGACTCGCTCCACAGGCGGGCTCTACTAACATCCTCTCTTCCTCTGCGAATTTCAGACACGCCGAGACTGCCTCTTTGTCCGTCACTACCACGCTGCATACATTGTCCTCCAGAGCATAAGCCAGAGCAGTGCCACAGACTTGCGTCGCGCCTAGAGAGGTAGCGATAGAGGTGATCCCTGGCAGCGTGACGAGATATTCGGCCTTGACCGATTGGTTCAGCGAGTCGGCTCCTTTCGTCTCGACCGCAATGACCTGGGTCTTGGACGATGATGCTTCGATCCCTTGACATAGTCCGGAGAACAATCCCCCGCCGCCTACAGAGCAAATGACCACATCTGCAGCTGCCTTTTCCTTGCCCTCCAATACTCCCAGCTGTTTCTCCCATTCTTCAACCATTGTCGATGCTCCATCCCAAACATCCTCGCTATCGAATGGCGGCACATATACTCCCTTGACTCCGGTTGATGCATGTGCTTCCTTCATGACTATTTCTCTGAGATGTGTATCCGCTTCTCGCCATGATGAACCGTGTTGAGTGACTGCGTGAGCTCCGGCGACCTTGAGCTTGGCAATCATATATGGTCTGCAGGAGGTAGGCACGACGACGGTACATGGGTATCCGAGAGTCTGAGCTGCCAAAACAGCGGCTAGACCGGCATTACCGCCGGACGAGATGAAGAAGTGGACAGGGGTGTTGGGATCGCGTTCAGCGGCTTTGAGAACGTAGTTTCCGATACCTCTGCTTCGTCAGTCTTGTACTTCCATCGCATACATCTCTCGTGAGAGCTGACCTCGACTTGAACGAGCCACTTGGCTGGACGTTCTCTAGCTTCATAAACACCCGACTGGATATGAGCTTGATGCATCTCGAGGGAGTCAGGCTAAACTCACCACCCAGCCAGCTTCGACAGCTTCGGACTCTCCAGCAGAGGAGTCTCGATCCAGGGTAGAGCACGACCTTCCGAGGTAGTCATAGTGGTGGCACTGTCAACGTCGAAGAACACCTGAATTGGAACAAATGACCGAAATGTTCTGTTTGGCTTGGCGCGTTTCTTGCTCGCTACATTGCTCACATTCATGCAGGTTCTGGTTGGTCGACGGTGACCAACATGCTTATCTACAGCTACAAGGCAAGCCCACAACCCATGGCAAGATGATCGCTAGCGCATATGCCTTTACGAGGGAGTCCCTCGCCAAGCTCTGCTATGCGAGGAGGACTCAAGTGTTCCACCACTTCGACCTCTTTCCCGCTTATAACCGGCAACAAGAAAATATAATCTGACCGTCAGCCTCGCCCGGAGGTTTTACTCACCGAGAGTGAGCTTGAACAACGGCGTGTAGCACGTATAAGCAGGCTCATCCTTGCCCACACCGGTCATACCCTCCAGTCCACCTCTAGATCCGAAAGTTTCCGTGCCGGATGATGATGGCCCGGCGGAGTCGTTGGCCGGAGCATAATCGGCCGACGTTGTCGTCGAGAGCGTACTTCTAGCACCAGTCGGCAGGGTTTCCCGCATCATCTCGACTAATTCTTCCAATGCCAGGATGCCGTCTCCTTCGCGAGGAGAACGGGTCTTGGCAATTGACCGTTCATCAGAATCTGGCAATTCCCCTTCATCGTCCTTCTCATTTTCGGCCTCTTCATGATGTTCCTCTTCAACGCCCGGCATTGCCTTACCAATGGCCTCGGTGCTGATATGGACCAGTCTAGAAGACTCGACTTCTTCGATCGTCTTGGAGTGCAGTGGCGCGTTGGGTGACGATAGTAGTTGGTAAGTCGCTTCTGACGGTTGTGTGTTTAGATCTAGTTGTCAGCTGATGTCAGTCTGGACTCTCTCACCTCCAGCCAGAACCGCCGGCCAGTGTTCACATCCGTGTTCCTTTTGGAAGCGTCGAATCGCTCGGATTAGAACGATAGACTGGCGGATTCGTTCATAGGCGAATCTGCGGGTCAGTCGGTCGATGCTTGTGCCAATACAGATTCAACTTGCTTAGGGTGCCAGAAGCTGTTTGTAAGAGTTTTTTCCCTCTCTGGACTGAAGTTGATACTCACAGATGTGTGGTTGCCACGACAATCCCCTGTCCATCACCTTGTTCCAGCCCAACGATCAATCCGACGTTCTTTGTCTGCCTACTTCCCCCTCGCCCCTCTTGACCCTCCTTGTCCGACAAACGCTCTTCGTCCAGATATACAGTCTGGGAGGCTTTACTCTTGAACCGATCTGATCGATACATGACTACCAGACCATGTAGTTTCCCTCTGCCTTTCGTGTCGACGTATTCGTGTGTGGGCAGCGCTCGAGCGAGGTCCGGCAGACGATCACATTCCTGATATCAGTCTCTGTCAAGTCGTGATGCCCACTTGTAGACAGATAACATCGACCGCAGAGTAGCTAGCTAGCTCAGCTAACAGCATTGGCTTTCGGTCCGCCCATCTCAGACAATCCGATCCTGGAAACAGTTCACGGCCTACGATAAGCTGCTGCACTCGCACCACGACATACGGACAAGCGTCTGCGCCAGTAACTATCATATGAGCCCGCGCCACGACATCGACATACATTCCAGGTCACTATCCTTAACGAATTGGGCACATCGAGCTTATCTCTCGGGACCCATCGCCTTTGCAGGAACTTGGCCCTATCGCTATCATTTGCCAACTCCGGAACAGATTGGGCCTTGGCTTCGGCCTGGGCGGCTGTCTTTTTCGCCTGTTTGAGTGCTCTCCTCTCTGCTTGTAGAGCTAGCTGGGCTGGGGTGAGACTGGGCGGTGGAGGCATTGTCGGAAAAACGCGCAGAGTGGAGAGTAGATGACGACCAGCGATTGACCGAGGTTATCACGAGTTGCAATTTCCCCAAAGTGGCAGATTCCGACAAAGCGGGGTCAGCTGTTCCTGCCAAGCAACCTCCCCTTTCCATTGATGTTCAGTCATCCCCCTCGCAGAGTCCAGGCAATCGCCAGACGCCTCTCTCCCCTTCCAACGACAATTGATTTCGAATCTGGTCTGTGATCGGGAAGAATCGCGCTTGGCACATACCCCGCAGATCACCAGTACAAAAGCGCACACACTTCGCGGCAACTGTGTTCAAGAGCAGGAGCCCGAGTCGAGGATGTCACCTCCACACATCGAGCGCCAACGATCATGAAGTAACTCCGACATGACCGTGAGGGCTTGGGATTATTCGAAAATACCCCACATGCCAAGACGATCACGGACCGATTTATTTTCGAATCTAGACTTCGCAGTGGCTGACATTCGAAATGGGTCCCACACGGGGTGATTGGATGAGGCTATAAAGACTAGCGGCTAGGTGTGGGGTGTGGATGTGGACTCCCACAGTCCTTCTTCCCACTAGTATCTTCTAGGTCGACACTAGCCAGGCGATACCAATCTTATATACAATGAATCCTGCTCAGGTCCGAAACGCCGACAACTTGGTCGATGACCCTCATGGTCTTGCCATCTACGAAGAGAAGCCCAACGTCGATCATCTCGAGACTTCATCCATCGAGGAGCAAAAGACAGTCAACCCCAATGCCGATTACTCTGGTTTCACTCAAAAGACCGATCCCAAGGAGATCAAGCTTGTTAGAAAGCTCGACTTGTACATCATGGTGCGTTTTCCACTCTGTCCCCGGGGAGCGCAACTGATGTCTAGACCTCCTTGTGGGCCATGTACTGGCTCAACTACCTCGATCGAAATGCTATCGCACTTGCCAAACGTGAGTCCATGTTATCAACCCTCAGCGTGGCACTTCCTGATTGAAGTGAGCTCCATTGAAGAGGATCTCGGATTGAGCGATGTTCAATACCAAACCTGTGTTTCGATCCTATTCGTCGGTTATGTCTTGACTGGTGTACCCTCCAACATGTTGATCACCCGAGTCAAGGTACCCACTTTTCTTGTCGCTGTCATGATGACTTGGGCGGCCATTTCCATCGCCACCGGTCTTACCAAGAACTACATGGGTCTTCTCTTGACTCGATTTTGGCTCGGCGCCGTTGAAGCCCCCTACTACCCGTACGTCTGCTCGCCCAAATGGTACACTATTGAACTGACAAGGCAGCGGAGCGATTTACATCATTTCAAACTTCTACACTCGAACTGAAGTTGCCACCCGAATCGCTATTTTGTACACCGGTGGGTGGTCCAGGTGCAGCCTTTGGATTGAAGCTGACAAGCAGGAAACATTCTAGCTACCGCTTTCGCAGGTCTCATTGCTGCCGGTATCTTCGAGCTCGATGGCGTCCGAGGCATGGCTGGTTGGCGATGGTTGTTCATCATCCAAGGAGCCGTCACTGGTCTAGTAGCTCTAATGGCTTGGCCATTCCTACCCGATACCCCTCTCACCACGAAATGGTTGAATGAGGAGGAGAGACAGCTCGCTCACGGCCGACTTCTTCGAGACCGAGTCGATGTGCAGGAGAAGGGATCCACTTGGCAGGGACTCAAGCAGGCGGTTCGAGACCCTCGAGTCTGGTTGTTCTGTCTTACTCAAAATCTTCACTTGTATGTCTCTATCCTCTTGCCATCTTCATCTTTTTGCTTCTTGATTAACCACTGACTTCCAGATCTGCCAACGGATTCAAGAACTTCTTCCCTTCCGTCGTCCAGACTCTTGGTTTGTCACCGATCCTTACCCTCGTCATGGTGAGCATATCTTGCCGAACGTTGGAGAAAGCTGATCACCCAGACCTGCCCTCCCTACTTGATCGCCGGTTTCGGAACACTCTTCGTTTCGTGGACGTCCGGAAAGTACAACGAGCGAACCTGGCACATTACTGGATGCAAGCTCGTTGCCATTCTCGGATTCGTTCTGGCCCCGGCGCTTCCTCCCAGCAATACCGCCGGTCGATACATCGCCATGTGTATCTTCTGCCTCGGTACTTACGGTGTCAACAGCATCATCCTCGGATGGGCCGCTACCGTCTGCTCTCAGACACAAGAAAAGAAGGCCGTCACTATCGCCATGATGACTTCCATCTCGAATGCCTCATTCATCTACACTCCTTATCTTTTCCGAAAGACCGATCGACCTAGGTACGCTCTCGCTATGGGCGCCATGGCCGTATTCTCGTTCCTCTGCTTGCTTTGCGCTTGGTGGATGAGGATCATCCTCAAGAAGCAGAACAGGACTCTGGCCCGAACTGGTGCTGTTACTACCTACCCTTACTAGATGTTTGAATAGAGATAGGGCTGGGAGGGAAGAAATAAGTGATATTCCGTCGGCTAAGGATCAGGTAGTCAGGAATAGATTTGTAGGTTGTCATTGGATATCAAACAGTTATAAAATAGCCTCTATGTGACGAACGTATCAGAATAAAGAGCGCTGTTCTTACTGCGAATCAGCCGAAATCGCATCCATGAAGATACGCTGAGCTATGGCTCGGTATCTCGCAGACAGAGTCCGCAAACCGTGTAGTTATCGAAATTCTCTCATACGTTGCATCCTTCTACTTAGCTACGAGAATCCGAAACCACGCTTGACGGGATGGCCACTCAGCGGCGAATGTTGCATTGCCACGCTGTCATGATTGACCCCTGCGACCTTAATAACAAGATCAAATCCCTGGCGAGCGGATCTGATATTGAGCCTTTTGGACAAGGACGTTGGCATTACAGCTTGTTATGTAATGGTTCTGACACACGCACTGTTCGAAGAGAGGAGCGTTGATGCAGAAACAACTCGCCGGTGATGGGCGAAGTCAGTTTCCTTGCCCAGCTGAGCGCCTGCTCATGTCCAGTCTGGAGTCTGATGAGCGGATGTGGGCCACAGAAGGAATGTCGAGAGAAGTACAACAACAGTAATAGAGCTGAGACGGCCTCCGGAACGCCGCGAATGGGAAACTACTAACACTGGACCGCTTAAGCTGACATCTGATGGGCCTTTTCGTGTTCTCAGCCGGGGCGTAGGGCTAATAGGGCGACAGGAGTCGAGGAAGCTTCCTGAAGGCTTCTCTGCACCGTCAGGATTGTGGTAAGACCATATCATGCCTGTGCGAGGCATGGTAGCGGATCAGACCACTCTGAATGCAGACGAAATTCGCCACCCATATCGTCTACATTCTAGGTCCTTCATTTCCATCCCTTCAATTGAGGGGCATGTGCCCCAGTACTCAACTTTCTGGCTCCCCCTCATGAGGTTCCACCTTCTCCCACTCCTCATCTATGAGACGTTGTGTGGGACTCAAAGCTACAAGATCAGCATGTCGCACACATGGCTTTGATGACCTTACGTCGTTCTTGAAGATGAGGCGGAGTAGGAGACCTTGATTTTGCCATCGAGACTTTGCTGGGTGTGGTCGTGCACGACTTGGAGATCTGAGAGAAAGGCAGGCCATGCCTCCTGAGCTCGTTTTGGACCGGAGTCTTCGTACTCGCAGCTTGACTGGCTACAGATTTCTTGGTGTCTCGCCCGATAGATTGTTGAGGCATCGTCTGAGGTGGTTGAATTGCAAGAGTTATTCAGTAAATAGTAATGTGTACTTCGGGAAGACGACGAGTGGTCATAGTGCTTAATTGACAGGATATATCGCCGATTGACCTTCCGCAGCGTTCACAAAGGATGAGTGGATAATGGACACACAGGTCTTGCGAGGACGGAAAGAAGACCTGAGGATTTGCGGAGTTGGAATCCTGTGAGACGAGAGCTGTAATTCCGATTGCGCAGCAAACGTGCGTCGATTTTTTTTGAGGGGTGAGAGGGGGGGATCATCTGTTCAAACACGAAACATCCGTATTATAGGGGGGTGCATAAACGTACACCTATTGGTACAACATTTGGGACCTCTTGTCGTTGAAAGCACTCCCGGCCTGCTCAGTACGGACTATGCACAATAGAACTGTGCGAGTCCCTGAGCTTCTTAGTCGGCGTAGAAAGATTGCCTTTCAAAAGATGAGGAGCGAGTGAAGCTCGAGTAGGCTGGATGATCAGCTTTCGCATATCCATGTTATGCACCGCGGGCTCACCTTGGCAAGATCCTTCTTGTTTGCCATGATGACATTGTGTTCCAGCGCTACAATAATATTCTTATCCGCTCCATATTTGAAATTATCCGCAACAACCCTCGAATCGTACTGCTTGATATTGTAATCATCCGTACGGCCTTGCTTGAGACGACGGAAGTTCCAGGTGATGACATACTTGCCTGTCGAAGTGACTATGGTCTTTTCTGTCTCGTTGAGTCCAGTGTTGAATCTTGCTGGAGTGAAGTTTACGGCTGAATCCATGTATGCGACATGTTCGGGTTTAAGCTGGAGTCGGCGTGGGATCGGTTTAGAATCGGCCGGGAAGCTTCGGTCGAATCCTAAAGATCCCTTGTATCGACCGTCGCCGATCAGGGTGTCGATGAGAAGGAGGTACGTTCGGCATGTTGCGACTAGATATCGACCATCTGCGGATACGTCGACACCGATGATCGGATCTCCGAGCGCGGGAAGAGCAGTCTAGCGATCAGTGTCCGTCTACAAGTGTCAGACAACACTTACCTTTGCGTTCTTGCCAATAGCATCAAAGAGACGGATGTCACCCTTGTTACTCGCTACTGCCAATTTACCGGACTCTGTGGTGGCGGCAGCAGAGAAATCGTTCTTGCTGGCATACTGCTTGAATTGGGATTCCACAAGTTTGTTTCCAGAGACACGAGGATCGATTCTGAACAGACCGTTATGCGCTAAAGTTAGGTCTCAACACTACTCTCGTTCAAACAGACTCACAATGACCAATAAGAGTCTGTTGTGGATTCATTTGAGCATATTTGGTGTCGGGGATGATGTTATCGACGTTGACGGAATCCGACACCTTCCACTCGTCGACCACTTTGCCGTACTCCAGATCCATACGATATACCGAGTTCTTGTTAGTGGGGTCCAGTAGCAGCATATCACTATCCTGGTTGTGAAGCATCATCTGATTATCAGCTTCCATGTCAATTGTGGAGCTTGTGAGCCTACCCTGCTGGGCGAGAAAGCCTTGCCCTTGGTATCCTTGACTCGATCGATAGCCGTCCTGAACTTCATCTTGTCCTCGGTAGGCGCAAAGACCCCAATCATGCCTCCTCGACCGACAAACGAAAGATCATTCTTGTAACCGACAGCCAGATTCTCATTCATGGCTCCCTTGCCAAACGATCCAGTATCGCTCTCTTCCTCCTCATCCTCCTCTTCTGCCTCGGAGGCATCTGACGCTGCCTCTTCCTCCTCTTCCTGCTCATCCTCTTCTTCAGGATCAGCCATCTCAATATCGCGGTCCTCATATGCGTCCTGGATATATCGTTGCTCGTCGGCTTTCGCCTTGGCATACGACATTCTGTTCTTGCCTTCCCACATGTAGATTGTGAAATTGTCCTTCCATAGAGCAAAGTCGGTTGGATCAAATCGCAAGCACCATGTCATGGCTGGCAAACCCTCCTTCTCTCGGAACGTGAACATGAAAGCTGCGTTAGCCATGTCGAAACGTGGATTCAGGTCCTCGTCGATAGGCACGGAGATGAATGGTGTCGTTTTGTGACGGATAATGATCCAAGCTATTGTCAGCTCTGAGAATTGACTTGAGCTTACTCTCGTAATCGCCATTGGAAGCCATGTCCACATCCACTTCCTTCTCCTGAATAACGAAGACATCCGTCTCGGTATCAAACAGGTATAGCTCGGCCGTCGTCCTTGACAGAACTGGGACGTCCTGGAATGGATCCTCTGATCCTGCTCCAGCCCCTGACTCTGCCTCTTCCTCCGCTCCTTCCTTTGTCTCCGCGTTGTCGCTGACAGTCAGAGTGGCCAGTTTGTCTTCGATCGCTTCGCTGTCCTTCTTTCTGCTGTTCGACCTTGCTTTCTCCGAGTATGTCAATGCCTTCAAGTCGGCATCGCTAGCGTCCTCATGAGAGCGGTTGTATTTCTGATTGTCAGCTCCGCATAAAAGGCGAAGGCTTACCCTCTCGAACACGCAATTGAGCACAGTGATCTCGAACAATCCGTTGGTAGCTTTGGGGACAGTCTATCATCAGTCCCTTGTCACTCGGACTCCACTCACCCTACTACTGACAAACTCCCAAAGGTCACCTTCGTCGCCGCTCAAGTCCTTCCAGGCACAAGTCGCGTCACCATCCAGACTTCCGAACCTAAATTCCAATGCCTCGTCAATAAGGAATACACGCTCGTCATCCGCTGATTGTCAGCTAGTACGATACGCATGACGCACTCTCTGCATCATCATCCAGCAGTTGCTCTTCGCCTTCTTCATATGCTCTTGTGACTACGAGCTGATATTGATATTCGATACCAGTCCGACGAATTGTAGCAACAGCATCCTTGAAAATGCATTCTCTTGATCCTTTGATTGAATTGGGTCGAACGAGGTATAGTTGACCAGCGGGAATTTGGATGAGTTCCGGATTGGCAGGGTTACCTGTCTGTCAGTCGCCGCAACATCCTCCAGTTGTGTGCGACATACCCCACATCTTTCCCAATACTGATGGTAAGCTGAGTACATTTGAGCACCAAAGAGCGCCGTTACTCACGGGACTTGACCACGAACATGGTGAAAGGAGGGACTGTGGTGTACAATGGGTGGTGTATGACAAGATGGACAGACTGGTTGTAGAGTATATTGACCACAGCAACGGTTGATGCGTGCCTGAAAACAAAATCAATGGGTGGCAAATATATGACGTGGCATTTCTGCTGCATTAAACCACTAACCGTCATCGAGCAGAACGCGCGTTCAGCCTCAACCTTCATTAACCTTCTCTTCCGTAGATAGCAACGACACAGCATGGTAAGCTGTTAATGATGGCGCCAGACTGGTACTGATAGGTCAGGGTCAAAACCTATCTGCTCCAGGAGGGCCTCCCGGTGCTAAGAAGCCCAATGCCTCGGATAAAGACAAGGTTGGTGCCAACAGCGAATATCATCAACCTGAGCTGACATAGACCAGAAACCAAAGTGGGAACCCCCTGTCCCCACTCGAGTTGGCAAGAAGAAGAGAGGAAAAGGACCGGCCGCCTCGTCACGACTACCACCCGTCTTTCCAACAACACGTTGTAAGCTCAAGATGTTGAAGTTGGAGAGGATCAAAGATCATCTATTGCTAGAGGAGGAATTCGTCGCCAATCAAGCTCTACATTCCGGGGAGGACAAGAACGCAGCGGAACGTCAAAAGGTCGATGAGATGAGAGGAAGTCCTATGGGAGTTGGAACGCTGGAGGAAATCATTGATGATGACCATGCTATCATCTCGTCTGGACCCGGACCAGAGTACTATGTTGGGATCATGTCGTTTGTCGACAAGGATGCGCTCGAGCCTGGATGTTCGGTACTACTACATCACAAAACGCAAGCCATCGTTGGTGTATTGACGGATGATACCGACCCAGCCGTCTCGGTCATGAAGCTCGACAAAGCTCCCACAGAATCTTACGCCGATATCGGTGGTCTCGAACAGCAGATTCAAGAGATCAAGGAATCGGTCGAACTACCCCTCACCCACCCTGAACTCTACGAGGAAATGGGTATTCGTCCACCCAAGGGTGTCATTCTTTATGGTGTTCCCGGTACCGGTAAAACACTACTCGCCAAGGCAGTCGCCAATCAAACCTCGGCTACATTCTTGCGAATTGTGGGTTCAGAGCTTATCCAGAAATACCTTGGTGATGGCCCCAAGCTCGTTCGAGAACTCTTCCGAGTCGCAGAAGAGAATGCACCTAGTATTGTGTTTATCGACGAAATTGACGCGGTTGGTACCAAGCGATATGATTCTGGATCGAGTGGACAGAGGGAGATTCAGCGAACAATGTTGGAGCTGTTGAATCAGCTTGATGGTTTCGACACAAGAGGAGACGTCAAGGTCATTATGGCTACGAATAGGGTGCGTTTCTTCCACTTGTCGAGCAGGAGATGCTAATACACAGATTGAAACCCTAGACCCGGCTCTTATCCGACCTGGACGTATAGACCGAAAGATTGGTGAGTTACAACAACTGGCTAAGAGCGGGTGGCGTCGCTGATCAGCAGAATTCCCTCTTCCTGATACAAAGACCAAACGACATATCTTCAAACTCCATACGTCTCGAATGTCGCTCGCAGATGATGTTGATCTCGAAGAACTCATCATGACCAAAGATGATCTGTCGGGTGCCGATATCAAAGCGGTGTGCAGTGAGCTCAGCAAAATTCTTCAATATGGCCGTAGCTGACATGAAAGCCGAGGCTGGTCTATTAGCATTGCGAGAACGAAGAATGAGGGTTACGAAGGTCGTAAGTTTACCCGTTCATCGTAGAATAGAGAACTTACGCTCAGGACTTTACATCGGCCAAAGAGAAGGTCTTGTACAGAAAGGACGAGAACACGCCAGCGGGATTGTACCTGTAAATATGGCAGACAATATGCATTATGATATCATGTCCATCGAACCGCTTGTGCTTACTCTTCGTCGCCAGCGGCATCATCTTCGTTGATAGCTTCTCCCTCACCGACTATCAGACTCGCACCACCCTGTAGCTTTCTCTGCTGTTCATTCGTCCAGTTCATGTCAACGATCCGAGCGGATTTCTTTGCTTTCTCGGCGATCTCTTCCTCGTCAGGATATCTTGCTCCCAATCGCAGTCGATCCCATAGACCATCACGAATCTCTTCATCTCCTTTACGCTACACTGTCAGTCTCATCCAGTGAGCTGTGGACGAACCTTGGCTCTCGTCTTTCGCAATAGTAACTTGGAAGCGATAGGCGTCATGTATCCTCCCTTACGCTTCTTGCTCGGGGGTCCTTCTCCGGCGCCTGTCTCTTCATCTTCACCACCTTCCACGATTGTAAGCAAGTACTCTTTCGAGACATCTTGCTGAACATTCGCCATCTCGTAGGATCGTATACGCTCATAGTGGACATTCTAATCATCAGTCAAGCCTAGAGTCAACTGAAGAGAGCTTACCGGGAGTTTCTTTTCCGCCTCATCTGCCTCATCTTCAATCGCAGTGAACTCTTCTTCCTGTTCTCTGGAAAGAGGATTGTCAAACAAGCTATCCACTCGCTGAGCATCTTCCTCTTCAGCTAAAAAGTAGTCCATGATGTCTGCTCCATCTACATCCGAATCTGGCTTCAAAGCTGCTTTGCGTAATCTCAAAGATGAAGGTGCAGCACCGGGATTCTGGAGTCAGCTGTAGGGTTTTGAAATGACTTACAGCTCCAAATGCCGATGACGGTCGTTCGGGGTATTTGACAACAAAATACATGTTGCCCCATGTTTCGTCGTCCGGGAGTATCTCGTAGCTCTGGACGTCAGCTTTGTGGGATGTCTGTAGACTTACGTCTACAACTCGTAGATCCTTCTTTTTAGGGTCGGGATGTCTAAATGTATCGAGGTGGGTTGCTGTCAAGTCGATAAAAGTACCGTCGATAGCCATGATCTGTGCTGTTTCGGACGCATCGACCTCCTGCTCCCCCCTGATCGTCAGCGGCACCACATGGCTTATTGGTGAACCCACTGCTTGGCATCCTGCAATGACTTTCGCCTACTCAATGCCCTCTTTTGCTTCGCGTTGGACGTTCTCAATGTCGCCAGATCCTCGTCTTTGATTTTTACTTCCCTAGTTGTAGACCCAGCCTGACCACTGGGAGCGGCTCTCTTGGTGTTCAAGGGCGCCAGTAAAGCCAAGTCGGCAGGATGTGTCATTCGCCCAGCATCCGGTCGAGGGTTCATGGATTCATACCTCCCTTCCCAGACTCCGTCGTACTGATTCAAATCGAGGGGCATACCCATCTCTGCGTCTACTAACATTGGTAAAGGGGTCGTGGCGGTCATGTGGTTCAAGTAGGATGGTTCGCCTAAACGGTGGATATCGGTTGGTATCGTCAACAGTTTCGGAGGGTATGGAGGGGGAGGAAGGGGATTCGAGTACCGCACTCGGACCAAGAGATCTAGTTTTCCACTACTTGTCAGCTCCATCTTCGACCCGAGTCTCTCTCCTCACGTTTTCTTTGACATGGCTGTGAGGGAATCAGCTATGAAGACTATACAGGAATGGTTCAAGGTGAATAGTCGGTTTACGGCCAAAGGACGACTTCCACGTGGTGGATTCCAGAAGTCGCGTTCCAGAAAATCAACCTCATATCCATCTTCCCTTCTTTCATCAACTGACAAAACCGCGTAGAACATCGTCTCGAATGCTCAAAATTGAGTTCAGTCGATGTCATCGACCTCAGGAAAGATGACTGACCCGCTTTCATTACCTCAAAGCGGCGAGGAAGCTCTCAAGCAGCTCATCGACCGAGGACTATCCCAGGAATCTCCAGACGACCCTACCTCATACTGTAAACTTCTACAAGTTCTTTTTGAACATTGTATACTCAAGCCACTCAATTCTACCAATTTTCCGAGTCTTACTATCGTCGAGCAAGTCAGATTGACACTGACGATATTACAACGCCAAACGACTGCTCGACCGGAATTGCTATCGTGCTCGACTACCTCAGCTGAGAATGGTGTTCCGCTATATAAATGGATAATACCTCGTTTGCTCTATGCCGCTTATAGATACGAAAATGCGACGTATGAAGACGAAGACGCGGTGGACGGGATGGACCTGTGCGATGAGCTGCTAGTCGCGGCCGGTGAGGTGATTAGCGTACTTTGCCAGGATCTCGATAATGATACTGGGACGAGCTATGCAAGGGGATCAATGAAGGCGACATTAGCACTGAGGGAGATCAAGAGGTACTGCGAGGGTGCGTTCTAATCTTGAATCATTACAATGCTGATCAGCAGGTATCATTCAAAAGAAACCAATCGATCTCTTCGGATACACCCAACTGCCCACAGACAACCTCGCCCTTCTGCTCGCTCTACAGGTCGTGTTCGGATCCCATACATTTCTTTCCAACGACACTACCTCTGACGCCTCGGCTATCCTAGCGGTAGCAGCTAGAGCATACAAGATCCTCCCGCCCAAGCGTCAAACTCGCTATGCTCGTACTCTCACCGTAGCCCTCAAATCGGGACATTACGCGCCCTCGATTCGAAGAGCTTGTGTGGTAGTCTCGAAATGGCCTTGTATCAGTACATTTCCCCCGTGGCAGAGCGCAATGGAGCGCGTCAATGACGCCATGGCTCAAGGGGATGCCCAACTCCGGGCGGACGTTTGGTGGTCATTGTACGATGATGCCGAATACCATGATGACGCGATACTTAATGGTGGCCAGCGGATCAAACATCTCTTGACGCCTATACCGGGTCGTATGTCGGCGGAACAGATATTCGCAATCATTCCGCAGGATCTTCTCGATCGCTGGAGAAGGGATAATAGCCATCGTTCACATGGACCTGCTCGGAATGTCATGGATGCACTCGATAAGCTGGATGGCATAGAGGCACAATCTAGCAGGAAGAGAAAGAGAGGAAAAGATATGGTGGAAGACGCTGTGAGAACGCTAAAGAAGGAGTGGCCAGATATGAAGCTCGAGGAAAGTAAAGATATTCTGCCGAGCCTATTGTCGGAAGTCAAGAAGTAGGTCATTTCAACCACTCTGAGCTCGGGACCTTGCTCATAGAGTAAGACAAAAGAGCTCAAGTGGAAGCCAAAATCTTCCCATCGTGAACGTCTTTCCAAAGATCATACCGGCCATAGTGGACGATGATGACAAGATCAAGGAATGCCTACCAGGCGCATTATACCTCTGGAAATCGCTACACGACAAACATGGCAACGAACTATCGTTACTACAAATGGCGGCCGGTTTGTTCGAGCACGCAGATCCACGAGAGCTTGCCGTTCAGCTGCAATTGCAAGAAAGACGAGCCATCGTCACTTGTTTGTGGGATTCATTACAGGCCGACGACCGCAGGAAACGGATTGCGGTGGGGTGAGCTGCCTGCGTGTGATGACAGTCAACAGCTGACAGGTAGCCGAGCACTCGCAATTGTCTATCGTGCTCAAGCAAGTCATCCAGTTGAGAAAATAGCTACTGCAAACCGAAAGTCGATGGTTGCCCGCATCAACCTTACCGCTTCTGATCTTCCGCGGGTCCAAGAGAGTGCAATACTGCTTCTGGGCGAATTTGCTCGTCTAGCCAGAGAAGAAGATCTGGGTGATTTGCTTGAACCTCTGATCGTGCGACTTGGATCTGCTAGTGCTCCTCTACGAAGTGCTGCTTATACTCAAGTAGGTTTATGCGTAGATGAACAGGAAGCTCATGAAAAGATACTCGATATAAGCCGATTGAGAGGGAAAGCACCCTACAACCTGATTTCGCCCCATATGGAACGTATCGCTGCACTGCTCGCCAAGAATATCGTCAAGCATCCCGATATTGTGGTCGAGACCATGTCGTTGATTGGCTATACTCGAAAAGCATTCTTTACAATCACTCTTCCCTTCACCATTCCCGCCTTAGTGATGATTTCGGACCGACAAGCTCTGGAGTCTATTTCCTCAATAGTCGGTTCTCCACTCGGATACCTACTTTTCGATCATGCTGGATTGATTCTATCTAAATTATTCCTCTGTGATCGAGTGGAAGGATCATTCGATTTCCTCATCAATCTCCTCAAAGAATTGACGGCTACTGAAGTCAACAAAGATTCAGTCCTGACTAGTTGCGCGGTCCCATTCATCGTTTCGATGGTAGTAGAATTAGGAGATGAGGATCGGAAAGTCGTCGAAACGGCTGTCAAGGCATTACACCGAGCGCATCGAGAATTCAACAAAGACAAAGGAGAAGCTGCGGACCTTGGGTCGTTCCTCAAGCCACATATGCTGGGAATCATTTCTCAGCTCAATGAGCGGTTACACGATCTACAAGGGAAGAAATCGGTAGAGGAAAAGAGGAAGATTATAAGGAGTATCAATCAGTTGATCGGCCGTGTTGGTAATACTATGGCTTCTTTCTCTCCTCAAGTGAGTCGGCACAATCGAGATGGATGTTGATGATAGATCATCGCTAGCTTTCAGAGTACTCTTGGCATTCCCGAGCTTCGAGGCGAGACGCTGCAAGCTTGGTACACTTTTGTGAAAACACTCAAGTATCAAGATATCGGTCCGTTCGTCGGTCGAACCACCGGTGCGATCGTCGCTAATTGGGCACTTCTCGGTCCAGATGAAAGGCAAACCTCAATCCAGATCGTACAGCAGATCGCCGACTATGCCCCTCATCTCGAGGCGTTTCGAGACGAAGTCGTAGGCTTAGATGCCATTCCCGAACTCCGAAAAGTCGCGAAACCCATGACGGATTATCGAAAAGAATGGCCTGTCCATCATAGCATCACCAACCTCCTCGGTCGAACTACTAGTAAGAATATCGCTGTCGCTACTGCGTCCATGCGAGAACTTCGGGATGTTTTGTGTAATCAACAAAAGGAAATCATCCAATTATCAAGAGGCGACATGTTTGATCCTTTGGTTTCCAAGATTTCACGAACACTCATGGCAAACGCTACTCGTGACGGCGATTGCCTTGAGATCAAAGATCTGAGCTACGAATGTATAGGACTTATTGGTGCACTCGACCCGGATCGAATTTTGCCAATCTCGGGCGGAGTTACCGTCAGTCTACATTCGAATTTCGCAGATCATGACGAATCGACCGATTTCGCATTACATCTAATCCGAGATCTACTGGTCGATACTTTCCGAGCTACGAATGATACGAAACATCAAAGTTATCTAGCATATGCGATACAACAATTACTCAAATTCTGTGACTTTACCCCGAAAGTCTTACAACTCAATACCAATCTATCTTCAAAAGTGCGCAGTAAATGGGCTACCATACCAAAAGATCAACACGAGACTCTGGCGCCATTACTCGAGTCAAGGTTCCAATTACACGATTTATCGAGTAAACCGATTGAACGACCTGTGTATCCGAATACATCGACATATAGGGAATGGTTACAGAAATGGACGACCGATCTAGTGGGGCAAATCATGTCACTCACGAATCCAGATAGGGGAACTCAGGATTGTAAAACCATCTTTGGAGTTTTCAGGGGTGTACTCAAATCTCAAGATGTAGCTGTTGCTCATCATATCCTCCCTTACCTCGTTCTAAGTCTACTACTACTCGGCAATACGGTCCAGAGTGACGAGATTTGCGCAGAAATCAATACGGTTCTTGAGGATCAGGTTAATTCCTCATCGCCTGCAACTGCCGATAAAAGAATGTTGTCGAGTCAAGTGATTTTCGATCTTATGGATCACCTCTCGAAATGGTTGAGGCAAAATAGGGTGTCTAAACCGGGCGCAACGGATCGTACGAATCACGTCAAATCTGTTGAAAAAGTCCTCTCATCAATCGAATCGGAATTGATGGCCAATGCAGCGCTCAAGTCCAAGGCCTACGCCCGATCACTTAGATCGTATGAACAACGGATCTATCAGCTTAAAAGAGATGGACAGAGGCCAGACCATCAATTGCAAGAATATTACGAGAGAATTCATCAAATCTACGCTGAACTGGATGAACCGGATGGGATGGAAGGGATATCGACCTTCGTCATTGCTCCTAGTCTTGAACATCAAATTCGGGAGCATGAGAGTACTGGAAGGTGGACTTCAGCACAGAGTTGTTGGGAGGTCAGGTTACAGCAGGATCCAGATGATATTGGCCTTCATGTTGGATTATTGAAGTGTTTAAGGAATTTGGGTCATTACGGTGGGTTTTCTTTTGGCCAATATATGACAAGGGTGGCTGATGAGCAGACACGCTCCGTACCCATATTCGAGGAGTGCTTAGTCGAACACCTGCTTGGTCGACTGAATTAGCAGCATTCGAGACGGAAGCGGCTTGGATTATTGGGGACTGGGCAACAGTGGAGCAGGTTGGTGATCGTGGTCCACCCATTGCCCAGGTCCTATTAGCGGTCCAACAACGTAGAGACATCGAGCCAGTCATCAAAGCTGCCCGACAAGATTTAGGTCGAGCCATCAATTCCCACTCTTTCGCTCGATCATACGATCCGGTCCTACAACTCCACTTGCTCCGCGAGATACAAATGATCCATTCAGCCGATAAAGCCATTAATGCTGTTCGAGAACCTACCAATCGTTCAGTGATTATCGCCCAACGTCACGCTCAACTCACCTCGAGTCTAAGTGATCGATTCGATACGGCCGCTCCAGCTTTCCGGGTCCGAGAAGCCATTCTATCAATGCGTAGAACAGCATTCAGTCTGGCTACTGCTGAATCTATTAAACCGGATATTGGAATTGCATGGATCACTTCATCAAAAGTAGCCAGGAAGGCTGGGTATGAGCAGACTGCTTATTCTGCTACACTTCAAGCTCAGCAGATTGGAGCACCATTTACGTTCTTGCAACAGGCCAAATTGTCTAGAGTACATGGAGGAGCTTATAAAGCTTTGACGGAGTTGGAGAATTCGGTCAAGCCGTTGCTTCACAAGCAATTGAAGGCTGAGAGGAGCGATCCGAGTTTGATAGGCATGAGAGATCCGAACCTAGCCAAGGTATGTCTTTTCGTCCATGACGTTCAAGTTAGCTGATGGGAATAGGCTGTACTATGTGAAGCAAGATGGGCGAACGAAACTGATCGATTTGAACCTAATGAAATCATCACGAGGTACCAAAATGCGATTGGACTTGCTAGCGAGTGAGTCTAGATCCTCTGAATAATATGGATATACAGCTGATAGGAAGGTCTGAATCTCCATACTACCACCTAGGACATTATTACGATACACTCTCATCAGCACCTGCTCAAATGTACGTCAAGTGCTTAATGCCCCGCCCCGCATACTGATGAAGTAGGGCTGTATATCATTACCACACTGTTCAGAACTACCTCTCTGCCCTCAAATTTGGTGTCAAGTATATCTACAGGACAATGCCTAGGTTACTCACTTTATGGTTGGACTTGGGCGAAAACTTTGCTTTACAGACTTCGTGAGTACTTGTCCTCTTCGGAACGTTGAGATAGCCCTGGCTGATAGGCAGACATCCCGAAACTCTCGTGGCTTTACAGAAGATTACCAAGGAAATAGATAGTGGTCGCAGAAATCTACCTGTTTACCAGGTGAGTTCTACTCGATGAGTATGAGGTAGCGGTAGAGCCGACAGATAGTGGTTGACTGCTTTCCCGCAATTAGTCTCGCGAATCCTGCACCCAGAGCCGACGGTTCACACAGTCTTGTACAAGATTATTGCTGGTGTAATTCATAGGTACCCGAATCAAGCTCTATGGCCGATGGTAGGAGTAATGCGATCAAATAGATCAGAGAGGAGTAAAGTCTGTAGAATCGTGCTCGATCGAGCGGTACGTCCTTGGTGTCCTGCTCTTGGGTAAGGGATTGACTGACGAGATAGAGCTCATCGCCAAATGTAAATGCACTCATTCTAGATGCTCAAAAACTCTCGAAAACACTCCTTAAGCTCGCGGACGATAAGGTCGAAGAGAGGAGGAAAGATATGAGTATATCAACTCATTATCCCTATGTCCGAGAGGCATTCCCTTCGAGAATGATCATGCCTCTACAAGATGCGCTCACTTGCTCTCTTCCGTCTACCTCGGGGTCGGTCAAGACTCATAATCCCTTCCCTGGGTCACTTGTTGAAATTAGGGGTAAGGAATTGCTCACCCTTTTCTTCAAGGAAAGAGCTGATCAGCAGGGATCGAAGATCGAGTGGATATTATGCCTTCTCTCCAGCGACCTAAGAAATTGGTGTTCCAAGGATCGGACGGAAAGAAGTATCCATTCCTGTGCAAACCTCATGATGATTTACGAAAGGATGCGAGATTGATGGACTTTAACGCTATGATCAATAAACTACTCAAATCCGCTTCAGAATCTAGGCGAAGGCAGTTATGTGAGTTCCTCATCCATATCAAAAAAGCCTCGAGCTGATTATAGATATTCGTACATACGCAGTCATGCCTTTGAATGAGGAATGTGGTCTATTGGAATGGGTAGCAAATACCCATGCTCTCAAGAATATCCTTGAAAAGGGGTATAATAGGCAAGGTAAACGGATATGGGTAAGTCTTGCTTAATCAATGGAAAGTCGGGACTGATCTCAGCCACCTGAATTACCCAAAGCTTTGGAGACAGCTAGGAAACAGGGTCAAACAGCTCAGATCAGACATTTCAAAGAAGTGGTCTTACCAATGTATGTCCTCTTTCTTCTCTCTTGTTTTCTTCTTTTCGAGCTATAGGAAGAAGTCAAGCTAGGTTGTAGACGGAGAGGCCAGGCATGGGAAATTGGAAAAAGCTAGACAGAGAGAGGAAAAAGGAAACTGATCCCAGGTTTGCACCTACTGTGTTCTACGATTGGTTCCTCCTCACATGGCCTGAACCATCTGCATGGCTTGCGAGTCGACTCGCGTACTCGAGGACATTGGCTGTAATGTCAATGATTGGTTATGTCTTAGGGTGAGTCCGGGACCTTTGTTGTCAGGCAGGCTTGCGTTGTGTAGGCTCAGCTGATGGTAGTTTGGGAGATCGACATGGGGAGAATATCTTATTCGATTCATTGACTGGAGATACTGTCCACGTTGATCTCAACTGTCTGTTTGATAAGGTAAGTCATTTACTTACTGATTTGGAACGCTGTGAGTATCAGGGATTAACTTGACAGGGCAAAACATTCGAGATTCCTGAAAAAGTACCGTTCAGACTTACCCACAATATGGTTGAAGCAATGGGCGTAAATGGAGTCGAAGGTACGTCGATCTTGCGTCTCCATGAAGCTAGATGGACGAGTCAGGGCTGATGTTAAGGTGTATTCCGAAAAGCAGCAGAAATCAGTCTTCAAATCCTAAGGACAAATTCCGAGTCTTTGATGACAGTATTGGAAGCATTCGTCCATGACCCTCTGGTAGAATGGACAAAGGTCGGTTCCCTCATCTCTCACCTTACGAGGGGAGAGCTGATGATTAGAAACGAAGTAAAGCAGTGGACGTTCGGGCTCAGGGTGAAAAGAATCTAGGTCCAATCAAGAAGAAATTGGCTGGTCAGATTCAGGAGAAGGAAAAAGGGATAATCATGACGGTTCCTAATCAGGTTGATTGGTTGATCAAGCAAGCTACTGGGCCGGCGCAATTGGTGAGTCTGTCATGGATGTGGAGCCTGGCTGCGCGCAACCAGGCTTGATGGGCTGCTGACGTTTAGGCTTTGATGTATCAGGGATGGGCCCCATGGCTATAGAGGATCTGAGGGAAGACACAGGGTTCGGGCAGAGCGAATGAGACGAGCACGCTCAGTTGTATTCCATTGTACTGTAGACATGCCGTGACACGATCGATGTATGCCAATCTCGCAGCATTGGCTTGCCCTGCGCTTTCAACCACCCTCACGAAAACAACCGACCACACTCGTTGTATATTGATCGTGGACTGTTCGCTCAGAGGGTAGATGCCATGATCTGCAGCACAGCGCTGCGTCCGCATCAAACTAGCCCAGAACACACGCACGTCATCCACGATCGTCTGTATCATAATACATGCATCCTCATCCATAAACCCAGATCTAATAAACCTAGAACTTGAGCTCGTGGAATCGGTCACCTCGGGAGAGACCCCAAGGAGTCTTGAGGTATTTGCTCAAGTTGTCGACCTTCTTGACAGCGGCGACGAGAGAGTCATCGATGGACTGTGGATTAGTCTGACGTTCCATACAATCGTGCAAAATCCCCGCTGCTCATGCAGCAGACGTGTCCACTCACCTTCTGCTCCGACTTCTTGTTCTCTGGGACCTCAACCTTCTCCTGACCCTCTCCGAAGAACTGTCCCTCCTTGCCGGCCTTGACACCCTTGGCCTTGGCGAAGAAAGCGTCGTTAACGGACTCGGGAACAGAGACAGAGGCAATGTCGACCTTGGTCGAAGTAGCGATAACGTATGCCTGGTTAACTCGTCGGAGGGGAACACCGTTGAGCCTGTTTGATTAGTATTTCTCCTTGTACTCCTCTTTAGACTGCTAAAATAAACCCACTTGAAAGGACCGGTAACAAGCAAAAGACCAGAGTCGAGCTGCTTGAGGAAGACGACCCTCTTTCCGCTGTACTTTCCGCTGAGCAAGATCAAGACGGTTCCGGGGGTAATGGATTGCCTCAAGACGGTCTTGCCGTTGGTCTTTCGATGGACTTTTGGTCGAGGAACATCCTCGGATGGGTAGTACTTGGATGCCTTTGAAGTTGGGACTTGTCGCTTTCCACCGTTGGCCTTTCCACCGACAGTCTTTTCAGTCGAAGTAGGGTTCTCGGCCTTTGGGGCGACAGCAGCGGTCTTCTTGCCTAGATGATCAGCGATCCTCCTTTTCCATTGCTCTTGATTTCCATATAACACTAACCCTTGTAGTTTCCTCGCTTGGCGAAAACCTCGGATCGAGACAATCGACCGACGTTGGGTGCTAGTTCTGATCGGGCCATCTGATATGTGTGAGTACTTGCTTGTTGTATAGATGTATAGTAAATGACTGACTGTGTAGGCTTAATTTGATGGATACAGACCTTTGAATTATCTACCACAGATTGACTACTAACTCATGGACAACCGATTCAGGGGTAAATATCGGTGTTATAATCGGGGTTAAGTGTACATGGGGGAAGTTGGGTTGAGTGTGGCAGTCCAGCTGATCGGATTTACAGGACACGGGAATAGGACAAATCTTATCACCGATATGAACGGTGTAGACTGTGCCTGGAAGTCTAAAGTCTGACTTCTATCACGTCTAGAGTTAATTGATAGAGAGAACAGAATGCATGAGCACATGATATGAACGACCCAAATTTCCCTGCAAACCTAAATATACGTCCTCTTCATCTTCAGCCAGCCGTAGACTCAGCTACACTAGAACAAGATATTTGGAAACAGCAAGATGCAATCAAGCAATATGGTATAGCAGGGCGTATATGGTGTGTCCCGCTTCAGTCCCATTGTGCACAATCGATCCTGACATACAGGGAGGCAAGCCACGCTTTGCTAGAGTATTTCACACCTTCCTCAAAGTTGTTCAACCCGCCATGCTCCATATTCAATAAGGGCAATACGAGTACAATAGTAGAACTCGGATCCGGTCAATCGGTAGCGTCCCTCCACCTCGCTGAATCCCTCGATAAAGGCGACACCTTGGTCTTGACGGACTTACCAAATGTGGTACCACTCATGCAACAGAGTATCGAGACTTGGAAACAATCTCATACAGAGGCGGTGCTGCCAATTGCAGAACCACTTGGCTGGGGAACGGATATCGAGCATCTAAAGAAATACGGACAGATCAGTCATGTCATCTGCTGTGATCTGGTAAGGACTTCCTTGAACAATGCAATTACTTTTTATGGTTCTAATTCTAGGTCTATTTCCCAAACCTCTATCCACCACTCATGCGAACCCTGCTTCAGTTGACCGACACCACACCACCGACAGACAACGATGAGGTATTCGGCCCAGAAGTCATTCTAGCTTGTATGCCCTCCTTTGCTTCTCGAGACCGACTGACAAGATAGACAAGTCCCGTACCCTCGCCCTAGAACAGTCATTCTTCGATACTCTGTCCCTGTACTTCCGATTGGAGCCGGTCGTAGGCGGCCGTACAGAAGCCAAGATATATATCTGTCGTCGTTGGCGAGTCACCGAGGATTGGGTCGTACCGGAGGAAAGAGATGTCATGAACGGATCAAAGGAGGTCGTGAAAGGTCGTGGAGGAATGAGCTTGATGGAGGAAATGCTAGGTGCCATCGAATGGGACTGATGCTGGATGTGGGATCCGTCCTCGCTTGATTGCAGTTTTATCAAATGCCGTGATGTCTAGTTGTAGTCTATTGTATTATATCGTATCGAATTGTCATTATAGCATCGCATGCATGTCGATAGGGCTATGTCATTCGAGTGGTCGTCAGGTCGTAATGTAGGTGGGTCGTGCGGATTACGGGGAGACTATGTCGTATTGGTCAAAGGAAGTATTCGATCGTCTAATCTATCAGCCTCACGACCATATAGTGTTATGATTCTACTCACCTCGAGGGTTTTCAAATGCTGGTTGCCAGGCCCATCATTCTGTCATATCAGCCATCATTATAGTAAATGGACACTCTGGCTCACCTCGTTCTCTGGTGCCGCCTCAAATACGTTAAAGAATCGTTTCCCGCTAGGCGATACTTCCAGTATACTAGCCATATTCCCACAACTACCCGTCAGCTCCCATTCTATACAGTCACTGGTAACGAACCGATAGCAATAGTTCGGTGCACTCCAAACTGTACTCAGTTGATCATTGTACAAGACCGAATAGCCCTCCATACACAACTGATGTGCTCTGAGAATATGATTCATCCCGTTCAATTCGAGGAATTTCCGTACAATCGAAGCTCCGAAGGTATATCCAGCACCCCTTCTCATCAGCTGAAATCTCGAATAAGGTTTAAATAACATACCTCGGACTGATTGCGAAATCCTCTTTCTCCGGATCGGGATCACTCCAAACTAAATCCGCCATTGGTCCCTCATGTGGGACTTCCCTGAACCGATCGATGATCTTGATCTGGTCGATGTGATGTATGGAAGGACTCAGTCCACCGTGAACACAAAAGATCGCATCGTCAATGACCACCGACAGGGTCAGGAAATCAAACATGTCGGTGAAATATTGCCAAACATTGGGTGTACCGTATTTACGTGAACATTCGAGATAGAACCCATATGTCTAATTATCAGCTATGTTGGCCGATATCTTGGGAATGGCGAGCGTCATTGCTGCTAAGCGTGCAGCGGTGTGGGGGCATCAGATTTCCGTTCTCTCTTTCCCTTATTCCAGCGGGTTCCTAAAAGTATACCACAGCCTGAAATAAGGGATACATCTCCATTAACCTCGCTTCGTGTCCGGTCTCAGAGTCCTCTTTTGATGGGTTTCATCATATGCGCCCCGCCGCTTTGCTCAAGGAGGTGAAGGACTTACTTGCGTGACTGCCCTAGACTCGTGATTTCCTCTTATCAACTGTACTCTCTCTGGATACCTCAACTTCAAGCACGTCAACAGTGATATCGTTTCCACCGAATGTAATCCTCGATCAACGTAATCGCCTATTCATAAGCTATCATCCCCAAGTTCAGGCAATGTTGAGGACGGACCAAGGAATAGATAGTTCGTATCAGGCGGTGCTCCTCCTATCCGAAAGATTTCTATCAAATCATGAAACTGTCCATGAATATCCCCAACGACTGTAATTGGACTATTGACATGTACGACATTACTCTCCCTCATTAGGACCTCTTTGGTCTTTTCGCATATCTCCCTTAATAAGGCTTCACCGAGTAATTGCTTTTTCTTGAGCTTCTCGATACATGCGTCGAGATCAAAGGGCGCCATTGTGTGGGGTCATGGGCGGGCCGCCGGAGGAGTGGGTTAGGCGGGATTGTGATGATGTATAGAGATATTGAGTGTTATACAAGAGTTCAGAGATCGTCGTGTCGGGGTGGAGGAACCTCGCGCGCCTATTCCGTGGAGACGATCTCAACCCGTTGACTACTGCTTACAGTACCGGCTGGAGCCGTGGATCTGGCACTCGGACGCAGAGCCTGTGTAATCTGCTCAGACAAGTCCGCTCATTGGCGAACACAGTGCAGACCAGGGATGGTGAAGTAGGACTCTGCTCGAGCATCTTCAAGTCTTTACTGCCGCCGCAATCAGGCCGTCAGAGCCACACTCTAGCCACATCTGACACTGATGCCGCTGCGATGCACGACTAACCAGATCAGAGGCTCGCCATTCCGTCCTACTCATGCATGTCGCCTGATCTACACAAGTATGCTGCTCGCAAAATACATCATCTGGCTGGTCGGAGTACAGGTACATTGCCGGATTACCCAAAGTAGTAAAACGCCTCCATAGCATCTCCCTGTGATTGTCACCGTCGTCATTAATACCCTCCTATATAGCATACAGCTCATCTATATCTATACACCTACAGCAGGAAGAGGAGTCAACGATGTCCAACCTGTAAGTCTGCTTTCAATTCTCTTGGTTCAATCAGGAGCTGACTCGGAAAACAGCCTTCGAAGGAATCAAGGCGATTACGAAGATTACCCACCTTCTGTCCGGGCTGCTGCGAATCATCAGCCTACTCGGCCTGTTGATAAAGAGAGGAATGAGGCTGAGTTGAGTCAGAACATCAAGAAAGCTACTAGTGCCGAGGAGACTGCTCCTAGTAGGTGACTTTCTTACTGGAGTGGAACGAGCTGACAAGGTAGAGCAGAAACATGTTAGGAGTGAGTTATTGGTTGCGCGTGGCCGGGATAGCGCTAATTGATAGAGTGTATTGTCTATACATGGGATTATCACTCGTCTCTTGCTGTTTGGAACGGTCTGCGAACTCAGCCAATCTTAGCGGATGAAGTTCAGACGTTCAAGGCTTTGATCGTAGTCCACAAACTCCTCCAAGAGGGTCACCCAGTCGTATGTCCACACCTCCTCTTCAAGACGGTCTACAGCTCATCAATAGACTCTCAAAGAATCTCACGGACAAACAGGATGGCTAGAAACTTGTGGACGTACTGTCGGAGATGGAGTGAAAGGCTATGGACCCCTCATCAAAGCCTACACTTCGTTCCTACTCTCCAAACTCCGGTTCCATCGACATCATCCGGAATTCAATGGATTGTTCGAGTACGAGGAGTACATTTCGTTGAAGAATATCGATGATCCTAATGAGGGGTACGTTCGATCTCTGGGCCGATATAGGAGTAGGGAGAGAAGCTGATGACAGATACGAAACAATCATGGACTTAATGACACTTCAGGACCAAATTGAATCGTTCCAGAAACTCATCTTTGCAAGTCTGAGAGGATCCGCCAATAACGAATGTAAGATCTCGGCACTCGTCCCGCTTGTCAAGGAGAGTTTTGGGATCTATAAATTCATCACTTCGATGCTGAGGGCTATGCACAGGCGTAAGTTGATCCTCACGTCTCGTGATCAATGAACTGATCAGCAGGGACTGACTCGCCCGATGTTCTCGTACCTCTGAGGGAGAGGTATACTGCTCAACACTTCAACCTTCGTCGATTCTACTACGAGTGTTCGAATTTGAAGTATTTGACTGGATTGATCAATGTTCCGAAACTTGGTCAGGTGAGTTCAGATGGGCTAAGGAGTGAGGTCAAGCTTATGATAGGAACCACCCAATCTAATCGACACTGGCGGTGGATCCGCGCCCGAGCTACCTGAGCGACCAAAACAGGAAGTGTCTAAAAAGGTCGACAAGACTGAACGAGCCGGATCTCCCGATGCCACCGAGGCCGAAATCGCTGAACAGAGACGAATGCTCGAAGAGTACGAACGAAAGCAATCGAACTTGGTATCTCAGCGAGAGAACGATCAACGTCGACAGGAAGAAGAGAAACGACGTCAAGAAGCCGAATATGCCGAGCAGCAACGACTTCAACAGGAACGGGAAAGGCAGGCTCAAGAACAATTACTTCGTGATCAAATGAATAATCAATACAACCAAGCTCAACAAGGTCAAGCACTTCAATTACAACAAGAAATGCTTGGTATGAGAGGTCAATATGAACGAGATCAGATGTTGTTGGAACAATATGATCGAAGGGTTAAATCACTCGAGACGGAATTAGGAATGATCGGAGCCAATGTCGGAGCTCAGATGAATGCAAAGGACGAATTGATTGCTCAATTACAAAATCAAATTGAAATTTGGAAAAACAAGTATGAGGCTTTGGCGAAATTGTATTCTCATTTGAGAGGGGAACATTTGGATCTATTGAGCAAGAGTAAAGGGTTCCAACTTAAGGCTGGGTCTGCTCAGGAGGCCGTGGACAAGATGGAGAGGATGGAGAGGGATGTCAAGGCCAAGAATCTAGAGCTGGCAGATATGATTAGGGAGAGGGATCGAGCTAGGTATGATTTAGACAGGCTGAAGTCGGTGAGTTTATTTCCCGATATGCGATATTGGCATGGCTGACGATTTCAGAGCCACAGAGAAGAACTCGACCGACTTAAGCGAGATCTTTCGTTCGCAAATGAACGAGCCGAAGACTCGTCTCGAAACAAGTCGTCCGAAGTATCAGGTGTTATGGCCAAATACAATCGACAGCTTACCGAGCTGGAGGATTCTCTACGAGTACGTACAATCCAACTCACAGCGGCTAATGACAGTCCAAACAAATGCAAATTGACGAACTACTATCCAAGTTGGATGCAAAGGATGGAGAACTCGCTAGACAGATCGAGGAGAAGGAGCAGGAGCTACTTATTATGCAAGAGGGTATGGACTCTACTCTCAAAGAGTTGGGCGAGCTTCGTGTGGTGAGTCCTCTTCTGAGACATGTAATGTGGGGAGGAGATTAATGATAGTCATCTGGCGATACCAACGACGCTTTCGATGCGCAGGTCGACACGCTCATTCTCGATCACCGAAAAGAGCTCAATGCCATTATCGATTCCATTCTCCAGGCTTGTGTCCAAAAAGTCGACGATGCAATGTACGAATTGGAAGCACCTATGCAGACTGGGAATACGACCGCTACACCCGAGTACACGCTCTCGATGATTGAAAAAGCCATGACGAACGCTACCGAATTCGCATCGACATTCAACTTGTACTTGTCCAAAAGTTCAGGTGGATCTCACGTCGACGTCATTAAAGCCGCCAATGAATTCGCTCAAGCTTTATCCGAGACTTTGTTGAGTTCAAAGGGAATTACTCGATTTGCCGATACGGATGAAGCATCTGATAAATTGATCAAGGTCGCCAAAGGATCCGGAGATTTCGGTCAGAGATTCTTCTTGAACCTACAATCGTTCAGATTACTTGCGACTGGTAAAACGGAAGATATCGCATTGAGGCATAATGCCGAAGTACGAGGTGCATTATCGAAATTATCGGAAACTATCGAGAAACTCGTTCCAAAAACGAAATCCAGTCTAAGCAAGACGAATGGTGATATTGGAGATATCGTTTCTCAAGAAATGCAAAATGCCGCTCGAGCAATCGAAGAAGCTACTGTTCGAATCCAGAACCTAATCGCTAGGGATAAAGGAAATAAATACAATGCTCTCGACGTTCAGGTTCATGATTCGATCTTGCAAGCTACTTTGGCAATTACCAATGCTATTGGTCGATTGATCCAGGCCGCTACTGAATCACAGGAAGAGATTGTCAAGGAAGGAAAAGGATCTTCAACAACTCAACAATTCTATAAACGAAACAATCGATGGACCGAGGGTCTTATCTCTGCAGCTAAAGCAGTCGCATATGCTACTGGCCTTTTAATCGAATCGGCAGATGGTGTCATTTCCGGTTCTCATTCTCTTGAACAATTAATAGTAGCTTCCAATGAAGTATCAGCCGCTACAGCCCAACTCGTCGCTGCTTCTCGAGTCAAAGCTTCACTCATGTCGAAAACTCAACAGCGACTCGAAGTCGCTTCCAAGGCAGTTACGGATGCTTGTAAAGCCTTGGTCAGGCAGGTCAAGACAATTAGTAATGCATCTGGGGATGATGATGTTACCGATTACAAGGCTATGCCAAGTCATGAGTTCAAAGTTAGGGAGATGGAACAGCAGGTTGAGATTTTGAAATTGGAGAAAGATCTCGGAGCTGCTAGGAGGAGATTGGGAGAAATGAGGAGGGCCGGGTATCATCAAGAGGAGTAGATGAGCGAAGCGAGAGAATTTGGTCAAGGCTAGATGGTAGGCGAGCCCGGCGGGTTCTGACGGCGTTCCTGGAGCGGCGGTCCGTTGTGACATTGGAGACTCGAAGCATGAAGTGCAAAATGAGAAGAGTTGTCGTTTTATACGTTTGTTATTATATATCGTTATGCATACAAGAATAAGAATGACAGGCATAGTATGGCCAGCAGTCGGACACATCGTCTATGTGCCCCACTTTAGCCTTTCCTCGAACGGCGACACTACATGCCCGTAAGTAGCACCAACAATCGAGCACACTCCTGGCACCTTGAACACCGTGCTTGATCTCCCAGGGTTTGCCATACAGTATAGACACCTCTCACTCGATCCCCAATAGATTCCTGACTTGTTCCCTTACTCTTCTTTCGAATTCCGGTAAATTATCCCGATACAGTTTACAGCACTGACCATTAGCTGCTTCATCTTGCCGCTACACAAGTCCCATCCTTCTGTGTATCATGTGCAGCAGACGGAAGACGACAAGACTCACTTCGATATCGGCCCCAGATTCAATATTCGGTTCCGCCAACATACTTAGTACACTCAACAGTACACTTCGAACCCCTTGGACAGGGGACCAACGTTCCGAAGCGGATTCGTAGCGGAGTGGATCATCACCTGGGGGGTGTAGGATTGAGATACAGACATTCCCATTTGGATAGACTAGTGTTTAGTTGAGTCGGATCATGGATGTCTGACAGTGAGAATGGGACATACTGTTAGGATGAAGTAGGGGAGGATCGAATTTCATCGTAAATGGATTTAACGGGTAGTCTGTGGGCTGAGTTGTTAGCATTACAGTGGTTGAATACCGAATAGCTGGTAGCGATGGGAAGTGACGTACGAAGACGAGCTTAGCACAAAACACTCCTCCCTCCTATAATATCAGCTCTGCCCTTCTGGAGGTAAGCAAATAACGGACATATGGAGTCCCCTCTGGACCTTGTATTAATGCTTCCCATTCCAACATATTATCTTCACTAACTGGACCTGCAGTTATTGTATCCTGTAAAGGATCCGCTGTGAGATCACGGTATTCCTTCATTAACCTGCTTATCAGCTTATATTCGAACGAGGAGAAGGGTGATATACCGACGAGTGGCTGTTGATGATTGAGCACGGGGATTTGAGGCGCCAAACATCCTGAAGAATTTGAATGGTCGTGCGAGATTGGTACAGTTGACAGAACAGTTGACAAAGGACCGATGGGACAATGTATAGATGAACAAGGTAGAGTGACGGTTAATGGACGAGTGGACGATCAAGTGGAGGCGCGCCACGTCGCCGGTCTAGACGCTTGGTTCATTTGTTGAGTATGATGCAAATGCAATAATGTGATGCTACAACTATACAACGGAACTAGAGTATGAATCTACAGTCTCTATGCCTGAGCTCTATGCTCTTTCTTCATCGTGTAAAGATCCACTCAGAAGCTCGATGGCTCCTTCCTTCCGGTCCCCACGGCTCACCGTACCCTGCGGTTACTTTGAGCTTAGGCATCGCCAAGCAGCTCCCTGATCCTCTGAACTATATCCAAATAAGCCGTCGTAGCTGGACTATCTGGCCATTCGTCCAAAAAGCTCAATCCCTGATCACAAGTCATCCCTATCCTTGGATCCAAGGGGATCTTGCCCAACAGCTCAATTCCCAATTCTTTGCCCATGGCCTCGGCCCCTCCTGTCGTTGGTTTGAAGATCTCTGATTCGGTCGTACATTTCGGACAAACGAATCCCGACATATTCTCTACCAATCCCAGGATCGGTATTCCCACCTTTCTACAGAAATCAATTTCTTTCCTGACATCCTGTAATGCTACTTCCTGCGGTGTGGTTATCAGGACAGCACCGTCTATTCCAGTTTCTTTGAGGTATTGAACGATAGAAAGATGTTCATCAGATGTACCAGGTGGCGTATCGATGACCATGTAATCGAGGTCTCCCCATTCTACGTCTTTCAAGAATTGTTTAATTAACCCGTTCTTTTTCGGACCACGCCAAATGACTGCGTCGGATGATGAGGGCAGTAGGAAACCGATCGACATGACGGAAAGATTATCTTGAGCGTATGCTGGTGACCAACCTGAAGCTGATGTATGTATTGTCGTCCCATTCAAACCCATCAACAATGGGATGGAAGGTCCGCAAATATCAACATCCATGATTCCAGTCTATCGTCAGCTCACTGTCAATGTGATGTTCAGAAGCAATAGGAAGCTCACCTGACACTCATCATCTGCAGCTAGAGCCCAACTGAGTCCAGCGGAAAATGTACTTTTCCCAACTCCACCCTTTCCACTTAGAACCAGTACTTTCCGCTTAACACCACTCATCCTATCCTGTATCAAAGGTATATCGGGATCAGGTCCTTTCGGCCCTTCCGCGCAGACAGACTGATTTGGACAACCATCGCACGCATCTGCTTTTCCAGCTTGAGTAGATTCTACTCCCTATTTGTCAGCTCCGCCACCTCTGCTTAGAGTAAGGGAAGGAAGCTTACGGGGCAATGCTCAGGCGCATTCTCTGGCACGGAAGATGGGAGGATGGCTGATTGGGGGACTTCCAGTGGCGAGGGAGGCGGTATCGCGTATTGTGTAGCTATCATTATTGTATGATACAATGCAAAGATTAGTTAGTCAGACGACGATCTCGTACTTTTGCTGGATCAGCACGGCTAAATCGGTTAAATCGCCGCCTAGATAACTGATGTACGGACTACGGTCAGTCTGCAGAGCGCGCCAGTCACACGTAGTGCATCGACATAGAGCAGTGAGCTACTGAGTGCCGGGCTAGATGAGGGGTTGGTCAATCATGAACGAGACGCACTTGAGTTGAGCTACGAGATTACTCTCGTTGCTGAATGGCAGTCCGTAAGGCAAACGCTGTATTTTCTTTGCTTATGGTGGGTATCGGTGGTACGTTAGTCTGCTTCTTCGGCTTGACGAAATTGCTCTGGCATGTGTCAATCTTCTCTCCAGAAGTGAACCCATCATCAACATCATGACATGCATACACGTCCAATACACCATGCATCCAATTAGGCAAGCGGGATTGTTCGGTGACGAAACCGAAAGTGGCCCCGCTAATCCTTTTTTGCTACCGCTGTGATTCAAAGTGTTGCATTCTGAGGTTCAACAACTAGATAACATCCACACAAAACCCATAGTCAAAGCGACTCGACACGAGTCGAAGTCAGACAGCTCTCCGCTCACGAACGTGCGAAACGACACTTCATACTCGGCGATGGAGTGAACGTGAAGACCCCTCCTTTCATAATTAGTCAAACCTTATCAAATTGTCATTAGCCCTCTTTACTTCCACCTGTACAACACTCTGCTATCTACCTTGCAACACCTCTCAAGTCGACATATACAAGGATGAATTCCGGAATGAACCCTCCCGCATTTGCGGCTATCAAGCTTTTCTCAGGTATGTGAAGCATGATTGAGGTGCAGCGAAATTGGCTGATTATTATAGGCTCATCACATCCTGAGCTGGCTAAACTTATTGCTAAGAGGTAAGCTTGAGTTGCTTTATGAGAGGACAGAGCTGATGACAGACTCGGCATTCCCCTTGCTAAAGCCAACATCATTCAACCACCTTCCGGAGAAACGAAAGTTACCATCGTTGAAAGTGTCCGAGATTATGACGTCTATATCCTCAACACTGTGAGTTGGTTGGGTTGGCATGGTATGTAGGATATGGCTGATGGTCAGGCTGCTGGATCAGTAAACACCTCACTGATAGAGTTGTGCATCATGATTCACGCTTGCAAAGTGAGTAACTTCCACCTCGCATGGAAACTGTGACTGACAAGACAGATTGCATCCGCTCGTAGAGTCACCGCCATCCTACCTCATTTCCCATATGCTCGTCAAGACAAAAAAGACAAGTCTCGAGCTCCAATCACTGCTAAATTGGTCGCCAACATGCTTAGAGAAGCTGGATGTGATCACGTCATTGTGAATTTATCGTTATCTATCAGATAACAGCTAATCGTCAGACAATGGACCTTCACGCATCGCAAATTCAAGGATTCTTCGATGTCCCGGTTGACAACGTGAGTTGTCGAAATGATTAATAAGCTAACGAGTAGCTATACGCAGAACCCGCCATGGTCAAGCATATCCGTGAACGAATCGATGTTGAAAACTGTGTCATCGTTTCTCCAGATGCTGGTGGTGCCAAGCGGTAAGTCTGACATACGTCTAAGTGTACCAAGCTAACTAATAGTGCGACATCGATCGCTGACCGACTCAATGTCGATTTCGCCCTTTTCCACAAAGAACGAAAGAAGGCCAATGAGGTATCTCGAATGGTTCTTGTCGGTTCTGTCAAAGGAAAAGTCGCGATTTTAGTAGACGACATGGCCGATACATGCGGTACACTTGGATTAGCCGCCAAGAATTTAAAAGATCAAGGAGCAACTGCTGTTTTCGCCTTTGTGACTCATGGAATCCTGAGTGGACCCGCTATCAAGGTTATCAACGAAAGCGCATTGGAGAGATTGGTAGTAACCAATACTATTCCCATGGGAGAGAAACAGGCTCTAAGTGATAAAATTGAGGTGGTCGATGTCAGTCATGTCTTGGCAGAAACGATAAGGAGGAGTCATTTCGGAGAGAGTGTGGTATGTCCCCTTCCGCTTCAATACAAGATCCCAGCTCATGTGTAATAGTCGTACCTGTTCCACGAGGTACCATTTGTGAATGAACACCAAACATAGATGTCCAAGATATCATATACGAGAATTTAAACGGATCATGTTTCATGCAACCTGGTGCTGAACGAGTGTTCCAGCATAATCGTGCATAGTATCGTCATATGGTACAAGTTGCACCTCTTCAGGTCTTATTGGCACTCATTCGCTATCAGATCCGCCGGCGAAAATATCCTCTTCCTTGAATTTCATACTGATTATCAGCTAACTCAACTACCCAGAGGGGTAGCTTACGCTTTCGACATTTGCTTCTTGACCGGCTTCTTCGCCTCGGTGATCACCACATCCTCCTTGAAATCCTTCTCGCCGTTCTCTGCCGCAGCGGCTTTTCGTTTCTTCTTATTCTCCCTGACTATCCTATCATCCTCCGAATCGCTGGCAATGATCCCGTCTTCATCCACTGCCGATTTCTTCTCCCCACTCGCTTTCTTCTCTTTAGCTTTATTGGCATGGTAAGCATCCTTCAGTTTCTGGATGATGAGCCAGTACACTCATGATGTGGTTAGACATACCTCTATCCCTTCTTTACCACCCTCAATCACTTCCATGGGTCGCCAGATCGAAGAACGCAGCTTTGTAGGGTGGTTTGAATCTATCCCCGCCAGAGTGTATAAATCCGACTTGGCAGCTGATGGCTCGATACCATGTTCGGACAGCATTGCGTAGCAAACCTATCATCACATCAGCTAACTGTCGAGGCCGAGGTGTCAGTGCGGACCTTTCTGACCAGATCAAGGTCGTATATATCGTGAACATAGAGACAGATTACATGGGTAATCTGCATCAGCTATGTGCCAAGGACTGAGACTCACAAAGTCCCCAGCTGAAGAAGGGGTGGGGGCTACTTTAGTGAGAAATACTCCAGCATCCTTGAGAGGACCTGAAGCGACAGATTGAGCAATAGTCGACCATAGCCCATCAACAGCTTCGTGTTTTGGAAATAGTAGCCTTATTGTCAGTTTGCAAGCCGATACGAGACGCATAGACGTACCATTTCCCGACAGTCCACTTCGATGCTTGCGATAAGTTCTTGAGGGACTCTTTGGCCCCATCATGTGCCTATTTGTCAATTTGGGCGACTTCATTCCAGCGAGCATATGCACCTCATCCCGAACCGCTTTCTTGCTCTTTTGACCCTTTTTGGCTCGAGTAGGTATACTGTCGTCTTCCTATCATGAGCATGGATCCGACAAGATTCCATCCTCACTTCGATCTCTTTCATCCTCCCCTCAAGATTAGACACTGACAGTCAGCGATGGTTGTCTAGCGGTGACCTACAGATCCGCTTGGCCTCCATCAAAGCCGCCGCGTGAGAAGTATCTGCTTCAGGATCTCTTGCTGGGCCTGTCGAGCCCTGGACCCATATCCACTGTCTATTCAGCTGGGGCCGTAATCAAGAAAGCTGGGCTGACCGGCGTATCATGATCATCGATGATTGAGGGGCGGAACTGGGTGGGTGTCAGCCGAGTCCGAGCTTGCAATTGATGTGACCGATTCACCTTTTTTACGTATTCCTCGATCTTTGAATCACTTTCTGGCGTCCAGAAGTATTTCTCTGGCGTACTCATTGCTCAGTGATGAAGATGATAAGTGGTATCCCTGGTTGACTGGACACAAGTGGACCAATGTGGTGGAGGTGTAGCGGAGTTTGACGGCAACTCCGGTGACTACAGCTATGTTGGTCCCGATAAGTTACATCGCCATACCGTATCAGCGGGCAACGTAGGCATCAAATGCATCGGACAAGATAGATCGATTTTCCCAATATCGTATACGCCTCTGAATCACTTCATGGCCAGAGCGTTGTACGCTCCCAGCCTTCGCCCGTCCGTTTGTACTTCAATCGATCATGATTTCTGTCCTTTGCGCCCTGCCAGAACTCAATCTCTTCTGGAGTGATCAACCAGACCTGCCAATCCAGAGTCCCTTCGTCTTCCACTCCGCCCCCTCCCGCCAGCTTGGCTTCCATCTTGTCGATGAGTGCCGCACGATTGACATCCGGTGGAACGGTCGTACTCTGAGTGCCGGCCATGGCTATAGCTTTAGCCCTAGTCGATCGAGCTTGGAAGTCCGCGGGTGCGAAGCTACTCTCGGCGGGAGATGCGATGCCTTTGATACGGATGGCACGAGCATGAAGACTGCAGTACCATGAGAGCGCAACGTGAGGGTTGTTGGACAGCTGATGACCCTTTGCAGATTTCGAAGATGTCGCTATAGCTATATCGCCATTCTCGTTGATATCCTTGATGATGAGAACTCGAGCGTCGGGCCTATTCGAGCTGTCTACGGTAACGAGGGTGATGGCATGAGGTTCGGAAACACCCGCTTCAATGGCTTCGGTCAAGAATTGTACCATGAGTGTTCGAGGGTTGTCATGAGTCTTGACCAGTGGCGAAGAGCTGCCGACTATAGATGGTAGAGCCCGCAGGCGTTCGCGTAGAGACATGGCTTGTCGTTGCGAAGTACAGTCTCAAGGGCGCGTGTCCATAGATGTCGGACCAGGTTTAGAACCCCAACGACTCGAGTTCATTGCCGCTGATAGCCGCTGTCCTCATTGGCACATCCTCGTAGCACACTAGTCAGAGCACACCAGTTCTCACCCATCAGAGCGGTGAACCAGGACGCTGGATCTGTGGGCATAAGACGAGGATCACAGGCTCAGAAGTATGATAACCTGATTCCCGTTTATGATTGAGCCGAACTACTCCGGCCCGACGCCAAAGTCCGTGATGCAAAGTTAGTACTTCAAACTTCATGATCAATATCGCTTGGTCAAGAGCGGCCAGATGACATTGTATCGGAGGCTAAGCTGCACATACTCGTGAAACCCCACGCCTTTTCCGTCGATGGATATGTCTGACCTGCTGTCGGCTTCGAGGCTTCGCGCTCTCACAACCAACTCTTTTACGTAATTGAGTGTAATCCGATCTATGATCGAGTGACGACATCAGCAGTTGACATTTTATCTTTTTCGACGTTACCAACCCCCTATAATGACAAAGAAGACCTCCTCGGCTTCAGCAGGGACACGTAAGAAGAATGCCCGTAAAGCCGCAAAAGGAGCTCCTGGCGAGGATATCGACGAAGCGGCTCCTCAACATACCCAAAAGACTCAACAGGGGAAGAACAAGAAATTGAGCAAAGCTCAGAAAAGGGCTTTACCGAAAGCCAAACGATATGTACCGCCTCCAAAACCTCCAGCACCACCTATCCCGAACCCGCTTGATTCACAAGGTCTGGCGGGACAGCTTCCTGCTGAGCTAGTTGTCGCTTTGAGGGGGATTGGAAAGAAGGATGATGTGACGCGGCGAAAGGCCCTTGAGGAGTTGAAGGATGTCTGGGTTGCTGGAGTCGTCAGAGGGGATGGGGACCAGATTGAGAAAGAAGTCAATGAAGCTGCCTTGGTGTCGAGTACACCTGTCTGGGTGAGTCTACCTGAGTCGGTGTAAGTTTCAGACTGATTGTCAGTTACACAATTTAGCGAGTCTGCTACAATCGCCTTTCCACCGTACAATGGCACTTCAGCTACACGAAGAGCTCCTGATGATACCTTCGATCCGTCATATCATCCTAGAGACCCTGTCGCTCTCTCTCCTGCCTGGTACCCAAAATAGGGATATCCTCGGAGCATGGCTCGTCACATCACTTGATGAAGGTCGAAGATCAGGCATGGACAGTAAGAAGAGGGATGAATCGACAGTATGGCTCGAGTCGGCAGATGAATTAGCGGCGGAGGACGGACGGATAAATCTCACCGCCCAACTCCCTTACCTCGTCGAATATCTGTCTTTGTCTGTCCTGGATCCTCCTTCACTACACGACGATATACATCCGTCGCCCGTACAGACTGCGTTCCAGAAATCCGCGCCGACCAAGGCAAAGAAGAAGACTTTTGCCGCTCCTACTGCTGCGCCTGAGCCAGATGCAGAAGATGAACAGATTGCGGAGGAACGTTGGGTCAGATATCGTCTAGGAGGATTTGTGGGCCTCTCGTGGCTGTTGACCCAACTTTCAACACACAACATAGCACTACCGGAGGAGCTGCTTGCACTTCTCGGCAACTCGTATTTATGGACATCACTCTCACCGTTAATAGGTGAAGAAGGCGACGAGAGTCTAGGAGGTCGTCAACCAGTCATCAGAAGAGCGGCATACGATCTGCTCAGCACGCTGGTCAATCGATATCCTGCTGAAGTGAAGAAGCAGGAAATGCTGGATATGCTGTCTGTGGCTGTATTGGAGAGTTGCTGGATTGAACGGGAGGCGGCTGTTTGGCAGACTGCTGGACCGGCTGTTGCACATTTCCTCGGCAGTGAGTTCAAGCCAATGATTTGCTCTGATGACAGAAAACAAGGAAGCATGGCAAGTTGCTTTCGAAGCTCAGCCAAGTATCGAGGCCCCAGGTACGAACGCAAACGCGGGTGAGAATGGGGGGAATGACAACAAGGAGGAGGATGATGAGGAGGAGGAGAACGACGACGATGAAGATGAGGACAACGATGAGGAAGGGGGTGATGAGGGAGACAAGGTCAAGGCAGACACGGAGAAGGTTGACACCGTCGCCTCGACAGCGCCACGGTCCACTGCTTTCATCCAGTTCCTCGACTTCGTCTCCTCTATCTGTCCCACGATACCAGACTCGACATATCCTTTCCTGCTTATGTACATCGCCACCATACCGCCTTCAATCTTGCCACTCACATCACCTCCATCAATCGAGCTACAAACTTTGTTCACTCACCTCTGGTCCCCAGCCGACGCTAGATTGCTATCGACCCACTCTCTTCCAAATAGATTATCGGCATATACGACCTTCATCCAGCATCTTATCGACAATACTGGTCTACTCTTGAGTCGCGCCTGGCGATCCGAAGAGAGCAAAGACACCGCATTCTGGCTCGCGGAGGAACAGATTGGCAAAAGGGTTTGGGTAGAGGGAATTTTGGATATGGGTGGACGATCTGGCAGAAGAGGCGGTGAACTAAAGGGGAAAGAGGTCGAGGCTGATTTCTTTGGGAAGGAAATTGCAAAGATGGAGAATCTCTCGCCGGAGATCGTCGAGCGATTAATTGCGGTCATGCGTGACCCGACCTTAGACGCTTGCTTCCCCTCCGAATCGGGTACCACTTCCACGGCTCTACCACGCTTACAAAACGTCATCAAGATCGCTGGACAGAGTCCAAAATTCACCGCTGGTCTAGTCAACATCCTTAGCGATGTTACTTCGAGGGCTGTACAAGAGTTCAAGTCGATCGCGAACCAGAAAGAGCCGGAACGAAATCAAATCTTGACGAGCTACCTCGAAAGTGTGTTGGTGTCCATGCCTGAAGCATTCACCGAACAGAGCCGAACCGTACGTATCCTGCTCCTTGCTGAGTCAGGGCACTGATGAGATAGGACCTACTTTCCACAATCGACAGCTCATTGTCATCGCTCCTTATGCATTCGCAATCGCCATCGTCGAGCGTCGGTCTCATCAGCGCTCTGTCAAGCCAGGACGATCAACAATCGACTCTGCAGAACGCAGTGTGGCGGGTTTTAGAAGATGGGTCCAACACCCTCGAAAAGCGATGTGATTTCGCGGTCGAGCTGCTTCAAAGTCGCCAGTCTACCACAGTGCTCAAAGAGGGCGTACTCGACCACCTAGCGTTGGAAGCCACCCAAGCTTTGCTCAATAGTCAATCCGCCGACGGCGAGTCTCCTAAGCTCAGATCGTTCTTGAAATCATGTCTGGGATCTTCTCGTGAGTCGCTTCTTTCGCACTGAACCTGTGCTCATATTCCAAGCTCGACTGTCCAAGGAGACTGTACAGGAAATCCTGGCACTCCTCAGTACTGCCATAACACATATGGTGCACGAAGCTCTCACTAGCCGAGATCTGAGTGCGCACTTATACCCCTCCGTCGAAGTCTTATACGCCTACGCCGAGCACGACATCCAGACACTTACAGCCTCCGACATCTACCTACCTGCTCTTGTCAGCGTTCACCATGCCTCGACATTGTTTGCTGGACTAGGATTACCGGTAGACAATACCGTCAAAGCTTTCGGTACTTTGTCCCAAGGATCACCTGAGGTGGTGAATGCAATCATCAGCTCTCTGGCTTCGCTGCTGAATTCAACCATGACGGTGGTTCCGTGAGTCCACTCTATACCTTTCCATGTTGAATGATGCTGATGCAACAGACCTCAGGTCCTATTTGATACTGCATCCAAATTGCCAGGTTGGAAAGCCGAAACTATCCTCGGTAAACTGCTGCCCTCTCACGCTGAGCTCGTGAATCGAGTGTCCGAACTAGCAGCCACGTCCCCCGAAGAAGGATTATCAATCATGGACGCTTTGATACCGATCAGCCAGGGTAACGCGTCCGCCCCTTCACCGAGTTCGTTCGATGCAGAAGGCAGATCAAGCCTCGCAAGGTGCAACGACGCTGTACTATCCCTCTTCCGAGCCAACAGAGATTCAGTCCACAATCCCGAACTTCTCTGGCTTGTCCTCGCTTCTTCGGAATTGGCAAAGGAAGCTTTGTGGGGCAAAAGCTCCGGTTGTTCAAGGGGTATGTATGCGCCCACTACCGACAAAAGCTACCTCGACCAAGTGGTCCAAGAAGCCGAAAGGGCATTAATGTTGTGTTTGATGAAGAGTGATGAGGTTGATTGGCACAAGCGGACCATCGAAGGTATCAAGTCCAAATCTGGCAGCTCGAAAGACACCACCTCTAAACTCTTGATTCAGCTGGGTCAGATGGAATCAAAGCACGATATCAGTTGTCGAGTGTTCAGACGCGTTCTGGGGCATTATACGAGACAGAATGATACCACTTCAGCAGATGGAGAAGCATGGTTGAATCTCGCCATGACAGTGTCTGATACTCGTATGTTCCCGGACTATCTATGTTCTGGTTTTGCTAATTGTCAGAACCCGATTTCGCCATTGCGATCATCAGCGCCATCCAGCCATTCATGCAAGATTCGCCGGCTTACGAAAAACTTCAGAACAGATGGGCTAACGCCATCTTGGGTATCAAGCCCGAAAATGCCACTACCAAAGGCATAATCGCACTTCGACTCCTAGTTTCTACCGCTTCTGATCCCGAGACGTCTTCCATCTTGCTTCCACCTCACCGAGCTAGATTCGTGATCCAGCACCTGGGTTCATGGCAGGATTATCTATATCAAGAGGAAGATATGGATAACGAGTTATTCGTGTGGATCGGCGAGGCTTACAATATCATTGCTCCTGTTATTCAAAGTGAATCTGGAGGACTGTGGGCCAAAATCTTTGACTTCATTGAAGATACGCTGGAAGAAGTGTGTTCTGGTTCATGATCGTTGTGTCGGGACTGACGCGCAGGTGACACTTGAGGACAGGCTGCCACTGGTCAATACCAGTCTGAAACTGGTTTTGCATGTCATCTCTTTGACTAGCTCCAACAAAGGTCTTCTGGCGCAATGGGAAAACCAAGCCAAAGTCAAGTCGAGCGTTCTAGAGCTCTTTACCCAATGTCAAGGGGGAATCCAATCCCCCGAATCCACGGACGAGTTGATCGCGGAAAGCTCTAGTATTTCGGCACCGATGAACCTGATTCATACCAGTATTCTCAATATCCTCCCCGAAGTCGAAGATGAGCAAATGGCGAAAATCTCTCTTCCCAAAGTAAGCTAGACTCCTTATCTGTTAACTCGACTGACAACAGCTTGCAAACCTGCTCAACCTGGCCACTCCGCCGGATATACAATCTGCAGCATATGGGATTATGCGGAAAGCGATTCAAGCCGACGTATTCACCATGGTCATGGAATGTGAGGCATGGGCAGATAAGGGTGAACCTGGATTACCTGTCAAGGATGTCTTGTCGCCCTCGCTCCTGGAAATTGTCGAACGAGGGCGATATATCGAGTGGGAGCAGCAAACAAATATCAGCGTTGTATGTTGATCCGCTTTTTTACTGAGAGACCTGCTAATGTGAAGGTCTTGGCTCAGCTTTTATCGTGGCTTGCTATTCTTGATCACTTTGAAAGTGCTGTAAGTCGTTTTAGAAGAAGCTAGACTCAAGATCTAATTTCAGTCTCGCCCACTACGATGGGCTGCTCTGGATCAACTTAACCCAACTCAGTCGGATGCGGCTGGACCGAAAACCCCTAGCCTGGTCGAAGAGGCTTTGATGCCTATGCTATTTGCCATGTTTGGAGTCTCCGAGGTTGGCGCTTGGAATTTCCCAGCGAGTCAATACCGCGTCGACGAATTCATGTTTCAATGTAAGCTACTCGCACTGCTGCACTGAACAGTTGCTGATAAGCAGTCCTGGAAGCAGAGACCATGGCGGACCTCACTCCTCTCGCCTCTTTCCTATTCTACCGAGCTCTAGTAACGATTCCAGCCAGTATGCGACAATATTACGAATCCCTCAAAAACCGTCAATTGTCACTTTCAATGTTGAACTATGTCGCACTCCATTATTCCCCCGTCATCATCGCCAATGAATTCGCATCTCTTCGTGAACCAAGTGCCATGGCAACTTTAACGGAAGAAGGATTGAACATCAAAATAGTCCAAGGCGGAGGAGCTACAGTAGCTGGTGCCAGTAGCTCGGAAGTCATTGCTGGGTATATCGTCGATGAACAACCTATGGAGATTGGAATTAGATTGCCTGCTGAATTCCCATTGAAGGGAGTTCAGATCAGAGATTTGAGAAGAGCGGGTGTACCAGAGAATAAGTGGAGAGGGTGGTTGATGTCTGTTCAGCAGACTATCACTTCAAGGGTGAGTTCGAGTTGCGAGCGAGTGCCTTTTCAAAGCTTGCTTGGCGACTTGCACAGAGTGACTGGGTGCTCATGACAGAATGGACTCATTTTGGAGGCATTAACAGTATTCAAGAAAAACTTGTCACTCCATTTCGAAGGAGTAGTAGAGTGTTCAATTTGTTATTCGTATGTCCTCCCAAGTCGACTCTTCACGTTGTCGATAAACCCAAAAAGTGATAAGAGAAATAGAGATGCTGATGAACAGGATCATTTCACTGACGGATCGAACATTACCCACGAAACCTTGTTCTAGGTGTCATAATCGATTCCATGCTTTTTGTCTATTCAAATGGTTCAATTCAAGTCATACTTCATCTTGTCCTCTGTGTCGAGAATTGTTCTAGTTCAAGATCGCATACGAAGAGTAGTCGAAAAAGTAAAGGCAGTAGAAGTAATACAAGATACAAAGTTAGAGTAGCATAATCAAATGTATCTATAAGCATTGTTCCTCGTTCAATAAACATAACATATCTCACTGCGAGCTCATGTCCACCGGACCGACTACCATGCAGCCTGTGCATTCAATCTCAATAAATACTGTACAAGTTGTTTTCGAATAATGCTGTATATACCAGTTTATCTTCTAGCCTCTAGGATCTCAATCTTCTTTAAACATGGTCGCGGGGCACGGCAACCCGCATTTCTACCTTACTGCCTCATAACCCGACACACTCCATTCAAACTATGGGCTCGTCACCGCCCGATTCCCTCTTTCTCTTCTTAGCTTCCTTCCGTTTCTTCTTCTTCCCCGTTCCGGGCTCTTCATCATCATCCTCCTCTTGAGCACCTAGTAGATTTGCCTGGTGCTGCATGTCAGTCGCGACCTGACCTGACGTAAGATGACCTACCACTCTGTACTTTGACAGGTACACCTTCATGACTCCCGCGTAATTATCAAAACCTAGAGCTTGCATTGAAGTCAAAATATCTTCTCCTCCTATCGTTTTTCGTTTTTCTTGAAAACATTTATCGGCCGCTTCGGATGTCTGGTGGTGAGTTTTGTCCATTCAATCATTTCCTGTCCACGAGAGCACGGAGGATCTACGGAGGACATTGAAAAGAAGGATTGTAGAGGTACTCACGATAAAACTGATAAATTCCGATACGCATTCCTGTACACATTCTTTGGCTTCTTTACTAACTTTTGCTGAACCCGGTAGGGCATTCTTCATAATTCGAGCAACATTCGCAATCTGCCGTCAGTCCCTGGTCTCTTGAGGCTCTGACTATGTGTCCATCCTACATGCCCGGCACCAAAGGGAGGAAGACGTACCGGTAAAAACCTATCTTGTTCTTTATACTCCTCCACCTGCGCCTCTGTGAAGTTCAACGATACTTCCGGAGCATCCGATGAGATACTAAGATCGCCCTGAGGAGCTAAATGTGGAAGATGATTCGAAGTGGATGCCGGTGCCGATGTCGAGGCGTTATTGCTGGAATCGTAGAATGCCATGTTTTGTGATTGAAGGCTTGGCGTGTAGTTCCGGCTTTTACTGCAGACTTGTAATTGGGGCTTCTGCCCTCACTGCTGATAATGTGATATTCCGATGTACTAGCGGTTCATGTCCTGCCCTGGGACTGCGATTAAGACTTCGGGAACGGTGCTGTATCTCAGGAGTATACAGATGAGCGAACCGTTGACACAGTAAGATGATAGATCTACTCATTTTGTCGGGATAACTTCGGAAGAACTTACATTGATCGATGACACGTAGTTTGTGGTAATCACAAAGGTAAGTGTATATACTCTATCTCACTACCCATCTATCATACTATAGACGTACAGATATTCAGCAAAATGTCAAGCTCAGCTTCATCTTCAAAGCCAAAGATGAACCTAAGATCGACGGCAGTCAAAAGGATCATGCAAGAAGCGTCCGAACTGGCAACTTCCGACTCTAATGATGATTTCGTTGCCGCCCCGCTCGAGGTCAGCTTACACCGCTTCTTCCGTGGATGGCTGAGCTGATGCAGCAGAACGATATATTCGAGTGGCATGTGACTATGAAAGGCACTCATGGATCGGAATATGAAGGTGGTGAGCTAACCTGTCCGGCATAAACTGGACAATAGCTGAAGGAGAGGATTGTACCACCTACGAATTCTACTACCGACTACATACCCGATGTCAGCTCCTGATATCATCTTCATGACACCAAATGGTCGGTTCGAACTGGGCAAGAAGGTACATAAAACCTGCTACCTCAGATACGCAGAATAGCTAAACTGACGGGTAGATATGTATAGACGGCTTAACTTCCTTTCACGCTGGATCATGGCAACCAGCATGGGGCGTTCGAACTGGTACGTTTACCCTTCTTCCTTTGCAGCCATCTCTACGAATGAGAAGTCAAGCAAAGGCTGACATCTAGCGGTCCTAGGCTTAAGATCATTTTGGATGCAAGGCGGTGAAGCCTTATCAGCAATCGGAGCACTGGATCAATCAAAGGAAGAACGCAGGAGATTAGCTAAATTGTATGTCCCCTTCTTTGGTCATCATCATCATCATCATCATCATCATCAGCATCATCATTATCATCATCAGCATCATCATTATATCTCTCAGAATGGAGGAGAGCTAATCATAGATCCGTGGACTGGGAATGCCCGCAGTGCGGCAAGATGAGGGATCAGATCCCGGAATCAGCTTCGGCGCCTTTTCACAGCGAGAACCCCGATGAAGTTGACGAAAGTATGACGGATGCGATACCCACCAAATTAGAGAACGAAGCCCAAGCCGTTCTACCCGAGGGCACCAATATCATCGCACCACCAGGCCCAGCAACACCGCCGCCCGACATCACGCATGAAGACAGACCAGCGCCCTCTCCGAGTGTCCCATTGCCTTCGCCCCCACCCCAGATTCGCCAACAAGTTCGGCCAGATGCTACTCGCCAAGCGCCAATGTGGATCGATGGTCTCATTGTAGCTGGGATCTGTATTCTCGTGACAATGTTGTATCGCAAGATTGGAAATTCGTCCAATCTGATTGAGACCGTTTCTTTGTGATCAGCAGCTCATCGTTGGACCATGTGTTCGTATTATCGTTGTACTATAGGTCTTACTAAGATTACCTGTACGATAGTCATTGTACCCCATATGGATGTCTATGTCGCAGATGCATAAAACAGCAAATACTATCACTGAAAAGAGGGGAATCCTGGTCTACAACAATTACTACTTCGGAAACGTTCGATCCATCATCTACCGAGGCCGCAAACCTAAATCGAAAAGAAAGGCTGATCACTCTTTCCCTGTTGCTGCTGCTGTTGTTGTTGCTGCTGACCTTGCTGAGGTCGACCAAATGGATTATTTGCTCCAAATCCTGATGATGAGTTCCCGGTATCGAACTTCTGTAGAATGAGGACATACGCAAATTACCGGTGTTACCAAATGTATCCATTCCATCTTCTCTTCCCCTAGCGAGGAATCCTGCTAATTCACCATGTTGAGTATCAGCCTTTCTTGGTGGAGGGTTGAAGGCAGGTTTAGGAGCCTGAACAGGCGACGGCGGGCGTACTTGCTGGTTCTCGCTGATCGAAGACATGTTTGGTACAGGCAGGAATGAAGTGCTTGGCTGAGGCGTGGGTTGAGATTGTTGATTGCCGAGTAACGATTGGCTGCCTACGGGTGCAAAGGGGTTGTTGGATCCGTAACCTGTTGGCTGGGCTTGCATCGCCTGTTGCTGTTGCCATTGTTGTTGCTGCTGTTGACGCATCCATTCTTCCTGTTGACGCTGTTGCTCCTGTTGCATCATTTGTTGGCGCATATACTCCTCTTGCTGTTGTTGTTGCATCATCTGAGCGTGGAATGGCTAATGATGAGCACTCGTCCTTGTGCAAAATACCGAATACTCACGTTGTACGAGGTGTACTGGGGCTGAAGCTGCTGTTGGTACATGCCCGTCTGCTGGCTAAACAAGTCCACCTGAGGCTGCTGAGCGTACTGATTATTGGAGGATCTGGAATGTCAGTGGACTGGTTCATATACCGACTATTCCAAACGCACAGATTCAGGTTGTCATCAAACAAGGCAGTCTCATTCGCCTTGTCCTGTTCCCGCTTACGTCTCGCCTCTTCCTCCTCCGATTCCCTCATTGCGCGCTTGAGATCGTCTTCCTCTTTATCCACCTGACTTCTCCTGATTGCTTCATCCTCCGTCATCCTTCTTGACTCTTCGATCGCTTTCTGCAGATCATCGTCTTCGTTATTGTTTCGTCGTCTGAAGCGTTAGCTCGGTTAAACTCGATGCGAATACAGTTACTCACCTAGCAGGTGGAGGAGATCTTGGGGCATCGAAACTGCTTCTTCTCCCTCCTCCAGCACTATCCCCATGATCACCTTCTCCTCTCAGACCTGAATCGGCTATATTTCCAAGCATTCTATCCCTCATGGCTCCTCTTGCCCTCCTTTCTGCTCGAAGTCGATCTTCATCCTGAAGTAGATTTGTGATATCCTTTGCCTTCTGACGAACATTCGCACCGACGTCTTTCCCGTCGTCGTCAACATACACGAATTCTTTCAATGTCCTGCTTATCAGCTTTGGTCACTGCTACGGACAGCCAGCTTACTTGACGATATAAACGTTGTCCTTGAAATAGACCACAACATTCTCCGACCCAGCATGTAGGCAGTAGTCCAGTAACGTCAACGCCTGCCAAATCAGTACAGCTTCAATCTGTCGTCGGCACGTCTCAAGCATACCTTAAAGACATGCCTCCAATTCTTTCCCTTGTCATTCAATCGCTTATCCATCATTTCCATGATTTCCACAAAGTCGCTCCTGTCTGATTAGTCCTGTCGCATCGAGAAGCGGAGCGACAACGCACTGATTGTAGGTCATTTGAGCAACTTCATTCATCTGAGTACCGGAAGGACCCCATGGGTCATTCGATGTTGCATCTCGAACTTTTGTCTGTGAGATCAGCTTGCCTCCCGCTATACGGAAGTGAAAATAGCTGACCTGAGTATCTGTGTACCCTTTAGTGTAGTTCTTGGCTACCCGTAAAGCTGAATGTCAGTATCTGCTGTAGTCTTGGGTCTCGGGGATCAGACGTACCTCCACGGCCACTGTATGATCAGCTGACATTCACTGCGCATGACTTCGTAGCTACTCACAAATGCTGTAATGATGCACCTGCCATACTGGTTGGCTATGTTGTGTATAGAGTATAGTAGTGCAGTAAAGTAGTAATATAGATCAACAATCGCAGTATGCTATGGTCTCATGTGGGTATGACGCAGTAACAGTAGCATATCACAAGTGCCACACTCGGGATTAAAAACTAGGGGGACAATGAATTCTTGGAACGGAGATCATCATTTTGGGCTGGGTCATTGAGGCATCATATACCTATTCTAATCTATACACACCCTCAACTCAGATACTGCGTCGATAAACCTGCGATATAAGCACAGGGGAAGACTACGTTCTGATCATCCTCATCACTCGAATTAGAACCGTAAATTGCACAAGTGAACCAAATAAAAAATACCATTCCATAATGGCCAGTTACGCCAAACCAGAAAACGCGCTCAAGGTACGTCAAGCTAAAATTTCTGTGCAGGGGATCAGCTGACAAATTAGCGTGCCGAAGAGCTCATCTCTATCGGAAACAAGGAACAAGCATTTGAACACCTTGTAGAGGTTATCTCTCAGTATGTCTTTCATACCTGACCGCGTCACGCGTGCCCAGTACTGACAATTTCAGAAAACGATTCCGATACACCCCTATCCCTGTCCTCGAGCCCATCATTATCAAGTTCATCGATATCTGTGTCGATACTCAGAACAAGAGGGATGCTCGACAGGCATTACTTCAATACAAGATTGCTGCTCAAAACACTTCAATCCCATCTATCGAAAAAGTATTGAATCACCTGATCGCCTCTGCCGAATCTAAATTGGCCGAAGCTACTGAGCAGGCGCAGAAGGAAGTTTCCGCTCTACCCGAAACACCTGTTGTCGACGATGACATGCCATTACAACCTCACGACATGCTTTACGATGCGTTCATTGATACTGCTGGAGATAGGGAAAGGATTGAGAGAAGGTTGATCACTCCTGCTCAAAGGTTCACTTTTGATTCTTACGATATCGCTCTCGATATCTCAAAAGGATCCGACAGGCTCGAGGCCATCTACCAATCTATCGCTCACCGAGCTATCAACTTCTGCAAGGTCCACGAAAGGAAGTCGGATTTCCGACGACTATGTGATCAGCGACTACGAAAAGATTTGGCAAATGCCACCAAGTACGCCCATCAGCAACACTCTATCAACCTTGCCGATACCGAGACCCTTAACCGTCACTTGGACACTCGGTTTTTGCAACTCGAGACTGCCGTCGAGCTCGAATTATGGCAAGAGGCTTTCCGATCGGTAGAGGACGTACACGGTCTCGTTGCCGGCAAAAAATCCGCCAAACCATCCATGATGGCTACGTATTACGAGAAATTGACCGAGATCTTCAAGGCTGAAGGAGGAAAGCAGACTGCTGTTTTCCATGCTGCTGCTTGGGCTAGGTACTACCAATACGCTGAACGAGCTGGATCCGTCACCGATCGTGCTCCCGGATGTGTCCTACTTTCCGCTTTGGCCGTACCTCTTGGTGAAGTCGAGCAGAAGCAACGATTGGTCGCTCTTCTAAATCTGCCCAAGATGCCTTCCCGAGATGCACTTGTCAAGGATGCCGCTGCCAAACATCTCAAGCGAGTCCCCGGTCCCATTCAGGAAATGTACAAGATCATCGAGCTCGACTTCCAGCCATTAAAAGCCTGTGCCGCTCTCAAGCCCATCATCACCTCTCTCGGACCCGAGTACCAGCCATACCTCCCCGCCCTGCGAGAGGTTGTCTTGTCTCGACTACTCCAGGAATTGTCCCAAGTTTACGACAGTGTCGCCCTTTCCCATGTTCTCGACCTCGTCAAGGCTTTCCAAGGTACTTCGTGGGAGACTGACATGCCCGCTCTTGAGCAGTTCATCATGAATGCCAGTCGACGAGGTGATGTTGCCGCTACCATCGACCACACTTCCAAGGCAATCTCATTTGCCGCCCCCGCCGCTCCCTCCGACCGACTTTCCCAACTCGCTATTTGCCTCCACAACACTATCCAGTACCTCAATCCCAAGCCTGTCGCGACTCGAGCCGAGAAATTCGCTTACGCAATCGCCCAAGCTGAGGAGGAACGAAAAGTCACTGCTCAGCGACGACAGATTGTCGTCAAGCGACGAGAGCTCATGGAAGAGGCCAACTTACGACGAGAAAAGGAGGAATCTACCGCCAAAGCTGAACGAGCCAAGGCGTTGGCTGAAGAGACTCAACGACAACAGAAGCAAGCTGCTGCTGCTGCCGAGCGAGATCAAATCCAACGACAGATTGATCAAGCTAAGAAGGAGGAGGCTAGGAAACTTGCTGAACAACTTGCTTCTCAGGGTGGTTTCAAGGTCGACATGACCAAGATTGATGAGCTCGATTCCGATAAATTGCTCAATCTTCACATTGAACAATTGGCCAAGGAAAAGAAGGATCTCGGCGAGAAATTACGACTGGTCGGTAAACGAGTGGATCACCTTGAACGAGCCTACCGAAAGGAAGAACGTGAATTACTTGCAGACGATTACGAGAAGCAAAAGACTCAGGACAAGGAATCTCACGAGGCATTGATCAAGAGTAGTCGAGAGGATGCTATCGCCAAGCACAAGTACGAGCAGGATCTAAAATCTCGATTGGCAAGGATGATGCCCGATTATCTTGTTTCCAGGCAAGCTGTCGCTTCTCAACACGAAAAAGAGTTCCAGGAATCCAAGGCTCATGCTCAAAAGATGATCAAGGAGGAAAAGGAAAAGTTCAGGCAACAGCTCATGGCAAGGAAGATGGCCGAGAAGCAAAAGAGGGAGAAGGAGAGGAAGAGGCAAGAAGAGGAAGAGAGGTTCCGTGCCGGTACGTTTCTATCAGTATCAAAGAGGGTGTCTGCTGATGAGTGTAGAGGAGGAAGACCGACAGGCTGCCGAAGAAGCTGCAAGGGCAGAAGAAGAGGCCAAGATCAAAGCAGAGATCGAAGCTCGTGAACGCGAGAAGGAAGAAAAGGCCGCTGAAGCCCGAGCTAGGCGGGAAGCTGAGCGAGCCGAGGACGCCGCAAGGATCCAGAGACAGCTCCAGCGAGAAGAGGAAGCCGCCGAAAGGAGAAGGCAGGGAGCAAGTGGAGCTGGTGTTCGCAGACCGGAGCCAGCGGCGACCACGACGCCAACTGCTGCAAGTGGAGCTCGACCATCAATATTACCCGCCAAAGCTGGTGGATGGCGAGATAAGCTGGCTGCCAAGCAAGCTGCCGAAGCAAGTGGAGCATCGACGCCCGCTTCTCCTCCTGTCACCGCTGCTCCTGCTCGAGACTCGCCAACTGCACGAGCAGCTGATTCGCCTGTGACTAGGGAGGAGTCTATTCCTGGACAAGAGAGGGGTCAGAGATGGCAGAGAGGAATGGGAGGTAGGGGACGTGGAGGTGGCGGTGCTCCTCCAAGTACGAGGGGTGGTGCTGCTACTGGAGGAAGCAGGTGGTAGATGTTGTAGTTTACGATGCCCATGCATATGACTTTAGCTTCTGCGAACTCGGTACTCACGCTTTCGGCATGCATGCGTGACATCGGAGGAAGTCAATCTCATCGATTTTAACGCCTGATCGTAGATTTCACCTCCACTTGACGAGTCCGCCTGAAATTTCAGACCTGCTCATATTTCTAGTATCTCACATTACGCCTAGTCGACAGCTACAAGGATGCTAGCTCCCATCTCACGCCATCTACGCCGTGGTACTCGAATACCGATCCAGACGCGGCAGCAGCATACAGCTCATACCCTACTGCATCCTACTGCATCGTCGCTCACATCCCACCTTGCTTCGTATCCCCCAACCCCGACATCCCCATTACTCTACCTCCTCTCCACTTCAATCCCCCCTTCCGAACTCTCCTCCCTGATTCCAACTCTTCAATCAATTCCAAATTCCATAGGATCGTTCCAGACTTCTCCACCAGGCAGTCCATCTACTTTATCAATAGCGACTTTTGAAAATGGTAAAATCGTTCAAACGGGAATGACGGGTCGACCGATGGCTGAAGTTGGGAAATGGCAAAGACTAAGACCTGAGGGAGAGGGCAAATGGGGAGAAGATCTAAAGGGGTGGGAAGAAGGGGATTTGGCTGAACGGAGACAAAGTGGAAGTGGGGGTTGGGAGGAAGTTTGGCGAGCGGAATTGAAAGTTGATAGAGTTCTTGAAATGGAGGGTTTAAAGTGAGTGACTTCCTCTACTTTAGTACCTGGATATAAATTGATGATTAGTCCCGAGAGTATGCTGCTCGTGACTGACGGTACACCGAATCCATTACTGAGAAGCTTGGAAGCTATGTACCCGAAGTCATCGAGGGTGAGTTTCATACCCAGTTGTGAAGAGGAGATTGAGGTGCTTATGTCCGTAGATTGGTCTGGTATCAGCTCCTACACCGTTCATTACAGGTCGCCCACATACACTGTTTCATAATACCAAAACCTACTCGGCAGGCGCAGTAGGTATATCACTTCCGAACCGCTGCAAAACCGAGATCAATTATCCTCTCAAACCTTTGACTGATCGTCTGAGAATCACTTCGTGCGTTGTCCTAATACTATATACTGACAAGAGTCATGGTTCTGGCGGCTAATGAAAGTGCACGAGGTAACATGTTGTTAAAGATCGACGGGAAGAACGATAATCCCACTCAGACCCTCATTCTAGCCCTTCAGGCAAGAGGATCCAAAATGACCAAAGATGAGGATTTCTATCTCGCTTTCATGGACGGTAATGTACGCTTGCCTTCGTCTACAGACTGACTCGCAAGAGTTGACATGACAGAGTATAAGGAAGGTCGTAAAAATCCTCTCGGGTGACCCTAGTCGTGGAGCGTTAGCACTAGAGACAGAGGAACCATTAACAGAAGGCCAGGAGATCCAGGTATGCCCTCTGTGCCCCACTTTGTGGGATTCAAGAAAGCTGAGCAATAGTACATGTACAGGGACGATAAGATCTCCCTACCAACCCCCTCGCCCTCTACCCTAGCGTTCTCTGCACTGAGCAGGAACGAGGACTCTGATATCGATGTTGCTCATGATGAGCCGAGGACCCTTGATGGTCTCATGGGATTCAGTGAGGATGGATTCGTGGTCGGGGATGGGATTTGTAATGTTCCCTTCGCCACTGCTTCGTGGACATGGTAGAGTAGATCCATACCGATACAAGTTGCTAGACATGCCCAACACAAAGTCAACAGTATTTACAGACATTCTTTCCTCCTATAATCCCAATATGAAGCTCTAATCCTATCGACCTCACTCCCAAGTTGAGCAAACACCTCGGCTGCCTCATCCTTCTTCTTTTGCTCAAGTAAGCATTCAGCGTAGAATTCAAGGGCGTAGGAGATGGGTAGCGGTGTGTCTTTGGGTAAAGGGTCGGAAGGCATTGGAAGAGATGTCGAGTCGGATGGGATATCTTTACCCGTGTAGACTGCTATTGCTGGTAGGAGAGGTGTATAGGGTTTCTTGAGGTGTTTCAGTAGACTGTTGATCAGTACAAATCTAGAGCAGGGAGGAATTGTCGTACCCCCGAAGATAATTCCACGCAGACACATTATGTGGGATCCGATGGATCTGCTTCAGCGTGTACCTGCCGTCAACACCAATACCACCGCATTGTCAAGCAGGAAGCGGGACTCACTCGACCTCATCGTTCCCGCCCGTTGCCCCGGGTCTTCCCAATCTCAAGAACCACCTCCAACCCCAAGCGGAATTGTTCCTCCCATCTACCCTCAACATCTCATCACACCATTCCTGCTCCCTTTCCCAATCTTTTCCGGAAATTCGACCAAGAGACGAAAAATGGGAATACAGCCAATGCAGGTAGGCCCAAGTATGATAATTCTTGGGATCAGGCAGTAGGGACGTGTGAATATATTCAATCTCTTTTATTGGCGATTCAGGGGATATATGTGTGAGGAGGAGAAGTCGGTGGTGCCTACCTATCAGCTCTCGAGTTTCTTCCAGATCACTTCAGCTTACCAGACCTGATATGATTTGAGGTTCTCTCTGGCAAACTCATTCATCAGTTCCAGTTCTACCTCCAGGTCTTGCTTCAGCTCGAGCAGAATCTGCATTCTATAGTTCCTGTCCATCAGGCATACTGTTGACCACTAGAACAAGAGAGGCAGCTTACCAAACGGTGTAGTGAGCTGGATTCAATCTGATGATCGTTTCAGTGAGCTCAAGCCCTCGCTCTGACTTCTCCCCAGCAGCTGACAGTGCACGAAAATGGTCCATAGCATCTCTATCTGATCATCAGCATGGGAGTAGGAGCTAAACGTACACTCCTCCGAGTACATGATAGGAACCAAGGGTGTTGAACCGTCATCCTGCTCAATTGGAGTGAGATCTGACCACTGATCACGCTCTTGAAGGGGAATGTAGCTTGTTGATGCCTTGGACTCAGTCCTGCTACCTTCTTCCAATCACTCACCATACTTCTGATAGATGCTTTTGACGGCATGAAGAATTCTCTTGTTATAACCTATTTCATTGCAATAATCGAGAACAATAAGCTCACCAGACCTTGGCGTACAGCGGATATCGCCGCCAGGAACGATGAAACACGTGGACAAGACCCCCTGACCTGGGAATTCATATTCAGGCACGGACCACGTCATTAAGAAGACACTCGTCACCTAAGTAGATTACGATTATTAGATTACGAGGAAGAGAAGGACACGAAGTCACGTATGTATATATACATATACACCTCTCACTATTCTATCTGTTCTCATACCATACATCTCACTCTATCCCAGACAAGATGGCCACCACTGGTCTAGCTTCTTCAGCCGCAACCAAGTTCGACGCTACTACTCCTACCAAAGCATCTCTTCTTGATCCCTCGGTCGCTGGGAAATTACTAGTCAACCTTGATGACAGAATCCAAGCACTTCGAGCGAAGGACAGCGGACTAGACCTTGAAGGTCTGCTCGCTTTCCAGCATGTTGCCAACTACCTGTGAGTCCCCTTCTCTGCTAAGTCGTCGAGTGACGCTAATAATCAGTGCCGCTGCTCAGGTATGTCACCTCTCGCCTTGGGAAACGTGGGCTGATTTTAGATTTTCTTGAGGAGCAATGCACTCTTGACTCGACCACTTGAGCAGAAGGATATCAAGAAGAGGCTTCTCGGTCATTGGGTATGTCATTCTACCATTCGTCTTAGAGCGATGGGCGATGAGGCAGTGCTGATCAACAGGGAACATGCCCCGGATTGAACTTTGCTTATGCACATGCCAACCAGTTGATCTCAAAGTACGAGTCGCAGGAGGACTTTCCTCAGTTCGTCTTCCTCACTGGGGTAAGTAATTCCGGGACGGAAAAGCTACGCAAAGCTGATGTCCAGCCCGGTCATGGTGCACCTGCTCTCCTAGCTACCCTCTACATGGAAGGAAGTATTACCCGATTCTATCCCGAGTACTCGATGTCGGCCGAGGGTGTCGAAGCCTTCGTCCACGCATTCAGTATGCCAGGAGGCTTCCCTTCTCACGTCAATGCAGAGGTAAGCTATCCGTTCATGGCGGGAAACTGACGATAGACCCCCGGCGCTATTCACGAAGGTGGTGAACTTGGATACTGTCTCGCTGTCGCGTACGGTAGTGTTATGGACAAGCCTGACTTGATCACTGTTGCCGTCATTGGTGATGGTGAGAGTGAGACTGGACCCACTGCTACTGCCTGGCACGCCCACAAGGTATGTTATGGAAGTATTTGCCAAAGATTCTGCTGACTTTTCAGTACATCGACCCAGCAGAGAGTGGTGCCGTTATCCCCATTTTGCACGCCAATGGCTACAAGATCGGAGAGAGGACCATCACTGGTGCCATGGACAACTTGGAGGTGAGCTCTAATACCCAGTCGTTCCATTCGTTCAAGCTGACAATCAGCTCGCTTGCTTGTTCACTGGTTACGGATACCAAGTCCGAATTGTCGAATACGGGGCCCTAGCTGAGGGTGGATCCGATGACGAACACAACATCAACATCAATTACGATATGGCTGCGTCCATGGAATGGGCCTTGGAAGAGATCAAGAAGATCCAATCGGCCGCTCGATCCGGTAAACCAATCACCAAGCCCAGATGGCCTATGATTGTCATGCGAACCCCCAAGGGATGGTCAGGACCCGTCCACTCTGAGGGCAACGCAATCGAAGGAAGTTGGAGGGCTCATCAGGTCCCCTTGCCTGCTGCCGCTACCGATGAGGGAGAATTCGGTTTGCTCAACAAGTGGTTGGAGTCTTACAACCCCAAGCACCTTTTCAACACCGACGTCAAGAACAGCTCTACCCAGGCCCACGCTATGGGCGCTACTGCCGATGGTATCATTGACGAGAAGGCTTTGAGGATTATCCCTAAGGACCAGAAGCGACGAATGGGAATGGTCGACGAGACTTATCGAGGGTTTATCCCTCTCGAGACCCCAAGCTGGAAGGATTTCGGTCATCCCGCTGACAAATCCATCTCCAACATGAAGGCGTGAGTCACCTGTCACTTGTCAATCTCGGGAGATGAGCTGACTGAAAGTATCGGATCTTACGTTGCCAAGGTCGTCGAGATGAACCCAAAGACATTCCGAATCTTCTCTCCCGATGAACTTACTTCCAACAAGCTCGACGAGTGCCTCCAAGTCACTCACAGGAACTTCCAGTGGGATCCCGAGACTGCCAACAATGGTGGAAGGGTTATCGAGATGCTGTCTGAACACACCCTTCAAGGTTGGTTGCAAGGTTACACCTTGACTGGACGACATGGATTGTTCCCTTCATACGAGTCTTTCTTGGGTATCGTGCAGACTATGATTGAGGTAAGCTTGATCAATCTTTGTTGGAGGCAGCTAATCAGAAGCAATATGCTAAATTCGTCAAAATGGCTCTCGAGACTTCGTGGAGGGGAGATATTGCTGGTCTTACTTATATCGAGACCAGTACCCTCTGGAGACAGGAGCACAACGGTTATTCTCATCAGAACCCAGGCGTAAGCTTACCAGTTCGTTCTCACGGGCCAAGCTGACGGACAGCTCATCGGATCATTCATCTCGCTCCCTCGAAGCTTGGCTAGAATCTACTTCCCCGCCGATGCCAATTCGAGCGTCAGTACCGTCGACCACTGTCTTCGAGCCAAAAACAACATCTCTTTGGTGGTCGGTTCCAAGAACCCCACTAACACCTGGCTCTCTGTCGAAGAGGTAAGCTCCCCGAGAACGCTCACCGTCAATGAAGCTGACATTTAGGCTGAGAAGCACTGCATCGCTGGTGCATCCGTTTGGAAGCGATTCTCGACTGAGGAAGGTCTCAACCCCGATGTCGTCCTTGTTGGATGTGGTGTTGAAGTCACTTTCGAAACTATCGCAGCTGCTGCCATCCTCCGAAATGTCGGTGTCCGAGTTCGAGTAGTCAACATCAATGACCTCCTCATTCTCGGTGAGACTGGTCTACATCCTCACGCATTGGACGAAGAGGCTTTCGAAAGTCTATTCACTGCCAATAAACCCGTCATTGTGAACTTCCACGGATACCCCAAGGATATCAGTGGTCTCCTCTTTTCTCGACGAACAAAGGTCGGCCGATCAAGGGTAAGCTGTTTCGTTGCATATATCAGATGTCAGCTAAGAGATTCAGTTCGATGTCCTAGGTTACATTGAGGAAGGAACGACCACGACTCCTTGGTCGATGCTTCGATTAAACAATGCTTCTCGATTCACAGTCGCTTCAATCGCCTTGTCCAGAGTCGCTCACGCTCAACCAAACCACAAAGTCAGTGTCAACTCTCACGAATTGTCGAGCTACTGGAAACATCAATTGGTCGAACATGAGAAGTACACTATTGAACATGGAGAAGACCCTGAATGGTGTGGAAAAATTCCAGAGTTGGAAGCTGGTGCCGTATGATTCTGTCTTACAAGAGGAGGAGATGTTAGATGGAGCAGAAACAGGGTGTATTGGTGTTTTTATTGTTGGAATCTAGTAGAAAATCACAAATGTAGCTTAGTAGATTTTATGGATACACATAGTCTCGCTGCGTGTTGATGTTTGCAGTGAATGATTTGGCATGAGGTTCACTTTTAAAATCGACGGCGGGATCCCGGGCTCGATTTGAAATCATGTATGGTGCAATGCAATGCATGGTTGGTCCTCTCTTTCGTGACATTCTTGGTACTACAATGGAAGCCTACAGCTTCCTCATGTCTGTCCGTTGGCGATACCCTGAACTAAAAGCGAATGAACAGCCGATGGAGTCATGATCGAAGCCGCTGTTGAGAAATCAAATTCGGCTCTGACAAGATCATGAAACCTCCTATACTCATTTACGATCTTATTCTACTCATTAGCTAAAACACATCTCTCTGCAGTTATCCATAAACCGACCTGAGCAGGAGGGACCAATACGCGGACAGTCTCTGCATCTTGGAGATACCTCATGAGCTCTTTCGACCAAGTATCAAGTTCTCCTTTTGCTGAGTTTTTGAAAATATCGTGAACTTCTTTGATCTTGTCGGGTGTAGCGAATGGTTGTGATGGGAGATCGGTAGCATTGGGTTTGGACAGGTATGTTGAGCAATTATCTAGGAATGTTCGAAGAGGTTTGGTTGCGTTCATAGCGCATAAAGAGATTAGATCTTCGCAAGCACGTTTCAATTCTCGATCAATGTCCTGAATCTCAGTCAAGCTTTCGAGCGGAGATCAATGACATACAATCTTGGCATCCAGACCATGTACATTGGCCCTTACCACTGACCCTCTTCCATACCCTAGCATACTCGATGCATTCTCAAGCAAGCCTTTGAGGAAATCTCATATCAGCTGATGGCGATTTGAAGACAGAGGAGAGCAACATACCAGTGATCCCCGCCCAGTCCTTTGTCCGGTCCCTACGACCAAGCTGTAGACCTGCAGTCATCTCTTTCAAGATGAGTAGATGTCGAACAAGAAATAATCGGCCGTCTGTAGCTTTATCCTTTTTTGTCCCTAACAACTCTGAGCCGTGAGTCAACGATCTTCGACAAGTAGTCAGAGCTTCTTGAGCCAAATCATCGAAGACGGCAGTCTTGAAGTCAGCCAATACGCCACAGGGAGTGATATAGCTCACATCAACATAGGTGTATAGACAAGATAGAACCCATAGTGTAACTCTCAGAGTTGGGTACCATGTTTCCTGAGCTTCTGGTGGCGGGAGGGAAAGTAAGAACGCATCATCTTCTTCGTCATCTAGTGGTCCAGTGGTTGGTTTGGGTACTAAAGCCCTTCCTTCCATACCTATCATCAGTATACCATCACTATAAATGCACTTACCAATCCCCAGCTTTTCTGGATAATTAAGATCCCCATCCCTAGGTGCATAATACTGTACATCGGCCTGTATCAATGCCTGTGCTCTAAACACTAATCGGGTCTGGGCATCTTGTAATACCATCTTGAGTAGTACTTCCGTATGAAGTCTCGAAAGAGGTTTCCGACGTCGTACAGGAGGTCCATTGGAATCTTTTCGAGTCATGATAGATCCACTATATTGCCTCGACATCGATATTGATGTTTGGCGTGTATATGTACCCCTTCGAGCGTTAGGAGCGAAATAATCTTCACTGTCTCTGTGATATGGTGAAACGTTTGGCGTCGACGTAGGTGATATTATGATTGTATCGTCGTCTTCTGCGCCATCTAAGGATATATCTTGGACCATGAGCGCCTGAAGGACTGTACAGACTCCACAGAGGGTTTCGAGTGATGGTTCATGCAAGATCCGAGGGCGGAGGTGGTCGTATAGGTGGTCGCAGAGGGTTTCTAGGAAACCACTACAGGTCAGTAAGTATTTTGCGAGGCGAGGCAAGGGGGGACGTACTATAATTGAGCTTCGCCAGAGAGGAAGATATGTTTATACAAATTGAATTCGTCCAAACATGTTTGCTTAAGATAACTGCATCCAGCTCTGGTCTGAAGATCAGCTTGGTCAGATGAGGATAGCGTACCAAATCAACTAGGTCGCTATTCCTTGGATCCAGTCGTCCGACTTCATCAGAAACCCTAGCCCCAAGTAGGTTCTGTCGAGTAGAAATATAAGCAGCATGGCATTCCGACAACAATGCTCGCAGTTCATCCGGATTGACCGAGGAGCGATGTTCAAGTTCGGCGACTAGTGGGCGGATCGATTGGGAAAGAGTCACAAATTTGGTATAGATTAGAGCTTGAATCGCAGTTTCGGATTGTGCCTTTACGTCAGCGCTATGGCGAGACATCGAGGACATACCCTTTCTGCCAATTTGCGAGATACTTCTTGTCCGGTTGCCTTGATTGTATTGACAAAGTAGATCTTGATCAAAGTCATACTTCGCGTCATACATTGCTGATATCGTAGTAAGAAGACTTCAGCGTCTTTGAAGTCGCCCTACTTGTCAGCCCAAGTATGAGATAGGTAACTCACATGATCTGTCAGATATCCAATACACTCATCAAGCCTCTTGACCATTGGTAAGAAGTCTAGCGATAATACCAAATCACTAGCGGGAGTATTCAACATCCTCTGAGCATTCTCCAAGAACGTAAAGAACGTCAAACGATGTGCGAGTTGCGATGTATGAGTCAACAAATGCGTTTGTTCCTCCAATAAATCCTCGCATGCTCCCCTCAGACTCTCACTCCGTTCTTCGACATACGACAAGCATTTTAGCATCTCATCGATTTCTCCTTCCCCTTCTTTCAATAGTTCCAAGATACTATCGCATTTCCCGCGTAAAGCGACGATTTCTGCGAGGTGATCACGATACAGAGAATCTTGTTCATGTTCGGTAGATATTGTTAATGCGGTGAAGTGGTCGTGGAATTGTTGAGGTGTCACTAGGGATGATGGGCGAAGCGGATCGATTCGATCGGGATTAGGAGTTCCAGGAGCTGATGTTGGTCTTGAGCCGTTCCTCGACTCGGTTAATAGTAGTCCAGCCAAAGCTTTAGGTCGACGACTTGGCGATGCACTTCGAGAAGCACCTTGAGCAGATGATTCTGCCTGGAACAGCTACCAATCAGGTCGTTTCCCTCCACACACAAGCTCAAGGAAATAGACCCACATTCTCTGGATACTCTCTCTCCGAGTACCTTTCCTTGACTGTATTGATACTCTGTAACTGCCCGTCGTCCAAGGGAGCTAATCTCTCCCACGCTTCTAATGAGATAACTTGCTTGGAAATAGGCGTACCAGCTCGATTTGAGCTCTGCAAATTGGGCTGAGGTCGGGACTGCCGAGCGACATAGGCTGGGGTATGTGGTCTCGACATTCCCTGTCGACGGTTGGGGTAGAGGGGTGAGTATAGGTATTATCAGTGCTCGTACCGCAAGCAGTGGACACGGGGCTCCCTTAAGTGTGCGGAGTGAATAAATGACGCGCTAGTTGAAGGATGGAGGAGGTGTCTATACGTCTATGCTCAACTCGTTCTATATACTCATCCTTCAAACACCTATACCGATCACTGGAGTAGCACTACAGCCCACTTCACTGCTATAGCTTCATTCAAAGCCGTCGAAAGCTCAACACAAGAGTCCGGCTCAATTAATCATACCCCTACATCGCAGCTAGCTTCGCCTGTCAACTGCTGATCGACCATTCCTATGTATTCTCCCACAATGGCTTCCCGAGCATCAAGAGGCCGTAAGCAGGCTAAAAAGGGTGTTCAGTTGACACTTATGGTTGTCGGTGAGTCCACTTTCGCCAGTCTCCCATATCATGTTGAGCAGCTATTGTATCCATTGAGCTCGGACCTTGGTCCGAGATGGTTGGTGTGCGCGCCGATTTGACTGCAACATCACATATTGGGGATGTGAGGAGCATGCTGATGATCAGGCGCCTCTGGTAGTGGCCGAACAACCTTTGTGAATACCCTGATTGATCAACCCCTCCTTCCCCATCGCTCAGCATCATTGCATCAAGACCCTCAAGACCTTCACTCCAAGCTTGACCAAGCTGCCATCGCCGAAGCAGCAGCTAGAGCTCACGAGGAGAATCCCATACGTATCAAACAGCACAATATCGAGTTGGAGGAAGATGGAGCAAGGATCGCTTTGACAATCGTCGATACCCCCGGTTTCGGAGAGGGTATTGACAATGAATACTGGTAAGTCATACCATTCAGAAAAGGACTAATGACAAGTTTCCAAGAGATTTCTTCATACCTTGAACGACAATACGACGATATCCTGGCTGAGGAATCAAGGATCAAACGTAACCCCAGATTCAGGGATAACCGAATTCACGCTTTGCTTTACTTTGTTCAGCCTACCGGGCACTCGTAAGCTGTCTCAGTCTTCTGTCGAAAAGAGCTGATATCAGTCTGCGAGAGATGGACATTGAACTCATGCGACGATTGTCTCCCCGAGTCAATGTAATTCCGGTCATTGGAAAAGCCGATACATTTACGCCTACCGAGCTACGAGATTTCAAGAAAAGGGTACGTTTCACAGTCACGCCACGGCTGACGACAGATCATGGAGGACATTGACCACTACGAGATCCCAGTCTACAACTTTCCCTATGATATTGAGGAGGACGATGAGGAGACTATCGCAGACAACTCTGAGTTGAGGGCGCTCTTGCCATTCGCTATCGTTGGATCTGAAGAGGAGATCATGGTTGGCGGAACTCCTGTCCGAGGAAGGAGGTATCCCTGGGGTATTGTCGAGGTTGACAATCCTCAACATTCCGACTTTTCTCGGTTGAGGAGTGCTCTCTTGCTGTATGTCCCTAATCATACTGCGCGATCGTGAAACTGATGGCAGATCTCATTTGACGGACCTCAAGGAGATTACCCATGACTTCTTGTACGAGAACTATCGAACGGAGAAGCTCTCGAGATCAGTCGGTGGCGGCGATCCGTAAGCTGTCGAATACGGTGTAACCAGGCCAAGCTGACAATGAGTGACTCGTCCATCCTTCCCGAGGATATGGCCAACCAGTCGGTCCGACTTAAGGAAGAACAACTGCGACGAGAAGAGGAGAAACTTCGAGAAATCGAACTCAAAGTCCAACGAGAGATCCAGATCAAGCGACAAGAATTGCTCGCTAAAGAGGATAGTCTCAAAGTACTCGAAGCTCGACTTGGTAAGTCCCGTCCATCCGTCTTTGCGGAGCTCACGGATAGGTCATCGAAGCTGATTGGTATAGCTTCGCAAAATGGAATGTAATGATTTTAACGAGTGTCCCCTTTCTATCTTCATAGTCAATTTGGCTTTTTGTGCTTTGACTATGCCTCCTTGTTATCTAAATTACACTTATGAATCCGTCAATTCTCTCATGTGCTCGTTTGAAGTTGGCGTGTCAAGCCACGAAGTCTGGGATTATTGGGTCCTATCGGGGGACAGGGGGACAAGGCTCGAGATTCGAGCATAGCAGCCGCGCACTTTCTGCACAAGATCACCGTATCGAATTCACCGGAAACGTGGCGTATGACGTGCCGATCTTTGAGCGTTCAGAAGCAACTCTCTGTTGTCATGTTTCCAACACTACGACGAGCAATGAGTACACCTAAATATATCTACAAAGTCCTCCCTCACTCTTCAGTGGACCCAAGGTATTTCTTGCAATCTCACTGCACAACTCGAAAGCTCAATGCTGACCGATAGATTTACATTTCCAATCCCAATTCCGGCATCTACACAAATAACCTTGCCTCAGTTGGATCATGATGATGGTTATGTTCATACCTCCGGAGCCCTACAGACTCCAGATACATTGCGGTTGTTCTTTAAAGATATTGAGGGAGTTTGGATATTGAAAATCAATGCGGAGAGATTAGGGAAATGGAGGAAAATCGATTGGATAGAGGGTAGTGGAGTTGATACCAATGAGAAGGGTGGGTCTCATCATTCCCTCTTTGGCTGGCTCGACCAGTGAACATGGAGAGGAGAGCTTTGCAGGAGCATCGGAGAGGAGCGGACAGGAGAGAGGAGCTGATCCAGTAGCACCTAAACATATCGTTGCTCATTTACAACGACCTTGGTTAGCCGGAGAAGAGGTCGAATCGGTCAGACCGTTGTTCAAAGTAGATGGTAGTTGGGCGAAAGCATTGGAAGACAAGGAGATTAGTGCTTGGATGGAAGAGTAGGGCTTGAAGCAGTCGAGGTGAGTCTGCTCGAAGGCCAATGGGTCCGAGCTAAATATTGAGGGTTTAACGTGGAACGGTAACCGAACATCCTCTGCTATAGTTTTTACATATCCACTGAGATGCATCAGATTTACCCCATGAACTCTTCGAATCGCTGAGATGGAACATGCATCCTATCCAATCTATACAATCATACAGCTATATAGAAATCATGGTCGTGCCGGCCTTTGCCGGCGAAAGCCGATCATCTTATCTCGCCCACTTTGACTCGTTTGTTGTACATGTAACAACACAATGTCCATCACATCAACGACAGCGACTTCGACCCTCCAGCTCCGAGGCTCAGGCTCGGTCCAGTCATCTCCTGCGACTTCCGGGTTCCCTATCACCACCGACCTCGAAAGCTCACCATTCAATGACATTCAGACTGGTCCCACCCGGACTGTTCTGCCCACATTTGTATCTCTTGAGGAGGAAAGAACGTACAGGAAAGAACACCTAGCATTAGTTTTCAGAATCCTACATCGCTTCAAGCTTGCTGAGGGTATCAATGGTATGCACCCATCTTTTACTCTTATTCAATACACGAGTCACCTGACGATAAGGCCATTGTAGCGTTCGAGATCCAATTGACCCATCTACATTCTGGGTAAACCCGCAGGGCAAATCATTTGCTCTGATGAAACAATCAGATCTAGTACGACTGCGAGTGTCGGACGGATCAAGAGTTGAAGGAAAAGCACCAACGGACGCAAGTGCCAGTTCGATCCATTCTCAGATATACAATACAAGAGGTCGAGGAGGTGACGGGGGTGTTGAAGCGATTGTTCATGTTCATGGACCTCATTCCAAGGCTTTCTCAAGCTTGGGGAGGGAATTAGAGATGATCAATCAGGATGTTTGTGCGTTCCATGACGAGCAGGTCCTGGTGCCTTTTGGAGGTTTGTCCCAATCTAAGCCAATAGCTGGAAGGTAGTTGATTGAATAGGAGCTGTGTTTGACAATAAGGAAGGGGAGAGAATTGCGAAAGTGATGGGGAATAAGAAGATTGGAATTTTGCAGAATCACGGCTCGATCTCATTAGGCAAGATGTCTATTGATGAAGCTGCTTGGTGGTAAGTCGTTTCATGGCCACTAATGACCAAACGAAGCCGGTTGAGGATAGGCAAATCAATTTCGAAATGTGCTGTCAAGCTCAATTACTACATGACGCAGCAAAGAGGTCAACGGACCAGGTGGTGTTCGCTGGACCGGAAGAGATTGAAAGTACCAAAGCAGAGATTGCGACTCCAGAAATGGGTTGGTTCTCGCTTGCTGCGTATATCGAAGAGGAGGAATGGCATTCCCAAGGCCACCACAAGCGGTGAGGGATGTCTTATGTGCAGTACTTGATCGATTGTTGGGAACGTTGTTACACTTATATCGTTGTCTGCTACTTGTCCATGTAGAGCCAATATGACGGCAAGTCTTGCTTGTTGGTACACCATCGTTCGCATCAGGTGACCATTTATGGAATGGTGCTGCTGACACTTTATGGGGATCCGACTACAAGTATAGTGAGACCAATAGCACATGGGCCTAGATCAGTTGTTAGACTGTCAATACTTGCTACAGATAGGATAGAGAAGATATCGACTAGTGATGAATTTAGTAGTAGGATTCTGCAAACATCAAATGGGAGTCGGTTCATCAAAAGTGTTGGGAATAATCCGTTAAGACCTAGTTCGCTTTGTAGATCTAGTAGAAATACAAAAATTTGGATGTTAGGCACAACAGCTAGCCATATTGTTCTTGCTTCTATCACGCCGGTAGCTCATCTGCGGACTTTGGAAAATGTACCTCACTCCTATTTCCCCTGGCCCTTCCATTCCTAGTCTCCTCGTAGACCCTCTTTCTCAACCGGTTGATGCCACCGATTGGCTTATGCTCCTTAACCCCAACCCAAGGGCTCAGAGCGATCTTGTCCTCCCACCAGATCCTCCTTGCATCCGAGAAGCTCTCTTGTGCGGCAAAGGTGATCGTGGCTATATCATGCCATGGAGCCATGACCTCGTCCCATGGGATACTTGCGTCTTCTACAGGGTGTGTCTTAAGGTTGGAGGTGAATTGAACTCGAAAGGTGTATGTTGCTGAGTTATTCGAGAAGTAAGATTGGGTATGATCTCGATGGAATGTTGGGTCGGCTGTCGAAGGGATCGTCTGGTCTAACAGTTCTTGCTGGGGCTGACTGGCGGGGACCAGCGAGTACTTGGCTGCATATGGGCCATAAGCGAATGCCGCTGATTATCAGCTCTGTAATATCCGTAAGAAGCATAACTGACCTTGGGAATACATTGTTGAGCCTAAAAGATACACATTGGGCAATGTTCCAGGAGCGAGTTGTTTCGTACTATCACTCCTCTTCGCCAGCTCCTTCTTCAATTGCGCATGATCGTCAAAGTACTTTTCTCTCAAAGTCTGAATCTCGAGGGTAGTCTTGACATCGGTCAATTCGACCATCGGGGCATTATTGAATAAGAAATCTTGAGTATCTAGTCCCCCATCATCCGATAAAATTCGGTCGCCTTTGACATTAAACACCTTCATGCCCAATCCACGGGGAGCATTTGTGTTATCGGGCAATACAAATGAGGGTTCATTGGCGAATCGCGCCATGACAGGATACGTGGATCCAGGTTGGAACAGTCCCTGTTGGAGATGAGAAGGTAGGTTGTCGTGGACTTTCAATTCCCCTTTAACGATAGCAAGGGTCTTGACCTTACATATCAGTCATATCAAATATCATGGAAGACGACATACATGAGTACCACGATAATAATGCCCGTGAGCATCGAAATTATGCCTCTGAATCTTTCCCATCAATTCGCAGATTTCGTCACTTTTGATCAGCGAAGCTGGCGGGGGCAGGGGGCATAACGTACATCATCCTATCTTCGTCATCCGCTACCACCTCGACTTGATCCGCTAAGAGCCAGTCATCCGGTTCAGTCGGTTTGGTTAAGACTTTGTCACGAACGACGTCTACCGCGTTACCAACTGTGTGATTAGCTAAAGTGGGGGAGTCGGGAAGTCAAATGGGGCATTTCGACGAGACTCACTGATCGATGTCATGCTTGTGAGATACGAAAGTCGTGTTGTGATGGTAGATGCTTCGCCGTCAGTCGTATCTTGCTAGCTGCAATCTGGAATAAGCAGAGGTTTGAGAGTTGGTCTGGTCATAGCCTCAGTTGCGGTGAATGATGACGTTATGACGATACGTCTAGCCAATCTTAGATCACCATAACGTCAGCGGGGTCACCATGTGTACTGTATGTCGATGTGTGGACTCTGAATAGGTATAGTGAGGAGCTATACTCCAGGCAACAAGAGATACATTCATGATGATGGTCTTACGGGCCATCCAACTATATATACTGTATATGTATAAGCTGGACTCAGGGTGAAGCGTTAAGGGCTTGAAATAATGGGGTCATGATAGTGTATTGTATACAACTGCAGCTTTGATGTTCCTTGTCTTACCCGGAAGATGATCATGATATATCGATAAGGAACAAAATCATCATACGAAAGGCCGCTTGACTGAATGTTGGACTTCAACAACATACACCAGTATCATGTCACGCGAATCAGATTACATCTTCTTCTGGGATCACGTCCCAACCCCTCAGAATCCATACCACCTAGCAGTATTCTCCCAATGGTATCCTCTCTCATTCACCGACCCAAAACCTTCACCTAAAGATCCACATCCTGATCCTTCACTCGTCTTCACCTCCAGCGAGATCTACATGAGTGTGTTCACATCTCACTCTGACACCAGAATATCAGGACTGACGATAGTGTATCATAAGGCTCTCTTGTTTGACCCTTCCAAAGCCCTTGATATCGCACATGCGTCTTCTCCAGCTGAGGCTCAGCGATTGGGGAGGGAGCTCAGGAACTTTGATCGAGCGAAATGGAACGAAGTCAACGATGGGATCGTCGAAAGGGCAAATTACCTGAAATTCGGACAAAACAATGATGGCAAGGCTCTCACTACATTACTAGATACCGTAGGGAAGGAGTTGATCGAGGCGAGTCCTAAGGATCGTATTTGGGGTATTGGGTATGGGAGTGAAGACGCTTGGGCACATAGGGATAATTGGGGCACTAATCGGTAAGGCGACCGCAGGGCTGATCATCGTGATTCAAAAGGCTGATGATAGAATGGGCAAAGCATTGCAAAGAGCTCGAGATCAGTTGGTGAAAGAGCAGAAGTCGACTGTGTGTAACATGATGTGAAGCAAACGCGTTACAGTTACGAGTACATGCAACAAACCTATATGAGAACGTACAACAAAGCTAAATCGAAACTATACTACAGCTACTGCGAGTATATACACACACTAACTATGATACAAACAAGTTTACTGAGCTTCGTTAAGGCCGAAGTGGGCCATTATCTGCGTAAACTGCCTCCTCATGGTCCTAATATCCTCTTCCATAGTAGCCAACCTGGCGTCGACCTCGTCAAACCTCGCTCCAATACGTGAGGTGATGTTTGACAACTGCTGATTTATCGGTTGAAGCTTGACATCAACCAACGAGTCAACGGCCAAGCCGACTCCAGTAACTGCCCCGAATAAAGGCTGGTTGGGGTTGATCGCTTGATGTGCCGACTGACGTTCAGATAGTGAATGGCGGTTGAATCGGCGGCGCGACTCGAGTTGATTGAAGAAAGTGATATGGATAGAATTGCTGGAATTCAGTGGACATCGAAAGACGGTTTGAGTAACTTGAGTAACTTACCTTTTTCGATATTTAGATGTTATATGTTAGGTTGATGATGGCTTGGGTAGGTCTGTTGGAATCCAGATGATATCGACAGAGACAGAATAGGAATGTAAAGCCTTGAGTTGGTCGAGAGGGTTAAGAGTGTTGGGCTAAGACTCAGATGATATCGGATATCGACAAACGACCTGAGTGGCTTACAACATGATGGGATGTATTCGAAGTGTCTGGAAGGCACTTTCGCTTATTAGTCTGTATTTGCGACTGTCAGTGTCCGAATGAGAGTGGGGAATGAGAAAAGAAGAGTTGAAAGGGCAAACGGTTGACTGATATATGGTGAATTATTCAGTCGCGAGTTCAACCCCCCCAAAGTGAATCAGGGGACGAATACGTCAGACAACGTCACTAGATCACGAGTCGCCCAACTTTAGGCCCAGTAGAGACAAATGTCCGAGAGGAGCCTGGACTCCAGTAGGAGTTCCAACTCTACTTCGTGGCATGAGAGTTGGAACTCTCCGTGGCATGATGCCGAACGTCTGCCCGATAGGCTTGCCCTCATGCATGTGCCCCATTACCGGTATTGCCACAAAATTTCGTTCCGAGATATGCGCCAGTATGATAGGACCCAGCCATAGCGGAAGCCTCTCGCGACTGGAGTTGTGGCTTGGTTGAGGATCATTATTGCCCTCCGAGACCTGAATTCAAAGACAAAGGGTCACGTGGCATATCTGGTCCAGGAGTGTGGCGTTTGCTGCAATGTCTAGCCTTGATCACTTTCATATCACCATACTCTCGTTGAGATCACGATATGGTCTTAGCAGATTTAGGAAGTAGACTCGGCGGAGCACTCAATCAGCTCTCAAGAGCATCTGTCGTTGATGATAAGGTGGGTTCAGCCATGAATATGCGGATAGTGGTAACTGATCCTAGGTCATTGATGCTCTACTCAAAGAGCTTACTGCAGCGCTATTGGAGGCGGACGTCAATGTGAAGCTAGTGGCCTCGCTGCGCAATAAGGTGAAAGCAAAGGTACAGTGCTCTCAATAGGGATTCAACGTCGCTGATGATCAGGTCAAGAAGAATTTGGAGGAGGCAGAGAAAGCAGGTGGTAAAGAAGCCAACAAGAAGAATGTCGTTCAGAAGGTATGTCCACGCATATGAAGGAGCTTACGATAGGCGGTATTCGATGAATTAGTAGCCCTCGTTGACCCTGGGACGGAGCCATATAAACCCACAAAAGGAAAAGTTAATGTGTTGATGGCTGTCGGTATTCAGGTAAGCATGGTTTGTGAGTCTAGTGCTTGAAGCTGATTAGGTAGGGAGCGGGAAAGACAACAACATGTACCAAGGTTTGCTACCCCTCCAGAAAGCAGAAGGATAGTCTGATGAATAGCTCGCCGTTCATTATCAAAGAAGAGGATTCAAGACTTGTCTAGTCTGTGCAGATACATTCCGAGCTGGTGCTTTTGATCAATTAAAGCAGTATGTTTCTCTTGACATCAATGATTCGGCTGAGGAGTAGAAACGCAACGAAAGCCAAGATCCCATTCTATGGGTCTTATACTGAGACGGATCCCGTTGCTATCGCTTCTCTTGGTGTTGAGAAGTTTAGAAAAGGTCAGCTCCCTTCGCACGTCGAGCGTGTGAATTAGCTGATAGGTAGAACGATTCGATGTCATCATTGTTGATACCTCTGGTCGACATAAGCAGGAGAGCGAATTGTTTGAGGAAATGGTAGCTATCAGCGGTGCTGTCAAACCTGTAAGCTTTGAAAAGCCGTTCGGATGTGTAAGCTGAACAGGAGGACATGACAATCATGGTCCTAGATGCATCGATAGGTCAAGCAGCAGAAGGACAATCGAAGGCATTCAAGGATAGTGCAGATTTCGGAGCTATCATCGTGACAAAGTTGGACGGTCATGCTAAGGGCGGTGGTGCCATTTCTGCGTATGTGGTCCGGCGGGCGATACCTCAGAGCTGACATGCAGTGTCGCAGCGACAAAGACACCAATCATCTTCTTGGGTACTGGAGAACATCTGAACGATCTAGAGAGATTCACACCCCAGCCTTTCATCTCGAAATTACTTGGTCAAGGTGATATGCAGGGATTAATGGAACATATGTGAGCTACAGTGCAAGTACCCTTGAGCTAATGATGTAGGCAAGATATGGCAATGGCGAACCCTGATCGACAAAAGGAAATGGCCAAAAAGTTGACCGAAGGGAAATTCTCAATACGAGATTGGAGAGAACAACTAGGAAGTATGATGAACATGTGCGTTTCCCATCTGCTGTGGGATTGGAGCTGATGTATAGGGGCTCATTGTCCAAGATAACGTCCATGATCCCTGGAATGTCGGGTATGATGGAAGAAGGAGGTGAAGAGGAAGCATCGGCCAAGCTAAAACGCATGATTTTCATCACTGATGCCATGAGGGCAGATGAGCTAGATTCCGATGGATTGATCTTTGTAAGCTGTCATGATTTTGTAGAGGGTCAAGCTGATGATCAGATCAGTTTCGACAAAGCCGGTAACCCGGTCGGATTGAACCGCAGAGCCAGGCGTGTAGCTCGTGGTAGTGGAACTAGTGTCAGGGAGGTAGAGGAGTTACTTGCCCAGGCGAGGATGATGGCGGGTATGGCCCGTCAAGCAGGTGGTCAGAATGGATGGTGAGCTGGCTCTTCCTGTCTATCACGAGTGAAGCTGATGAACAGGATGTCGGCCATGCAGAAGATGCAAGCTGCTGCTGGTGGGAAGCCCTTAGGTCCAAATGGCCAGCCTTCTCCCGCTCAAATTGAGGCGATGAGAGTAAGTTTTGGCATGACTCCTATCACAACAAAGCTAACAAGGAAGAAAGCAATGCCACCTGAGATGATGAAGAAGCTACGAGCAGCTGGACCAGGAGGTGCTCAAAAAATGATGCAGGACATGATGGGTGGTGGCGGTGCACCGGGCGCAGGTCCTGGTGGAATGGATATTGGAAGTATGATGAAATCGATGATGGGCGGCGGAGGTGGTGGTGGTGGAATGCCAAATATGGCTCAGATGCAGGGTACGTTCCCCTTTCATTCAGATAGTGGTGGAGACTGATGAGAGTAGAAGCTATGAAAGCCATGGGAGGAGGTGGAGGCGGCGGAATGCCTGGTATGTCTGACTACTTTGGCTAAGCGCCACTCTGGACTGCAACGAACTGACTTCATCGCAGATATGAGCCAACTCATGAACATGATGGGAGGTGGCAGATGATTGTCCAGCAGTATTGCTTGGTCATACACCTTTGACGAAGAAGGAGAGCAGTGCGCTGGGGCGGTGGCACTCGGGGACCGTAGCTTAGTGCAAGGCGAGGCGGAGAATGATAGCAACGAGGCTGATATGCTGCTATAATCAGAAGAACCATATGTACGCATGCAAAGACACCTAAATGTACTAGGGTGGACCGTCAGCGGGAGCAAATTCCGAAACTCGACGAATGTAGCGACGCGTCTTGCGTTGCGCATCCTCCTCATCGATAGTCGTATCCATGCAACATACCTCATCGATCACCGCTAATACCGGGGAAAGATATCCAAGCGCTAGGTTCTTACTGCGCTCAGACATCATGACAGAATAGGGGAAAAGGGGAACGAAACAGCGGGAAGCGAAATAGCGTGTGGGCCGATGCTACATCATACACAGACATACACACACCTGTAATTTCGGGTGAACCGCGACTACAACATCCGAAAACTTCGGTATCCGAGCTCTATGGTTACATGACAACGCTTGTTGATGGTGATGGGCATGATGATGGAGCTGCTGGCTATGATTGCTTGCACCAGGATAGAGCTGGGCTTGAATACCTACTACCTTCATCGTCAGATCCGAAATACCTCACCCGATCTCAATAACTCGAGAGCTTGTAAGGTAAAGGACCAAGCTCAAAGGCACGGTTTCAACCCCTTTTCCCCGTTTCTGTTTTCAACGGGAGTCGCAAAATCAACGAACGGGAAACACTCTGACGATAACATTCACGATAACATCACGCAACTGACCCCGATCGTAGTACTGACGGGAAGGTAACGACTCACACATAACACATCAAGGGGATTCTTGATACATTATTACATACATCCTCACTGACCTCCTCTATCATCTTGAGGGCTGGAGCTGAAGTAGTAACCGATTAAAACTGAATAACGTTGAAGGTTGCTTACCGTTACTACACAGCACTGAGCCGATTTTGGACTTGGCTTTGTTTTGGTCCTTTGCTCCGCTTTGACCCTGTTCCAGTCGCATGGATATGGTCCGTGGGTACTCTGGAGTCTTAAAGGGTATCAGTCATTTCGTTTTCTCTTCCCAAATCCCCACCTTCTTTCAGAAAACTCCTCTCTTCCTGTATATCACCTTTAAACCGATATTTCACCTTCATTGTTAAATCCTTGTCTACCTGTCATTACTCAAGATGAGATTCTCTATCGCTGTCATTGCCATCATGGCTCAACTTGCCTCTGCTACTTTCGGTCACCAGGCTCCTGAGCCCGTTTGTGGAACTACCACCATTACCGAGGTTTGCAAGACCGCGACCAAGTGTGTCCTACCTGACTATGAGCTGAAGGAGATGCTGACGATAGAACCTCATACTCTCATTATCCTACTGTCACCGAGACTATCACCAAGTTTGTCTCCACCCGCCACTAGACTTCAGCTAATGATCAGGAAGAAGAACGCTTGTGAAGTTACCAACACCAAGACTAAGACTGCTGGTAAGCTCCTCATCTTGTAGACGTGCGGTGTCATATGCTGATCAGTCAGTTCACACTACCACTGTCAAGGTCGTGAGTCGACTCTACGCCAAGTGATGTAAGCTAATCGCCAGACTGTCAAGCCCACCATCACATCCACCATTCAAGGCCCCAAAAAGACTGTTACTGCATCCGCATGTGTCGCCACAGTCACCTCCTGCCCGCCCAAGCATTACAAGCGACACTTTGTCGAAGAGCGACTTGAAGGCGATGAGGAGGAAGTCCAGGAGGAAGAAGTAGACGAGTACGCCGGTTTGACCAACGCTGAACGAATTCGTCGTGGTCTCCCACTCGCCAAGCCCGTCGACAAGCGAACTTTCGGTCATGGATATGGACACGGACCCCAGCCTCCCAAGGGCGGACCATCCTGTGTCCCCAAGACTGTCAAAGTTGAGCAGACCAAGACAGTCACAAAGTCTGTTACGCCCACTAAATACGTAACCAAGACCAAGTGCGCCTACACCCAGACTGTCCAGTCTACTGCCTATGTTACTAGTGTCAAGACCGAAACGCAGACCAAGAACGCTGGTCATCCTACTACCGTCTTTACCACCGTTACTCCTCACCACAGTATGTCCTTTCTCGCTTTGATCTAATTTCGTGGCTAACATCATAGCCAAAACGGTCCACTTCACCACCACCATCTGTAACAAGAAGTAGATCGTAGACTAGATGTGCGGGTGTTTTCCCATATATCATTCTTACCTCAGTAGACCTTCATACCTTGACGACCGGACATTAGCTAGATTCTTGGACACTCGTCATGCATAACTTCGCTGACTTTATCCCCAGTTCTGAAACCATCTCGCGGCAGTCTAGCGCCCACTGTGACAGGCGGACGGGAATTCTCCGCTGAAACAAGCCACCGCCGATCCTCACAAGCCATGTGTTGTCATCTGCCGAAACGGGAAATGGAAACTGGCGTCTCGAGCTAGAAGCCACGATATTGCGTGCTCGGAAATCCCATAGCGCATTGGTTCGTATCACCTCGTGCGAGGTGAGATGTTATGCTGTCATGATGTAACATCATACCCCTTGCCTGGCCATTGCTGTGATCGGAACAAGAAAGTATCTGATACTCGTCGCCAGCAAGGGGTCAATGGGGCGTTTTGCAGGCACGGAAGGTGGTTCTGCTTGTCAGGCACAGATAGCTATATTTGACAAGACTTGTTGCTGTCACCATCAACCTCCTTCGTCACTGATACCTAATCCGTCGGCGCTTGATTCAAGGAACGAGCTATACGTTTGCTTGTCATCGAATGACAGAGATCATGCTCCTCAACGAGCACAGCTGCCCATGCTGTCTAAGCGCTGAGGATCGGTTAAAAGTCATTAGACTTAGCGCACGGGCCGTAGTATCGTAATCCCGCCAGCCACTTACTTTACTACTACAGTAAGTACAGTAGTAGCTTCATTCTTGCTTACATAGAGGGGTGATGGGGATAGGCTTAAACTGATTGGGGTCTAATGACGGTAGATAGGGAAAGAACACTCCGGCATTTGCAAGCTGCAAACTTTAAATTAAGCTGATTTAGCATCCACCCAGTTGTCGCGCTATTAACCCCTTGATATCAAAACCCTGAATTACAAGGATCGACGCTAGTAGAATATGTTTGGCGTTCTTTTGGTCCTTTATGGGCTAGGTCATACATCTCTCACCCTCGGTCACGCTCACGCATGGGCTACATGGATCATTGTATAATGGTCGTCCTACCAACATAGACCCCAAACTTCACTCTGATCACATTCATTCTCGATATCATCTAGTCTTCTATAGCATCCTTTCACACATCCTCGTCGATACACACTAGCAATTGATCAGCGAGTCAGGGGTCGTCTAAAATCTAGACTTTACGCTAAACCAGACTACCTCGACATTTAGCTTTGATTTTGCACCGTAGACCGGTCAAGCTCGGATCAAAGTCACGGGAGTTCGGACTTCAGACATCGGATCAGTGGATGGACGATATCTGCGACTGTCTGGTTTCAACACGCTGCAAGTCTCAATCTAATCACCACCCATTCCAAACCGCCATTCACCGCTATTCATACCCGACACGAATTTAACTTCATTACTACACTCTATACGCTAGTCGATTGTTTGTCTAGTGTCAGAGACTCGACGTATCGATGTTGGATATATAATAACGACACTACCACCTTGTTCCGGTTCCTTTCAATTGCTTGCTTCACCTCTACCTGCATAAATGCTCGACCTCGCACTTCACCCCAAGCGCGGTGGGAACTCTAGCACAAGGATTTATCCTCATGATGGTACGCGTTTGATGTTCTTCTGAATCAATTGCTAATGATCAGGCCGCCTTGGAGTTACTCCAGTCATCATGGGTGGATTGATCGTGATTAAACAAGCCGACGATGAGATCAAATTCAGCGTCGCTGCTAAATCAATCTCGATAGTGATTAGATGTGTAGAAACGCGATACTTTGGGAACAAGGAGGAAAAGGTACTATGGGAAAAGACCAAGGTATTCTGGCAACCTTCGACAGGGGAATACCAAGATCTCGAAGCATGGTCTGGGCGATTCTCGATATCGATACCTGTGAATGCAATGGAGAAGGCAAAGAGTGCACAGCAGACAAAGGATTGGAAGGTGGAATGGAAATTACATCTAGTGATCAATCATCGACCGATATCATCGATTGGCGAAAACATGTCGAGAACCTACCAACTCAACATACATGATCATACCAGCCCTTCAATACCGCCACCATCCCCACCTCAAGCCATGCCTGTCGGCACCGATTCTTACTCTTCGCAGGTATTCATCAATCCTCCTCATGGCGCTTTCGGTCCTGGCGACTCGGTCCCCGTCTCCTTCCACGTCAAACCGGATGACGCGGGGACGGTCATCAAAAAGGCATCAGTCTGTTTGGAGAGACGGTATGAGAAACGGGAGAGATCACCTTCACCACCTAAACCTGAAAAGGAAAAGAGCTCAATATTTCGAATATCTCCTCGACCACTCTACTCTCGACTTTCGTCAAACGGTGACTCGCCAGAACGCGAAAAGGTCATTATTCATAAACTCTATGACGTCGCCATTGATGCCTTGACGCCAGGCAGCGGGGGCACATTCTGGGGAAATATGGTTGTTGATTTACCTAAACGATCTTCGCAGTGGGATATCGGAGAGACGTGTGTTACCGATCTTGTTCGAGTTTCATTCGCTCTTCGAGTCAAGCTTTGGATCAAATCAGGACGATCTACCAAAGAGATCATCTGCCCTGGTATACCCATCATCCTCACTGGAGTCAGCTCGGCCGACCGAATTGCGGCCCAGGCAGAAGCCGCTGCTGCTGTACCACCTACCCCGACCAAACGAAAGCATTCGTCACGTCGCGGTCTGTACATGCAAGAAGGAACTGTTGGGATCCACGAAGAAGTCGGTCAACCTCGCCGCGTGCCCTCGGACTCGACTACAAAACCACCCAAACCCAAAGCTATCAAATCTACTCCCATCCTACCCATTTCAGGTGTCGTTACCAATATACGCCCAATCTTACGACAATCCGACCAATCTACAGCAACTACATCTTCGGGACCTTCCATCTCTTTCTCATTTCCATCACGGATGGACACTCAAGCCCATCCAGACCCAGAGCCACCTACCCTACCTCCAATCCAATCGCTCCTAGACGCCACACCACCTACATACGAATCGTACTCCATCTTACAAGACTTCCAACAAAATGGTAGACGTATATCAAACACAGCTTCGGAAGAGGACGAACAACCATCACGATCAAGATTACGTCTAGCAGCAGGTCTGACTAATCAGCAAGAATTCAATTATCATCGCGGTTTACCTTCTCTCGACGCACTAGGCTTAGGTCTACCTGTATTACCAGATCATGAGCGCCCAATGAGTCGACCGAGAACTGCACCGCTCGTTTCGACTTTTCAACGTTATGTTCCACCGCCATTGTCGGGTCAAGTGTCCCAAGAAACAGGACCACCTGAAATGGCACAGATCAGACCGGTGTCTATGGCTACGGGCCATGCACCTGACCGGGCCGTCACTTTCGCTTTCCGCCCACCGGATGCTGCAGCTGTCATCCAGGAAGAAGGGCAATTACCACATGGTTTATTAAAGGCATAACTATTCAATTTTAATCATTCAAAGACATTGTATTTATAGGTAATAGCATTGTAGATAATAATGAATGAGTCTCGTGTCACTAGTCAGAGCGGCGATCTCCGCATGTCCGTAGCTGTCCCACTGGCGCACCTTTATCAACCAGCAACCAGCGCTCATCTACCCAAAGCAATAATGTCGTACGGTCGAATACCAGAAGAGAATCACTTCATGTATGCCGTTCTATGACTTCATTCAAGTGTAGTGCTGACAATCAGTCAAGCGGACGATGACGAACTTGACGCATTATCCTTCACCCAGCCCCAGGCTTCGAGTTCAGCGCCTCCGGCCGGCTCCTCAGTCCAGCCACCAGTAAGCGGACGTATAGGCCAGAGCAATGCTCCCAAATCAACAACATTCGGAGGTGTGAGGATGGAAACGAGGTATACTGGTGAACCTACTCTTGATGAGCCTGTTTCAAAGACTATTGTGCGTTACATATCTCGGATGAAGCAGTGGGCTCATGGTAGATGCGAGATTTGACTTCGATATATCAGAAGTTGCTGCAAGTGCTGTATCCACCTAAAGGAAATGGCACGAATCAATTATTGAGGTCAGTGATGTGAATCTCGTTGGACGAAGAGCTGATGTGATAGAGATTGGGATTTATGGGGACCGCTGGTGATTTGCTTGTCATTAGCAATCGTTTTATCGATTGATGTGAGCTAGTCATTTTTTTATTAGACCAAGCTGACGCCCAGTCGCCCGCTGAACAATCTATGAACGTCTTCTCCCTCGTCATCTCCCTAGTTACCATTGGATCAGTCATCATCACTATCAACTCGAAGCTCCTTGGGGGAAAAGTGTATGTCTTCCCAAGAAGCGATGTAAATTGCTGACGTTCAGGTCGTTCTTTCAAAGTCTTGTAAGTTGGGATCCACCTCTGTTTGGCAAGTGGGCTGACCCGTAGTGTGTCCTAGGATACTCCCTTGCTCCCATACTACTCGCTTCAATAGTGTCACTGCTGGTCCACAACCTGTTTGTCCGTATACCTGTCAGCCTAGCATGCTGGGCTTGGAGTGTTTGGGGTGAGCTCCATTTAAAGTATACAAAGCAGGCTGATATTTAGCGTCGATGAACTTCTTCAGCGGTACTGGATTGGAAGAGGGCCGGACCCTCTTGGCAGTCTACCCAATGTGTTTATTCTTCTTTGTACTCGCTTGGATGATCATGATTCAATAACGCCGACAATACCTATGCATTACCAGCATGACGATCTACAATGTCTAGTCGATCGACGACGCTACAATATTACAACTAATCTTACAATACAGCGATGACTAGCAGATGGCGGCGGGGGCTGTCTCTCTACTGACTAGACTTGGTCGGGAATTAGCAGGAAGAGGAATCTCGTTCATACACTCGTGACAGCTGTAATCGTAAATGTGATTCTTCATGTTGAGTATAGAGTAAGATTTCTTGTCTTTGGCCACGCAACCGGGGCAGGCGAAGGACATGCACTGAATGTCAGGAATGGTGTGAGGAAAGGTGGTAAGAGAACTTACGTGAGAGTGACAGTCTACAGAGGTGGGAATGGTGGTGTCCATTCGAGATGCGGTCTGTTGCATCGCAGGCGAAGCGGGGACGGCGACTGGAGAAGTGAGGGGTCCGTGGCATAGCTGCTGGTTAGTATGTGATGCCAATGGGACAAGATATATATGTGGACATACTTTACATGCCTTAGAACCAGCAGTCTTGATCTTGAGGTATCCAACCATTGTATATCTTGTTATTGTTCGATGTAAAGAGCAAGCTCAAAGTCTAGTAGTCGAGTAAAGTATCGTCAAATCGAGTTGGAAGGTCAAGTTGTGAAACAGAATGAATGTTCAGGTCACCAGCTTATATAGCCTTCCAGCCCCCACTCTTGACCCAAACATATATCCGTTGATATGGAGCTAATCATGTAAAGATGACCCAACCCCGGCCGGATCGGGGCTCGTTCTTTTCACACATACACTAGATATGTATCGGGAAGCAAAACTTCTTTTAACAAAATATCCCGCGTCACCCTTTCCCCCCTACCCCATCTCCGGCTTCAACGGGGTCAATGTGAAGGGTGGGACCTCAAAGGTCGGTCCGATATTGATGTCTGGAGGGATTATGGATATCAAAGGATAGAGGAAACGCCCCTAGGATTGACAGATTGATCAGCAGTATGTATGGGAATGATCAACGTCCCTCCGAGTGCGATGATCCGGGCCGGATTGACCAGACATCCTTTGACCCACAGACACAGCATCGCAGCGAGTACAACATGCATACAATGGCAGTTTTAGTCAACCTTACGCTTCTTGGCCTTTTGCTGCTGCTTCTTGCGTCGAATCCGTTCCGCTTGTGCAGCAGTCTTGATTGTCTCGGTCTTGACTTCGGTGTCTCGGGCCGGTGATTCGGTCATTCCCACCTCCACCTCCATATCCTTCTCCGCGTTCTCTCTAGATCGCTTCTTCGTGGACTGATCGGCTGGCTTGATCTCCTTAGCTTTGGATGGGTCACGTCTTTCGAAAGCCGACACGAAGAACCCGTTCGTATGATCAACTGGGAGACATCTTATAACTCCTTCTGCAAGTTCTGTATTGTCAGCTTCTCAACTATCTTCACCAAGGATATGTATTTGTACCCTCGTTGTCACCCATTTCGGCAGGCCGTCCACGTCGGTGCCATCTCGGAAGCACCACTGATCGAGGTGCCAGTGTCCACCCTTTCGCTTTGGCTTCTTTAGAGGCTAAGGCTTTCATGACGACTTGTTCGTCTTCTTCGGGATGTATTGAGCAGGTCGAGTAGACGATCTTCTTTGCAGCAGAAACTGGCATCAGCGTGATCATGAATAACCGGTACTCACATTTGAAAGCATGTTGAATCATTTGTAGTTGAAACGAAGCGAGTTTCTCCAATCTTTCGGCCTTAGCATCTGTCTCATCTTGTGTTTCTTGTTCTGTCTATCAGAATTGATCCTTGACTATTGGACGTACCTGCAAGCAGATAATCTAGTCTGTTGACAATACCGGAACCTGAACAACTTGGATCAAGCAGACTTGGATCAGTTCATATACGACGATTGCAGCTCACATCCTGGTGACTTTGGCAAATTCCTTATCATTTGGGTTGGAGTTCAAGAAATCCGCTCGTCTGGGCGTGACGTTCGAACATCCTGCTCGATCAAGCATCTTCTCCAAAGTCTTGTACCGGCCTTCAGATCTTTCAAATGCATGTACCTGGAATGTCAGCTTGTACGTTGATCGGCACGAAATCGAGAACGCACGCTGCCGGTATTGCCCATCAATGCCGAGATGTAGCTGGTCTTGTTTCCCGGTGCGGCCCTGTTGATTAGACTGCCATTGAATTAGATGTCTGAATGGATTTACGTGGCATCAAGACAATCCCCCTCTTCTGCCTCCCAGCCTTCCATCAACACCTTGGCGGGCATACAACTAGCTTTATCCTGTAAAATGACTGCTCCAGATTCATACCAGAGATCACCAGTCCACCAACTCGTGCTCGAGGGAAAGACCAACAGATCGTCCAGATGCTCATCCATGAAGAATACCTTGTCCGGTACAGGAAACACAGGTGTTTCGACTTTTTCGAAACCATGCTTACTCTCCAAGTGTCGATGTAGTGCCGCTAATGAAAAATCGTCCGACCTCGAAGCATCGATATTGGGATTGTAACGAACATATCTCGCTCCTTCTCCATCGGCGGCCGATTTGCCTAGATCTTCTTTACGTGATTTCCCCTCTTTCAATTGTATTCTCACTAGTTCAGATCTGAGTCGAGTCTGATGTCGAATGACAGCTTCTTTAGGGGGCCACTTGTCGGAAGCTTCAATTCGCTTTTTAGGCGAGAATAAGAGGTCGTGTATCATGACTTGAAGAAGAGAGTTGGAAGATGGTTGTCGCGGAGGGGTCTTCCGGGGGAAAGTAAGCTTCTCGATCTGTTGAACTGATACCGTCTCGAGTAATTGCGTGAGGACAGATCGGTCTGCGAGGTCAGTATAGTCTTCGATCTTTCCTGAACAAAACGATGAATACATTTCAAGGTCTCAATCACCACTAAATCGTCAGTCTGTATCGACAGACAGGGGATCAAACCTACAAGCAAGCAGCCTCTTTGACTCTCCAGGGGTGCAATTGATTCCAGCAGCACTCAATGACCCTTTCACAGACCCCTGATGTCTATCCAAATGATCAAGTGCCAACGCAGCATTTTTGTAAAAATTCATATTGAGCTCGACAGCACACTAAGGGAAATGCATTCAGCTACGATATCTATGTACATGTAATAAAGCGTACCTGTATAACAATCAACAAACGACTTCAGTCAGCACATGTCATTTCCCTTGTGATATTATAAGTGAAGGGAAATGGAAAGATCAGGTACGATTGTGTGATCACCAAAATATGGTCTGACAATGTAGATAAGTTTGTAAAGCATCATAGAAGGGGTGGTGGGTGATAGGGCGATAAGAAAGGTGTACTCACCTGCTTGTATACTGAAAGAGTAAAGTGCAAGAGGACGAGAGGTCTCGTGAAATTTCTGAACCTTGAATCTTTGCTCCGGAATCGATTACGTAAGGTTGGTCGCGTGTGGGAGTGCTTACCCACTCTACAGGCTACTGCGATTCCGTCTTAAGGTTATCTCGAGCCATCGTATCACTTATACTGTCCCGGCGCCAACGACAAGACTGCTGCCGTCAGCATAGAGAACAAACAGGGTGCTTCAAGGTCGCAAATCAATTCCGGTGAACCCTCACGCCGCACACGCCCCCAAGTCTACGCTTCTTTCATGGCGGTCTGAACAGAGCGAGTTCCGTAGTACAACCGACACAGCGATTTGAAAGACTCAATATCGCGATAACATCACAATGCGCTTGTTATCTGCCCTTTTGGCAGGGGCTCTGATGCCGCTGGCGACCTTAGGTGCCAACCCCGAAGTAACGATAACGAGGCTCGCCAATCTGCCTAGCCGATTATTCTACTTCGATGACACCCCGGTAAGTCTGCCCGGGTATGACGAGATGCCAGCTTACTCTATAGGTCGTACTGATGCAGGATCCAGTCACCTTGAAAGTGCTTCGCTCGCCTGACGAAGGCAAGACCTGGTCTCCCGTCTCTGGACCCGAAGAAGCTGTCCGCTTAGTCGCCCACCCTCACAGCAAAGAAATGGCCTTTGTGATCGGTCGATCCACGACACACTGGGTAACATATAATAGGGGCGACTCGTGGCAATCATTCACTACACCCCGCGAAGCCAGTCTGTCAGGCGACACACTAAACTTCCATGCCGAAAAGGAAGGATGGATATTATTTCAAGGATTGGCATGTGATGAAGGAGGATGGGGATCTCGAAAGACTTGTTGGGACGAGACTTACTATACGACAGACGCTTTTCGATCCGATACGAAGTTGCTCCTGACTCAGACAAGCTCATGTCTCTTTGCGAGGTCGACAAAGGATTTTAGCGATGCTCCGGAAAATACAGTCTTCTGCGTTGCTTTCGATGAGAACCAGAAACCGGGTATGCACAGCTACAAAGAGAGTCGATTATATTCATCGGACGATTGGTTCGCTACAAAGAAATTTATCGATATGGGGATCGGAAAAAGGGCCAAGGGAGTCATGGGATTAGGAGTTGTCAGCAAGTTCATGGTGGTAGCGATGAAAGTGGAAGAGGGTGAAGCGAAGAGAGCGTCAGCTGGAGATCCAATGTAAGTCGACTGTTACATGGAATTAAGCTCATGGAAGGCACCTCTACGTGTCGACAAATGGCAAGGATTGGAGACAAACGCAGTTCCCCCACTCTGCCATGCCGTAAGTTGTATTTATCGACCTAGGGAAGTATACTGACATATAGGGATCTGCGCGAGAAGTGAGCTGGTCTGTTAGGTCTCAGTCTTCCGCAAGCTGACACGCAGCGCGTACACGGTCGTCGAATCCAGCACCCACTCTGTAGCGGTCGACATCCTCACGTCCCCATCGGCCAATATCGGTACCCTGTTCGTCTCCTCAGCTGAGGGTACCTATTTTGTAGAAGCGTTGGCAGACACAAATCGGAACGAATACGGGATTGTTGACTACGAAACGCTTGTAGGGTTGGAAGGTGTAGGAATTGCTAATGTGGTCGCGAACCGGGAAGAGGTTGTTGGCTGGAACGAGGAGAAAAAGCTAAAGACAGTGATTACCTATGATGACGGCACGTTTTTACTTATTTCTGAGCTGATTGATAGGATCAAGTTGGAGACCTATGAAACCTCCTGCCAAAAAAATGAATGGAGATGATTTTAGCTGTAATGGCGATCTTGTGAGTGTCTCACGTTGTACAAGACTGACACCAGTCAACTTGTTCACTCCACGTACACGCCGTTACTACGCCCCACAATTATGGTCGTGTCTTCTCCTCGACCGCACCAGGCTACGTGATGGCAGTAGGATCAGTCGGCGAAACCTTGGCTCCTTATGGTGAGTTATATTCTGTATCGCTAAGGCTCACTCGACAGAGGAATGCGATACGTACCTCTCGACTGATGCTGGACTTACATGGACAATGGTACAGGAAGGTGCTCATACGTACGAGTTCGGCGATCAGGGCAGTATTCTGGTCATTGCCGATGATGAAGATGTCACGGATCATGTCCATTATTCATACGATGGTGGAAAGACTTGGTACTTCATCATGAAGAGAACTCAGTAGCTCCGTGCTGATGCTATAGGAACAAATTGGACCTTGGTCTGACAATCCGGTCATTACTGCTCACCACCATTCCGGACTCTACCTCCCAAAAGTAGGTGCAGCCATACGACCATGACTTACGTATAGATTCCTGCTACTTGGTACAGCATCCCGCAAGGACTCCGGCTCTGAGGGCAGACACGCCATGATCTTCCTTGACTTTGCTCCGTTGCAGACTCGACAATGTAAAGACGACGATTTCGAAAGGTGGAACGCAAGGAGCTCTGAAGGACACGAGTGTCTAATGGGTCGCAAGGTACGAATCGCGACCGAGGCCGTAGCTGATCTGAAGCAATGGTACCGCCGCAGAAAGCTCGATGCAGTGTGCTATGTAGGCCACAAATTCGAAGATCCGGAAGAACACGAGGAGAGCTGTGACTGTGTTGCGGAAGACTATGAGTGGTGCGTCTTTGTGATATCGGTAGCTGATTTAAGCGACTTTAACTTCGTGCGACAGGATGGTGAATGCGTTCCGGTTGGTCCTGAACCTGTACCGGCTGGGACTTGCCAAAAGGATACTGACAAGTACCTTGGTTCCTCTGGGTATAGGAAGATTCCAGGAAATGGCTGCGTTCAGGGTATCAAGCTTGATGAGAAGGTCATGAAGGATTGCTCAAAGGGTGAGCATCTACAACTCCGTAGCCTGCCAACTGACTATTAGCTCGTCCTCAGGATGGCAAAGTCTCGCATGTTGTGGTGAGTTACTGATCTCAATATGTGTTTGCCAGCTGACGAAAAGCACGACTTCCAGTCCTTGATCTCATCCCACAATTACTTCAAGGACTCTGGTACCATCCTGACTCAACTCGCCGACGGCACTGTTTGGCAATCCTCAAACGAAGGTTTCTCGTGGAAACAACTATACCCTCAGGAGAACTTCTTGGGTATCGTCATGCACCAATTCTCCGGCGAGCGAGCATACCTCATCACCGACAAGAAGAGAATTTACCACACCACCGATACTGGTAAATCCTGGAACTCGATTTACCCCGAGACCGAGCCCAACAACCTCGGAATCTCGATTCTCGATTTCCACCCCACGAAACCCGACTGGCTCATCTATACCGGTTCCATTGATTGCGCATCTACACTGTCGAGTACATGTAGGGCCGTAGCTTTCTACTCGACAGATCACGGCAAGAGGTGGAAGAAGATCGACGAATACGTTAGGACCTGCGCTTGGGCAAGGGATGCTAGACTCAAGATTGATGAAAGGGAGATCATTTGTGAATCGTATAAAAACAAGAAAGGGTCTCAAAGATCGGGTGATTATAACCCTCTAGAGCTCATCGCCGGGGCAAATTACTATTCGAAAAAGATCAAGATCTTTGATGCTGTTGTTGGATTTGCTAGTTTCTCGGAATACCTCTTGGTCGGACAGGTGAGTCCAATTGAGGCAACACTGGCTGATTGGAAGTTGAACGAGAAAGCGGGAACATTGGCACTACAGGTATCACTGGATGGGTACCATTTCTCAGAAGCTCAATTCCCTCCCAACATGAAAATTGGTAATAAGGCATACACGTCAGTCTATTCACCGCGTCCATGTTTCGAGCTGATGACCAGTGTTCTCGAGAGCAACACCGATGCTGTCTTCCTGCACGTCACGATGAGTATCGCCAATGGCAAAGAATGGGGCAGTATTTTCAAGTAAGCCCCTATTGTAGAGACATCGGCTGACGGTAGATCCAATTCAAATGGAACATACTTCAACTTGGCGGTCGAATATGTCAACAGAGACGCAACCGCTTATGTTGATTTCGAAAAGATGATTGGCTTAGACGGAATAGCAGTGATCAACGTAGTTGTAAGTGCCCTTCCATGACGCGATAAAGCTGACTTATAGTCTAATCCGGCTGAAGCTGAGATCTCGGGAAACAAGAAACTTCAAACAAGAATCACTCATAATGATGGAGGTAACTGGAAACCTCTTAGCCCACCTTCCAAAGATTCGCTTGGTCAGGCATACGACTGTAGCTCTACTGTATGCTTTCCTTTCGCCCTTGTTTGCGATGTAGCTGACCTGCAGTCGTGTGGACTGCAAATTCATGGATATACCGAGCGTCGAGATCCGAAAGCGACATATAGTAGTCCTTCCGCCATTGGTGTAAGTTGTACTCAGCAAGCGATACATTTTGCTGACTAAGTAGCTCATGCTCGCTGTCGGAAACGTCGGAGAACAGCTTGCGCCATACACTGACTCCGACATCTTCCTTACTCGGGATGGCGGTTTCACATGGGAGGAGATCCACAAAGACGCCCATATGTGGGAGTTTGGCGATTCAGGTTCGATCCTTGTACTCGTCAATGACGAGGAAGCGACCGACCATGTCATATACTCGACTGACGAGGGACTCAGTTGGAAGGAGTATTCATTCGGCCAAACCCTCCGAATCCGATCCATTCAAACTGTACCGCAGGATACAAGTCGCCGATTTGTCCTCCTTGGTGTCAGACCCGGGATGACTGACAAGACTGTCCTCATCCATCTCGACTTCTCAGCTATTACAAATGAGAAATGTACTCTGAGTATCGAAGATCCCAACCATGATGACTTTGAGCTGTGGTCTCCTGCAGAAGGACGGGATGAGACGTGTCTTTTTGGAAGGCAGACATTGTATCATCGAAGGATCAGGGATAAGAACTGTTATGTTGGTCAATTGGTTGACCAGCCTAAGACAATCGTCAGGAATTGTACATGTTCTCCATCGGATTTCGAATGGTAAGTCCAACTCCCCATCGCACTGTACTGTACTGACGGGTAGTGAATTCAACCACTTCCGAGGTGAATCTGGGAAATGCGAAATTGTCCCTGGCGCTACCGCCCTATCAATCGATACGATGGAAGAACAATGTGATGGATTAACGTCGACATGGTATGAACGAACCGCATATCGAAAAATCCCATATTCGTCCTGTGAAGGTGGAGAGAGGCCAGACAGGGGTAAAGCCCATGCTTGTCCCGGGTTGGTGGGAGGGGGTGGATTAAGCGGTTTATTCTGGGGATCAGTCGCTATACTTCCGTTCGCATTGGCTGGCTTGGCTGGATATTGGTGGTATCATAACGCCGGTCGACCTGGGTACGTGATTGATTTCATTATTGGGTTGAATGCTGATAACAGTGCAATTCAACTTGGTGAACACCGGGCATTCAGCGGAGATGGGGCTGCTGCTAGTGCGCTATCGATTCTCGCCTCTGTTCCTGTTTTCCTGGTGGCAGCGACTCAGGAAGGGTGGTCATGGGTCACTCGACGAGTACCATTCTTGGATGACCTGTTCACGAGGCGCTCACCTTATAGGCAGGTGCCACTGGATGATGATGGTCAGTCTTTTTCCTCCGTTTCGTTTAGAGCTGACTTGTCAGCCGAGGTATTGGGCAATTACGAGGACGAGTAGTGAAGTAGAAGTCATATGCATAGATGCTAGATATCATTCCTTCTGCGGATAGATTCATGTCTTCCCCCCCTCCAGCCAAGCTGTATGTCGCTGCACCAATCGCTCGACAATGAGCGATTCTATCTCTAGCTCGTCCTGTCCCGTAGACCTCTCACTAGCCTCGTCCAACCTGAGCCATGTCTCTCTGAATTCATCATCATCGAATTTCTTTTCTAGTGGGGGTGTCTGAGGTCCCGCCACTGCATTCACAGGCTCGATTGTCCTGCGGCCCGGATTTGTAGGTTCCACAAAGACAACTTCGAATTTACGTCGATGAAGGTCGTTACCTATGACCAACTGATGACCATACCGGGATAGTGCCGCTCTGGCTTTTGGTATTAGCAGGGATTGTTCCGTTTCGAGCTGTCTGTTCAGCTCTAGTTCTGTTAATACCTTAATCAGCGAGGCTTACTTTGAAAGAAACGATATAGCCTTCTGGAGTCCATTCTTGGACTAGTGGTTTCAAGACTTTTGGGACTTGGTCCATATCGAGGCTTAAAGTTCCATGACCAGACTGGATCTTGTGTTCTGCCTGAATGATCAGACCTTCCAGGAAGCTATCAAGAAGGGTGCTCACGGTGCGATCTTCCGGTAGGAAGAAATCCGAGACGGCAGCAGCGAGATAAAACATCCCCCTCCTACCAAGTGGAGCCATAGCCCCACTCACACTCTTCAAAAGCCAAAGATATTCATTGATAGTCTGGAAATCCACACTCAAAAGCGTTCCCTCGTTTTGTGAACGGTTATAAGCCTCCAAGACCGGTTTCAACTTATCTTTATCAGGTGATCGTATTCTGATTTCGTTATCGGATGAGATCGTAAGTAGATCTAGGAAAGGGTTGAGAGAATGAGAATAATGTCGTGAAAATGGTCGAAGGGAGTGTATACGGTGTAAGAAGATTACTGCGTAATTCTGGGATAGGAAATATTCTGCTGACGTCGCTCCTCGGGTTCCGGCTGAAAAGTTATCTAGAAATCGTACTCTGAATTGTCAGCCGTCAACATCAGTATCTGATATAGGACGAACGTGTTGGCCTCCAGCGGAACGGTAGTTCCCCCACTCTACATTGATCAGCTATCTTGCGCCTGTGGACCAGTGTCGAAGCAAGCTCACCGTGACCAATACTACCCGCTTGCCATCTACGTCCTTCCACTTATCGACGAAAGCTTGTACCCGGGCCGTTCGCTCGTCGAGTCCTGCCGGCGGCTTCTGCGTCTGGAAATACGACTCGGTACTGAAGGGTGTGGATGTCATGGTCCGTGCGAGGCCTGTTTTGTTCACGGTCCAAATTCTGACTCCTGAATCTACCGTCCGAGATTGATACGACTCTGACACCAAACTCCTACGTGAATAAAGCAGACTGTATAAACTGATATAAAGTGCTGCTATCCTGCTAGTGTCATTGCCCGTTCACGTTACCATTTCAACTACATACACCGTGCCTGATTTCGTGGGCAGGAAAATCCCATTCATGACTCACACCACACCTCATCCTTGTCACTCATCTTGGACATCCTTGTCAAGCTTCAGGACCCAGCAAGAAAGGCAAGTGAGAAGATCAGGAACCACTGGGACTGTAGAGACATTGTCACACAACTTCAAAAGCAAATTCACGTTTCGACGACCTCGATCGAAAACGACCGGAAGGGTCTGCTTTCCCGTCTTTCCAGCTTTGACAACTTCGACCTGCTTCTCGCTCTTGCTCGAACCACTTCTTTCACATCTTCGGCAGCACCGGACACCCCCGCTTTACCAGCAATATCAAGCATCTGAACATCGAGCCTTGACATACCTCCCAGGACTGAAATCGACTCCGCATGTCTCTCCTTATCCTCTTGGCGCAATGCGTCTGCATGTTCATTGCAAGTTTCGCGGTCGGTAGTCTACCGTTGATGTTCAAGTCGTCGACTCAAGGTACGTCTGTGTCCGATTGACGATGTAATTGAAGCTGACAAAGTAGGATCACGGATAAAAGCCGTCTCGACTCTCGGAATGGGATTACTTGTCGGCGCGGCTTTGACCATCATTATACCAGAGTACGTTCACGATCTGCGGTACGTAGTATTCGCTGATGGTCAGGGGTGTATCTACGGTCTATGGAGCACTACCAGAGACGGATGCCGAACACCACGATGAATCGACAACACGTGCGATCGGACTCGCTCTTCTTGCGGGTTTCGCTTTGATGCTCTTGTAAGTCCTCTCCCAGATGTTCAAGCGATTCTGATAAGCAGGATCGAGTCTTTGATGCCCCACCCACCCGAGACTCCTCCTTCATCTCCACTTTCATCGCCAGACCGGCCTTCACTGGAAGATTCCCCTTCTGGATCAATCCATTCTCACGAGCGCAGACCGTACCCTGTACATGTTAACTCATCGACGCCAATCGTTCAGAAAAAGAGGATGCACATTGAGGACGGAAGCGAGAGTGATAGACAAGCGAGCAGTTTCGCTCATGGTCTAAATGCTACTTTGGGTCTGGTCATTCATGGTGCGGCGGATGGAATTGCCCTTGGAGCTAGTAGTCTAAGTGGGAATGGCAGTCTCGGTCTCGTTGTTTTCCTCGCTGTGTTGGTACATAAAGGTCAGTTGATTTATCTCATGTAGGTTCAAGCTGACGGCATAGGCCCAACCGCCCTTGGTCTCACCACCACTCTGATGTCCCTCAACCTCACCCCTCCTCAGATCAGGCGCCGACTCCTCATTTTCTCATTCGCAGCGCCCCTTGGAGCGGTCGTCACCTTTTTCCTAGTCAAATTGTTCGGAGTGACAGGTCAACATAGCGCCGGCGAAATAGATAGTTTGGGCTGGTGGACCGGTATCGCCCTACTCTTCTCGGTAAGCTTTTGCCTCATCTGGCAGAAATCGAAGCTAATGTGCAGGGCGGTTCTTTCCTCTATGTCGCTACTGTCATACAGCCTTTATCGAATGATGCCCACGCTCAAGGCTCACATTCTAGTGGACATGCTCCGCACGAGGAATCGGTCGAGCTTGGAAAGTATCAGCGTACGGCGTTACTGATTGTGGGTATGCTTGGACCTGTCGTCCTGAGCATGATAGTTGGAGACGCCCATTAGAATTGTTTACTGCATGCACTATAGACTTGTATAGTTATGTCCCGCATCACAATGATCAGTAGCACTGCATGTGTCGCATCGTTTCAGTACAGCGTATTCTCGTGACTGCTTTCTTTCTTCTTTCCTTTTTCTATTCATCTCCGCTAATTACGCACAGATCTGGCTGTAGGTCTGACTACCAACACCGGCAGCGACGTATTGACCTCCTCCAGTACTATTCTCCTGCAAACTAGGCGACGACGGGCTGCAGCCGTAGACGTTCTGCATAGTCAGCTTTATGTTCTACGTCATCGAGAGATTGACCTACAGGAAGCTGGGGCAGTAGCTGATTCTGGATGAAGGTCACAGTCTGAGAGATCTTGTCGTTGGCTTCGCCGAGAAGGGCGGCCGGGATACCACTGGTGACACCCTGGTAGATGGCACAACCAATCTCGGAAGCCTGACCGGAGTTCTGCAAGATGCCGAGGGGGTTTGGGAGGACTAGTTCGGGTCCGGTAAGGTAAGTAGGGCCAAGACCTACGACGAGCTGAGCCACTCCGTAAGGTGTGGCTCGTCGGTACCAATTGTCCGGGAATCGTTCGGGGACGTAGCAGATGGTACCGTCTGGGTTGGTCTGCATACCCAAGAACGAGGAGATAGACTCGTAGTTGGCAACACCACCGGCACCTTCGGTCCCGTTACCGAAAAACGCTGGGATGAAGGGATATTCACCAAGGATAACTATGATGGTGTACGAATTGAAGAAAAGCTTGTCGTTGTTGTTGATGGACTCTTGGGCGTTCTGGCCATAGAAGGCATTGGAAGCGGCAAGATTGAATTCACCACCATTTTGCTTGGCGAGCTCAATATATCGCTTGAATCGGTCAGGGTAAGCATTGTGATTGTCTGATTGTCAGCACGATTCCCTTGCCCATGATCTGTTTGTTTTACCCCCGGAATTTGTGAAAAAATCTTTCCTAGTTGCAGACACGTCACCTTCACATCGACTATGTCCATCAAGACCTAGCTGTCGACCCGCCTCACGAGATCCGATACCTGCGGCAGAGTATGTTCGATCGTCTTCACCTCCAATGGAGAAGGTGAGGGACTCGATATTCCCCCCGAAAGCGGTGGCGATGAATATCAAAAGCGTCGATAGATCGGTACCCATGTTGAACCCTTCAGCAACGGCTTGGATGACTTCACCAGCAGTGACGATACCGTTTCGTGAGATGTCTGCTTGTCAGGCCAGTTTCGCGCCAAAAAAAAAAAAAAAAACCTACAACCATGGTTAGCCAAAGTGTTCAAACCGGGGCACGGACCTCGCTGATCGGTAGGACCGGGCGCTTGGAAAGGGTGGTTGTCATCCGGGACTCGAGTCTCGCCGTTGCCAAGTTGAGCGACCGAGCCGAGTAGACCTTCGAGTAATCCACCAACACCCCCCAGAGCGTTCTGAAGCGTCTCTTCAAGTCCGAGACCAAGTAGACCATCTTCTGATCCGATACCAAGAAGCTGTCGCTTGATGAGGTCTTCACGCGACTCGCCGTCTCGCTTGGCGACCTTGTCGAAACCGAAAGGACAGCCTTTCTTCTCGAGTGCGGGCTCCTCGGCATCTCGAGCCATCCATGGGTGGGCAGCAGCGGAGGCGACCAACGTGGCGCCGACTAGTAAGTGTTTGAGCAGCATGTTTGAACCCAGCTAAGAAAGATGGTCAAATGGTGAGCAAATCGCCTCATCCTTATAGGTCAGCAGCACCCACGTCCGTTTGTCTAGCTCATTTTTTTCTTTGCTTTGCGTCAGCGACCGAAATGATGTACTGTAGCAACAAGATGTTTGGTAAAGTCCACTTTAGTCAACCCTGATTCCCGTTCACCGGTTATTGAAGCGTCTCGGCTGACCCCTCGGAGAAAAAGTAACGGAACGTCAAAGCTAGTCGATCAATGCCGAGACGTACATGTAAATACGACCTGAAATACAGAACGCATGTGTAAAGGGATGGAGCTGATTTGCTCATGTCATTTCACTTGTTCATGTCATTCGCTTGGCTTAGCGTCGGCTGGCGTCATTGATCGCATCTGTCCCCCTGTATGCCCCGCGTCACCGGTCGCTCGCCGGAATATCTTTTTCCTAGCCATGATCGGTTTGGTCTTGTCATGCTGATGCTGAGAATACACTAGTGGGAAGCGAATGATGTACTGTAAAGATGACATGATATGACATGATGGCTCATCAAGCGCCAGACCCTCGGACGCAATTTCGCAGACTGGAAAACGTACTGGAGCAGGCAACGCGGAGAGACAGCTAGCCGGAAATACACAACAACTTGCCTAGGTTCAAATACAGAAGTCGATCACGGAAGGCGATTGTCAGCATAGCAGAATTGTGAAGGGTATATTGGTGGAGAAGACCAATAGGCTCAGTATAGAGCTGCCTGGGGGCTAGATCTGAAGCCCGAAGGCTTCCCGCCTGATTGTTACGATATGCTTGTCTTGTGAGGGGCAGGCGGACCACATGGCGGTATGTGTGGTACCTACCTTGGTAACATTAGCTTCATTTGACATCTCCTTATCGATCATCATATCACTGAAAACTCGCTCCCGACCGGAGATATTGTCGTTCTCTCAAGCGTTTTCGCCCTGAATCGATACACCTGAATCTGAGGAGCTCAAAAGAGGAGGCCGACCACTCGAGCATAAACTTTGGAAGATATCGAATGTACGATCAACATGGGTTGGATGCATTGTGTCTTGACGAGCAAATGAAGACGAAATTGGCAAGAATGATGTAGTGATTGGTTGTAGCGATACACAACTGAGGAATGGACCCTGTTTCGCAAGATGATTGGATGTTGACTGGCAATTAGTATCATTAGAAACCTCCTTATCGATCATCATATCACTAAACTCGCTGCCGACCGGAGATACTGTCGTTCTCTCATGCGTCTTCGCGCTGGATCGATACATCTGGATATTCGGAGCTCAACAGAGGCCGAACACCCAAAGAAAATTTTTGCCCAACAGGATATGCTATCAACATGTGTTGGATGCATTGTGTCTTGACGAAGCATAAGAAGACGGGATTGGCAATGATGATGGAGTAGTTGGTTGTAGTGTACAGAACTGACGAACGGCTTCCCATTTCGCAGGTTTATTGAATATTGACTGGCGATCAGCATACGATCCGTCGACCCTAACAGCGACTTACAGCTCTCTCCACACCCACACTCGTCAACGACATTAGGGCTATCCAGTCAGCTACACCGACCACTTGTCAACTCAAATAGTACCTACTTGTCAAAGACGAATCCAGCACTCAATCTATTATCCCGCCAATCCATCGTACTTCCAATGATACTAAACAGGGCCTTCGAATCGATCAAGACCTTGACACCATCCTGCTCCACCACTTCATCAAATCGACCTCCGGGTGGTGAGACGTAATCGAGATGATACGCCATTCCTGCACATCCTCTCGTTTTAACTCCTATACGTAACAATTTAGGTTCTGTGGGGGAGTCGACTAATGCTCTTAATCGATCCAGTGCTCCTGGAGTCTGACCGTCAGCTAAAAGATCCAGTCGTAAGATCCGAAGTGACCCACCATGGTGATTGCTGCTTTCTTCGATTGGATCTTCCGACGTGGTGCACTTGGCGTTGCAGAAGCTGCCGTCTCTTTTTGCTTCCCCTTCACGTCTGAAACTGTGCCATTGTAAGCGGGTGCCGGGACACCCTCGAAGCCTGATGCTGTATCAGGTCGCGGGATGGCATGAGCAGATCGAATGGAGTTGGATGATCGAAATGCGGCGTAGCCTAGCCTGGAAGACGATGCGACTGGTTGGAGTCTTGAGGCGTAGCAGTATGTAGTCCGTAGGGACTGAGGTAGTAATGACATGCCTAGGTGTAGTGAGGAGAACTAAGTGAGCCGATGATTGACTAGAATGTATGCTATGAATTGATTAGAAATCGGTTGATTCTGAGTGGCGAGTTCGGGAAACTCGGAGTGGGGACGGAACCAAAGTGCTCTATGATATGTGCTGCTTCTTATTCATGCATACCGAGGCTACATGACGCTACCTTCTACTTGCAACAATCTTACACGTGTATCCAGGAAGGGAATCAGATCATATGGGATGAGTAGCCTTGGGTCCAGGTGCAGGTGGGCCAGGCGCTGTAGGAGCCGCGGCTGTTGGTTAGCAAAGGCATGATCCAGATTGAGGGACTTACGAGGGGGTGCTGGTCCTTGTGAACCTGCAGACGCGAAGGACGTGGTGGACGCGGCAGATTGTGGCTGTTTGGAGGATGTCGGTGAGGAAGTGGATGTTGGGGATACTTGAGCCTTTTCGGCGAAAACCCACGTTTTCACATGGTTCAACATCTCGGTCCGATCCTGAGGTAGACTGTCTGTCAGCATCATTCTCGCCAAGTAGGCTTACCCATCAAGATCTAACTTTGGCATCCACCTATCTCCAGCTACATTGCGGAAGAAACGGGCTTCGGGAAGTCCCTTTCCGGACGCTTCCCTCTGTCTTGCCTTTTCCCTCTGCTTGTCTTCGACTGCCGATTTTGCAGCAGTGGCTCCATGCATGTCATCCTTCTTGATGGCTTCAGTGAGATTCGCCCATAGTCTGCTGATCAGCCCACGTCCACGTTCAGAGAACACACCTTCTTGACTCGTTCTCTTCCTGCTGGTCCTCGGGTAGAACAGACTTGGGTACATTCTTCGCCGTCTTGGCATCAAACATGACGCTCTTGCCCTTCCTCTTGTCGGTGTACTCGATGACATCGTGCCAGTGACCGGAAATGTCCCCAACGTGATAATTATCAGGACCCTTGACAGCTCCATGAATCGCATTGTATCCACCAGAAATCCAACCCTGCCATTAGCATCATCATAAATAGCGATTCTCACCTTTGTCCTAAAGTCAACATCACAGTGGTAATCTAGCTCTTCGTTCTTGATACTCGAGACATCTCCTAGCTCGAGAATCATTTTCCCGAATAGGATGCCCCGGGCATAAGTGTTGGGCATCTACTCCTCAGCTTTGTATCCTCACGAGTGATACGCGACCTACCGTAATAACATATTCCCCATCCTCTGGCCGATCTAGTAACCGGATTCTATCTTCTCCCTCCATGATGGTAGCAGCGCTGTTGCCCAAAAATTTGGATTTAGGCTTCAATTCACCAGTGATCAAAAGACCATTAGCTGGGGATATGTAGAAGAATGCCGAGACGGGCTGCAGTCAGCTTACGCTGAGGCAGAAAGACGTACAGGATGGTGCGAGACTTGTTCGGCGATATAGAGTCCCTCGGACCCGTCTGGGTAGTTGTATGTACATCTGAAAAATTCGCCTAGGACAGGATTGTAACTATTGTGAGCTTGATGTCACATTCTCTAACATACGGCTTCTTGACTCTGGTTCGTCAGCGGACATCCCACATTAGTATGAGCTAATCACTCACCCTTTAGGCTTGATATGCCAACCACTTAGGTAATAGGTTGCAACCTTCAAGAATCTCTCCTTCTCGTCCTCAATATCGCCAGCCCTGCATCCATTAGTCAACATCCACGTACGCATTAGGCGAGGCAGGACGTACCCAAAGATGAGATCTGGATGCGAGAAGAAATCCGTAATTCTCTCCAATAATGACCGAGGTTCAAGAACAAACGTTGGTAGCGCGATTTTACTCAAATCCATGCCTGGCCGTACTAATGCATCAGTCACATGTCGCATCACCTGCGCCATTCCTACTCACATTGAGAGATGATGGATCCCAAAATATTACCCTCCTCTTTGTCTAGCTCACTGGTGTCGTTCTCATTGCCATCCGGCCTTTCTCCTCGTCCGCTTGCATCCGATGAACGCCTACCTGCTTTGCCCGAGAGGGACAGCGATTCCATACCTCCAGAGAGTAGTCCCATTGTGATTGATGTTTGATATGTACTTGTGGTGGCTTAATATAGGTGGCCAAGCTGATCTTCAGAGTGGAAGAAGCGACGTGTGTGCCTTTGAAAAGATAGATGACGTATCAGTCTGCTGTGTGGGGTACTTTGCACGTTGTCGACGATGTGTTATTGAGCGGATGGCCTATAAGGTATCCAGTGGACTGAGATGGTCTAAATTGGTGGATTGGTATCGCTGGATGCAATTGATGATAGTAGTGTAGATAGAAGCGAGGATCTGTGTATGGATGCAAAGGGGAGATTCCGATGGGCCCGGTGATGTAGCCTTTCATTTTCCGCCGCTAGAAACGCCAAGCACCGCATATCACTTGAAACTACAATCGACTAGCTTGCATCGCGATACAAAACATCTACCACCCAGACTCGCTACCTCCAGCATGACTCCTATCACTACTTGCACTACTCATGATACGAGGTGTCTCTTCTCCTGGCCGCGTAAGCGAGAGAGGAAGTACCGACTCATCATGAATCGCCTTTTTCAAATATACCTCATCTCCCTGCTCATCAGTATAGCTCACAAAAGGATGAGGAAAAAATGAATGACTGACCTCTAGAGGGGTAGTCGAGAAGTTGAGATCCTTGCTGAAATGCTTGGAGAAGCATTGATACGCTAAATCGAAATCAACGTGCGAAGTCAACTTCTTTCGAGGCTGAACAGTCAAACTATGTCGAGCATCGACACTACTATCCAACACAGCGGGACTGTGAGCGCCCTCACTGATCGACAGACGAATCGAAAAGTCCTTGGCGCCTTTACTCGTACTCTTTTCCCATAGCTCAATAGTACAATGTGAGCAGTAATCCAATTCGGGAATTCGGACGTTTGTGAATGGTAAGCCGGAAGCTAGGAGTAGGTGGACGAAGGTGGTGATGTGTGACTCTTTACTGGCTGTCAGCGCTGCTGTACAGGATCGACGTACGTGAAGTAGAAGCAAGCGAGTGATTTGCCAGTCGTCTTGGCTTCGTCCAGATCTCGCCAGACCTTTCTCAGAAGCGGTAGACTCGTCAAGACACCAATCTCCTCCTTGGCTTCTTGGTCGAATCCGTACTCTTGAGGCGCAACCAGGTCAAAGAGTGCTTTGGCCCTATCAAACAAGTCGTGTAGCCCTATCGGTCAGCTCATCATGTCTTGTTAAGAGGGGTTGACTCACGTCGATCCTGGTGTTCCGCGCCGGGCTTGCTGGATTGCCCTTTGCCTTCTGGGTCAAAGATGGCAAACAAGAACATCCGGTTGTGCAAACTATCATATTTGATCTGATGTCAGCAGATTGTCTTCCAAACAAACATACAGAGTCATAGAGCTCAGACACCCTTGAAGGGTCAAACTTCTCCTGCTTGACTCCGACCCAGTCCTCAAAGATCTTCTCCCATCGTTCTTTGAACAACCAAGGACTATCTCCACTGCACCACCGCTGATGAGGGATTTTCTCTACATTGCCATTCTCGTAATTTCGTCTCATGATACCCCGTAGTTCGGTCAGTTGCTGGATCACATCCTGTTGGTCAGAATCGTCGAGGCAGGTAGACATACTGCAACGACTTCGACCGGCTCCTTCTTGAATGATTTTGGCCAAGCGAGATCAGGTCTCTTTTCACTTTCTCCAGGTCTGAGCAAGATCTTGAGCTTCTTCTTCGCCTCTGTCATCTTCTCCTTGCCCGCATTATTGTCGTCCAGTAAATCTCGGCGCTGGATGAGGTGACTGATGAGTGGGCATGGTTCTGGGTTTCGAGCACCAGAGATTGACGTAGTCGATTGGGTCGATGAGCCGCCCGCGACGCCAAGCAGGGAAGCTGCAAAGATCTCGGCTGTGTTCTGATGTCAGTCACTGGAGGTCAAGGTTACGTACGATCACTCGTCGTTCAGAAGAAGTGTAGATCTTGACATTGTTCAAGACGTCCTTGTCTAGCTGTCAGCCGAATTCTTTCACGAAAAGTGGCCATACTCATAATCATGATATCCTGTCTAGTCAGCTTCGAGATCATGGGTAGACAAGTGGACTTGCCTTTTTGAAAGCATCACCAAGATCGCGAGACTGATACCTCGATGAATGGGTACTCTCCCCACCCCACTTTACTACAAGCTGCATCTTCTCCAGTCCCTCCGGAATACTAGCATCATCGTCTGCATCAGGCAAGACCGTAGGAGCTCGCTCGGGAGTCCGAGGACGACTAGGCGTAGTATCATCGCTCTGAGGTTGACTAGCTTCTCCATTGATCAACACAGTCGTAGGGGCTGAAACGTCGGATGAGCCCCTCTTGAGCCAGTCCTTGACCTTCGCACTTCGCTCGGTCTCGGTCAGAACGTCCTCGTCGTCTGATCCTAATTTCTCCTTTTTATCCTTCTTCTCCTTCTTGCCGTCCTTATCCTTCTCTTTGTCTTTTTTACCAAAGCTGGGTTTGAGCTGAGCTTTGGTACCAGCAAGTGACATCTTCTTGCCCAATGCCTCCTTGAGCTGTGCCAGCTTGAGTAAAATTTCGGGAGTCAAGCCGGGAACTTGTTCCGCTTCCTCAGCCGCAGAAAGAATGTAGGCGAGTTGACGAGGGTCACGAAGGATAATCTCTTCCCGGTGTCCGCGAAGTAGTCGCAGAAAAGGTTTCGTCCAGGCTTCATGAGCTGGGAAGCTGAATTTAAGTTTCATTTTGGGTGTTCGATCGGCATGTCGGAGTACAGTCACCGTAGCACGCAATGTGCTTGTGGTGGAAGCGGATGCGCTCTGTTCGATTGAAGGATAGATCCCGATGGGCATGTTCTGAATTTTCTTCTCCCTAGCTTTTTGGCATACAGCAGAAAGGATCTCGGCCGCTTTGTCTACTCATCAGCAGTGTCTAAACCGAAAATCTCACCATAGTAAGCTTGATTGCCTTTCACAAAACTCCACCCATTAACATCAATGACCTGACTGGCACCTTCGCATCGGAGTAGATCAAACCCGCATACACGCTGGCCAAATGCTTCAACGACGTCTCGGCAGTATGCTTCTTCGTCGGCTGAGAGCTTGGTGATGAATCTGGTCTCTTTGCCATCGGCATTTCGACGGACGAGACCGTCGACAACAGGTGATTTTCGAGTCTCGGCATGGGCAAAATCGGGTCCAACAGTGTAGACCTTGATATCTTCGGCTGATTGTCAGTTCACAACCCGACAAATACCAAGGTGTATATACCATTGTCAACATTGATGAATTCCTCGTAGATGAATGATCCGACTGTCCTAGGATGATAAAGATCTGGATCATACTCGCTCGACTTGTTTCCGACCTGGTCTCAGCAGAGGCCGCGATCGGTGACTAACCTTTCTAAACAGTCTTCTTCCCCCACCACCGCGGTGGTAAATGTAGACATTATGATCCTCACCATCAACCGGCTTCTCAACAAAAGGTTTCTCGACCACAACGCCATTGACGATGATAGCATCTCCGTCCGCCCTTAGTATGACATCCCGATCTTTGGGTACGACATAACTTTTTTGTTTCCCCTTCCACCTCTCTGGAATCACTACTTCTCCCCATTCCTCCTCATCCTTCGCTTTGTGGCCTGGCAACACTAGCCCAAGCTCCCGTCGGACTCGTTTCCGCAAGGGTCGTGGGACTCTTGGGCCGCCGTCTCGCGATATCTCGGCACGTTTGGGAGTAGGTACACCCACGTGATCAAGGATTGCTAGTACCAATCTTCGATCCCATAGAAGTGATTGCATAGCTAGGGAGTTGATTGACATAGGAGGGGGTCGAGTTGGAATCTGAGTATATGCCAGAGCTTTGGGTAAAGGGAAATCGGTCGAAAAGAACGATATCAAGACATCAACAGGAGGCCAGTGGGATATATCTCTCGATCAGCTATACTCCATGTCTCAACGTACCTTCCTCGAGGATGACCACATCGCCAAAGATCTTGACATCCACTCCGCCCTTTTCAATGTCTACTAGACGAGTGAGGATTTCCCGCATGGCTTTACTTCGAGCCTTGACATCCATGGCACATACTCCCAATACCACAGTTGGGTGTTTGAGCGAAGGCGAGGGTAGACCGGGCGAGCTAGCCCGCTGCTTGTCTCGATCAGAGTTGAGGAAACGTGAGGTCGAAGGCGACCTTGGTGGTGGCATTGCCATCTTGTCGAGGTGGGTGTTGTTATGTACAGGTGCAAGGGACCAAGTGATAAGAATAACGTCAAGATCGTCCGGATATTTCGGATCAATCAATCGAGGATTCTAGGTCGCTTTCTTAACTTTTAATCATTCTACACATTATGCTATTGAGCGATCTGAAGGACGTTCTGTTTGGGCCAATCGAGGCTCGTTTGTCATCGGAAGATGCAGTGACGAACTTTGCGACCGTTATCGATGAGACGGCAAGAAAAGTAGCTCGAAATCTCGAAGAAAGGTATGTCTGGAATTTCGTCATGATGCTGAATCGAAGGGAGAATGTAGTACGACAACTCGGCACAGACGGTGAGGACGATATATGGGGCCGGCTGGGAAGGTACTGGAGTCATATAGAGGTAGAGCTGGATCCTACGACCAGCTCGAAGCTCAGTGAGGATACAATCATCGACTTGAGCACAATGTTGGCCAAGCTGGAACGGAACCTCATCGCTGGCTTGGGCTCTCATCAGGTGAAGGCCATGTGAGCAGCTCGAACAAATTTAGGAGCAAGCTAATCCAAGGGGTCACGAGAAGACGATACGAAAAGTGATTTTTCACATTACGACTTTTGCCCGTATAGAGGATTCAAGATGTATGTGTGTCTGTTGGCAAAGATTGCTGATCCCAGTCTTTCGCCTACAAGCTATGATGACCCAACTACTCTCCAATCTCATCTCCCCAAGTGATGACGAGATACATACGGATCAAATATTGTCGCTGTACCTAAGTGGAAAGAGGGAGGATGATGTGATATCTCGACTTTTAGATTCGGGAGATCCACCTACCAATATCGCGACTCTTCATCTACTCAATAACATCACAAGAGCTTCCGTCCTCAGACAGTGAGTCTACAGAGAGGATAAGCTAACGGGAAGAGAGAAATTGATCGATGGTGTGGGATTGCAATGGCTGTCGCGTCTACTATCGAGGATGGACGAATGGCTAGAAGCTGGAGATGGACGATTTGAGATTTCGTAAGTACACGACATAATATCATGGCATATCTAATGACAGATGCTCAGTTTTCACCTCGTACATTACTTCAGGTCTTCAGGGCCGACTCATCAACATATTGAACCCTCCCACGACCTCATCCGAGCCGATCACGCCCGCCCAGACCTCTCTGCTCAAGATTGTCGATTCCCACTTGTCCGATACTCATTCAAATACTGCCGACAACAGCTTCCTACTTCCTCTATTTGATCGACTACAGGTGTATGCTACCGGTAGTTTCGCAAGTGGGATCGATGATGCCCGGCTACCCAAGGTTCTCGAGGCGCTGGTCCTAGTATTGGAGAGTTTAGGAAGTATAGGGTTAGCGTGTCAAGGTCGTCGTGATCGGAATGAACCTCTTGTCGAGGAAGAAGTGATAATTCAGACAATGCAGAGTGATGGAGGTATCGTCGGACCACTAGTCGGTGAGCATGACATACTGAACGAAGCTGATACCAGAATTGTTGAAAGCATTAAACGCGTTCATGCCTCGCCTACGCCCATCACCAGCCAATCCGGTTAGCCATGAAGCCCCAACAGAGCGGTCTTTGGGCGGTATAAAAGTCTCTTTGATCCGACTTTTGGGTATTCTATCATATGAAAATACAGATGTCGGCGACCAAGTACGACATCATGGTGGTATTCAGCTTGTATTGAGTATGACGGAAGTTGATGAACTTAATCCTTGTATGTCCCCTCTTTGCCTTCGATGCTGATGGTAGACCTCAGAGAACACGCCTTGTTCACAATCCGAAACCTCATGCGTAACAACCCAGCCAATCAGGCTGTTGTGAAAGAGATGGATCCCGTAGGTGTGGTTTCAGAGACCGGAGAAGTGTTGCCACTGCCGGAAAAGATGAGGCGTGCAGCAGAAGTCAAGAAATGATAGGACTAGCATCATGGGATGAGCTATGCATCACAGATAACGCCGACATTGCATTTATCTATATTCCCTTTGTATTCACTCGCAACCCCCTACCGCTTTTGGACGACCTTGAAAATCAGTGAAATCAGACGAAAATGTCTGAAACTGGAAAGATGCCTCCAGCTAACTTACCTCTTCGAGCATCCTTATTTGTGAAAGTCCTGGTGACGACGCTGTCTTATTTCGACCATCTTCCTGGCGTGGCATTACATGCATGAAAGTACTGGATGATGAACATGCTAAGATACAATTGCTCTACATGCTACACAATGCGCTCCGTTAGGTCATGCCTAGGCGCGGACTACAGGCTCAGTCGAGATCGTCGAGACTGATATCAGCTGACTGCTTTTGACCCAGATGCCAAGGACGTACTACGGGTCCCTATCCCGCTGTTGGCTCTGCTCAAGCTCCCGCTGTCGGCTTTGTTCAATCTCGCGTTGTCGATGCCTCTCTCTGTAGTCATTCGGGATGGAAGTTGGAAACCTCTCATTCACAATACCACCTGCTGCTCGTGCTCTTGCTCGAGCTGCTGTCATCTCTGCCTCGTCACGCTCTCTGATTTCTCGCTCTGCTTCTAGAGTACCGGGAGAGGGGTGGAAGGCCCTTTCTATCACTGTGCCGGGAGAATCATCAAGGTACCTTCTTTGACGAGCCGATGCGGATTCTGATATTGGTCGGGACTCTCCCTGAGTGCCTGTAGACTCCTGCATTTGAGGAGGGAGAGAAGCTGGAGGAGTGTAGAACATCTCTTCGGTTTCTGCTCTTGGTCCAGGAGGAGGGGTAGCAGGAGGATCGTACATCCTCTGTCCACTTGATCCCGCTCCTGTACCAGGGGGACTCTCGGTGGTCGGACTAGTCGGCTGACTGGCGGATCCACTTTGACCCCATAATCGATGAAGTATATTGGTGATGCCAGAAGGACCGTTGGCCGGAGGACTCGATTCCGGGGCGGTTTCTGGACCGGCAGTGTTTTGTCCAGCAGCTTGTGCTGGACGTGTCCCGGCTTGACCACTATCGGCTGGTACTAGAGAGAAACGACTGGACGTCAGTTACCTGATCAAACTGGATGAGGGTAACTGACCAGACTGGACAAGATCCGTTTGTCTTTAACCAAGGCTGGAGACAATCGACGTGAAAGATGTGTCTATTCGTCAACTTCTCGACGCGTGAGGTATAGTGATACCTACTGGCAGGGGACTCGCATGACCTCGTCACCTGGTACAAAATCATCCTTGCACACTGGGCAGTCCTTGAATGGGCTCTTCTCTGTACATCAGCCCTGTCCTCTTCCAAGGTGTCAAAAATCTCACCTATACTCTCAGCATCCAGCTTGATCCTCGGGAGACCCTCTATCACAGTGTCTGTGGCAGGTAGAGGTCCTTGAGGTCCAGCAGCCTGCATCAATTGTTCCATAATCTGAGCGAAGCCCTCTACACTCATCAATACTGCTCGTATGGCCGGATCACTGATTCACGATCCGAAGTGGCATAATCCCCTAAGTTCCCGAGCCCTGGTTGACCATGCAGAATCCTTTCATCGCCTAGAACGTTCATCAGAACCCGAAACTGATTGTCATCAGCTATGAGATACACAAGATGAAGAGCTTACAAGATCACCACCTTGTATGTTGGCTGGGTGTAGTTGTCCTGGCCCCGGACCTTGTCCTGCATTTCGTTGTCCGTGACCAGGTGGGGGTGGTTGAAATCCAGGAAAGAAGCTTCGTCAGCAGCTATCTTGCATCACGAAGACGGTCAATCAGCTCACGCATCGAGCCCTCCTCCCTGATCTCCACCTTGCTCTGGAACAGGTCCAAATGGGCCAAATCCACCTTCGCCGAGTGTTCTACCCGAACCACCTCCACCGAACGTCCCAAATGTCACACTCCCAGATCCACCTCCGATGTTGAATTGATAAGTTCTACCAAACGGCGATTCGTTTTGCCTAGGCTGTGTATCCTGTTGACCCGCATGTGGATGTGGTTGTTGCTGTTGGTTTTGTTGATCGTCCCCTCCCCCCAGAAGCCCATTGAAAAGTCCACCTAATATACCGGTGATAGAAGGTCCTTGATTGGCGGGAGGAGAGTGAGGTCGATTATCAGGTATAGGAGGAGCATCAAATGGTCGTACCGGTGGAGCTGAAGGGAGTTCATAGGATGGATCGGGGTTGACTTCTGGATCGAGCTGGACATCAGCCTGTGGAATGCCAGAGGTTCTGACCGCTCACGATCTCGATAAATTCGCTATTGCACGATGCACATTGTCTTACTCCATCAATCTGGATCGTCAGCGAGACCAGGCAACCCGAGGTCGGACTAACTCGTATTGGCCTCATCTGGGCGCCGCACTAGATGAGTCAGCTTGACCAGCTGCGCGGCATCATTACATACCTCATGACACAGCCAAAAAGCTCGGCCTGAAGTCTCGGACATCTTAGCGAGCTGTCGGTATCGATATTGATCGGTCCCTCTCGAAGAACAAGGAAAATGGGCGGCGAAGTGGGGGTAGAATCCGGTCGAATCTTGATAAGGGCTTCCTCGGAACCCAGGCGCGATAGCTGTTCAAGCCGCAATTACAGCTGGGTCACGTTCAAGCAAGGCCTGATACTGTCGGAATACAAAGGACAGGCAGGATTCTGAAGATGGGCGATATAGTAGGAAGAACAGAGAATCAACCGTCAATCAATATTTTCGACGTCATCGGTACACATTAACCCGGACTTGGCCGTCGGTCGACAGTACAATCCGAGATACATATGCATGGGCACACCAAAAGCAAGAAACAGGCTACAACACGACTATCTAACGAGCGAAGAGAAAGAACAGCAAGAAAGAATTGGAATCTATCCAGAACACATCATACAAGCCTCCTTGTTGTCGATACTGCACTGCAATGCCGCTTCGGCCCTTTCATCCGCGCGTCGTTTGGCTTCTTCGTACGAGATCTCTTCCTCCTCCGATGGACCTGGTGACTCGGGACGGCTGGCGGTGGTAGCGGCAGACTTTGAGACGGAGACAGAAGGTGAAGGCACAGGTGCGGCAGAAGCCGTCGTAGCGATAGAGACCTGCTTGAGGGGAGCCACGAGTGACTCGGCAGAGGCAGCAGCGGGCTTTGCGGCGGGAGCATTGGCAATCTTGGCAGCAGCAGCGTTGTCTTTGACCTCTGGACAGTCAGCACTGATCAAGAGGCAAGAACTCACGTTTCAAGGTTCCAGCGTCGATGGTGAACTGAATGGCATTGGCAGAAGGTCGAGTTCGGAGGTAGTAGATACCAGTCTTGAGTCCTCGCTTCCATCCGTAGAAGTGCATCGATGTCAGTTGGGAGAACGATGGGTTGGTCAAGTGGATGTTGAGCGATTGACCTGATTGTCAGTGACAATCACAGCATGCGGATTTGGGTGACTTACTCTGATCGATGAAGGCTCCTCGGTCGGCAGAGAGATCAATGACGGCCTTTTGAGAGATCTCCCAGACAGTCTTGTAGATTGCCTTGAGCTCTGCGGGGATAGTAGGGATGTTCTGGATAGATCCACCAGCAGCAATGATGAGGTTCTTCATCTCGTCATCCCATAGACCGAGGTTAATGAGATCTCGCAACAACCATGGGCAGACGACCTGGAAATCACCCGACAAGACTCGTCGAGCGTAAAGCATCGATGTGTATGGCTCGAAACTGGGTGTCAGCTGCAGGTCGATAAGGTTGACGGGGGAAGAACTTACCACTCGTTCCATCCGAGGATCTGTGAGGTCGAGGCAGTGGGCATGGGTGCGACGAGGAGCGAGTTTCTGACACCGTGCTGAGCAATGGAAGCTCGAAGGGTAGTCCAGTCCCAAAGGTCGGTAGGGACACGGCCCCACAAGTCGAATTGAAGTTTGCCCTGCGAGATGGGAGATCCTTCATAGGTCTCGTACTTGCCGAGTTCTTGAGCCATTTCGCACGATGCCTCGAGGGCGGCGTGGTAGATGGTTTCAAAGATCTGAATGTTGAGCTCCCTGGCGGCAGGAGAGTCGAATGGCATTCGAAGTGCCATGAAGGCATCGGCGAGACCTTGAACACCAAGACCAACGGGTCGATGTCGCATGTTGCTGTTTCGTGCCTCGATGACGGGGTAGTAGTTTCGGGTGATGACCTACATGTTAGCTGATTCATCAAAGGGGTAGCTTGTAGCTTACAGTGTCCAAGTTCTTGGTGACGACCTTGGTGATTTCGTGGAGCTTTTTAAAGTCGTAGACTCGCTTCTCCATGTCGACAAAGGCCGGAAGAGCGAGGGAGGCCAAGTTACAAACAGCGACCTCGTCGGGAGCAGAGTACTCGATGATCTCGGTACACAAGTTGGAGGACTTGATGGTTCCCAAGTGCTGCTGGTTGGACTTGGCGTTGGCGGCATCCTTGTAAAGCATGTAAGGGGTACCCGTCTCGGTCTGAGCTTCGAGGATGGCGAACCAGAGCTTCTGAGCCTTGATGGTCTTCTTTCCCTTGCCGGCCTTTTCGTAGCTCTCGTACAATTTCTCGAATTCTGCTGAGTGAACATCGGCAAGTCCAGGGCATTCGGCAGGACACATGAGTGTCCAGTCACCATCAGACTCAACTCGCTTCATGAATAAATCAGGGATCCAGAGACCGTAGAACAAGTCTCGAGCTCGGACTTCTTCCTTTCCGTGGTTCTTTCGCAAGTCGAGGAAATCGAACACATCAGCGTGCCATGGCTCGAGGTAAATGGCGAAAGCTCCTGGTCGCTTGTTTCCACCCTGATCGACGTATCGGGCGGTAGCGTCGAATGCTCGAAGCATGGGTACGATACCGTTCGAGTAACCGTTGGTACCGGCAATGTAGGAACCCTTGGCTCGGATGTTGTGGATGTGGAGACCGATACCACCGGCGGTCTTGGAGATCTGGGCACAAGTCTTGAGAGTCTCATAGATACCCTCGATCGAGTCATCCCTCATGGCGACGAGGAAACAAGACGACATCTGAGGATGGGGAGTACCGGAGTTGAACAACTAAAGATTAGTACTGCTATTCGGCGGGTGGCTTACAGTTGGGGAGGCGTGGGTGAAGAATCGCTCAGACATGAGGTTGTAGGTCTCGAGGACCTTGTCGATATTGGCACCGTGGATACCAACAGAGACTCGCATCATCATGTGTTGTGGTCGCTCGACAATTTTGCCGTTGACTCGAAGCAAGTAAGACCTCTCAAGAGTCTTGAAACCAAAGTAGTTGTAGGCGAAATCTCGATCGTAAATGATGGAGGAATCAAGCAAAGACTTGTTGTCCATGACGACCTTGTAGACGTCTTCGGAGATCATGGGAGCGTGCTTGCCCGTCTTGGGGTTGACCCATTGATATAGATTGTCGACGACTGCTGAAAAGGACTTTTGGGTCTCCTTGTGCAAGTTGGAGATGGCGATTCGAGCAGCGAGAATAGCGTAATCGGGGTGCTTGGTGGTTAGGTAAGCAGCAGTCTCGGCCGCGAGGTTCTGTCGTCAGTTCCAGTCCATAATGGCAGGACTCACATCTAGCTCGACAGTGGTGACATTGTTGTGACAACCCTGGACCACCTTCATGGTGATCTGCGCGGGCTCGACAAAGTTGGGGTCTAGACCATATGAAAGTTTGTTGATCTGTGGGTTAGCCCAAGTCCACTGATGCAGTAAGACAAGCTTACTCGTGCCGTGATCTGCAGAAGGAATCGTGTCAGCTAGGAATACGTATCAAAACATTAGAGACAAACCTTGTCAAAAGCAACTGCTGAATCAGCATCGACCGCCAGGCTGAAAAAATTGACTTACTCGGCTCCTTTCGCCCATCTCGCTTGTAGACGTGCATAACCATCGTGATAAGGTCTCTGACCGTTTAATGTATAGAAAAGCAGAGAAGAGAATTAGATATAAGAACGTGAATGAGCGTGAAATGGAATCTCTATTATTGTCAGAAAGAGGTAAAAGCGGGATCGGCGGGAACGGTAGGTGAAGCAGCCTTCCCGCTGATTGAGATGTACTCACCTAGTTGACTAGCGTATGATCGTCTAGGCTGAGTAGAATGTATCTTGGTGTGGTATGAAAGCAGTAGTAATAAGTAGAGAAGAGAAAGTGAATACTGGTTTGTAATATAAAGCCCAGTCAACTTTCCCTTTACCCCCCTTTCCCTTAGCAAAGTCGCGTCGCGTCGTCACGTGATCTGATTCCGACGTGTCTTTCTTCTCATGTTGCCTCGCGTCGCGTCCCATTTCCCCGGACAAGTACATGACGTGAATGGCGCAGGCTATCGGCCGGGGCTTGCGACAGACAGTGAGTGTGCTAGAGTGACTTGTACTTCGAGTATGAAACATGCAAACAGACACAGCAAGCGTCGGCTCCGGAACGTCCTAACTCAATTGCGATGTTCACCGAAGGGTCGGGTCGGCCGATGAAGCCTTGGTAAACAGCCGCACTGCCTCACCACGTCAGAAAGCTATGCTTGTGTCCATGCTAGCCCAATGCCGAGGTCGCTGATGCTAATACATACACTGTGTCTACATGCTAATGGGAGATGATATGCCTACAAAAATGCTTCAGTCCACCGACCACTGCCCATCTACCAACACCCCAACAAGATCATAAATGTTCTCATAAGCCGACACGACCTCGGGCACATCTTTCAAATACTCCTTCAATGTCCTACAAGCCCTCTCGATGTCCAACAACAATTCCTCCTCTTCCGCCTCGACGTCACTAGTATCCATCGCTGCATCTGGGAATTCTTCATCATCTGTAGCTCGTTGGTCGCGGAGCCATCTCACCTCCTCGATTCTTAAATTTGCGTACATAAATATGTTAGATGCTGATGCGAGAGGCGGCGGTGAGCTTAGGACGCGAATAACCTCTCGCAAAGCCACGAAACTGTGGTGAGCGCCGTGGTCTTATCCACGCTCACAACGCTTACCAAGCTGTGATCGATGTAAATTCGGGCTCTTCCTTCAATATGGGTACGGTGACCCTCGTGATATCCTCCCATATGGACTCAACGACCTCAGGAGGGCATCCCTGAGACGACTTGAGTTGCTGCAAGAGTACAGGTATCAAGCTAGCGAATCAGCCATCACACGTACCACAACGTACTGCAAAGCGGCCTGTACGTCAGTGCCGAAAATAGGCAAGGAGTGAAAACGCTACCGTTTTCACCTCGCATGGAAAAACGATATTGAGCGAGTCCAAGACCAACTCCCAAACAGGCTTGATATATTGAGCAAAACCGACAGGTACATGTCTTGCGTAGAACCAAATGGCCAGCAACGCTTCTGCTTTACTTTTACCTTCTTCCGAGCAGTGATAAGGATCGGCATCTAGTTTATCAGAATGTCTCGGGAAGATTACTAACCCTTTTCAGGAGGCAATGAAGCCGTCTTCATGATTCTGGGCATGATCATCGGTAGTAATGGCGCGAATCCTTCGTCGAGGGTCGAGGCAAGTCTTTCCCAGCCTGAACCATCAGCGATATCCTAGCTCCGACGCACTATGCAGTAGCGGTGGCCACTCTTCACTAGTCTCATCAATGCTATTATGGTGATGCAGCATCATCGGTCCCAGCTGCGACAAATCTTTTACGCCAATCTGATATTCAGCTGCGGCCTCACCTGACGGCTCACCTGGGAGCCAACGAGACTGACTGTATGATCAGCTTAATCGGAGCGAATCGACTCACTTAATATAGTAGCATTTTCGATAGCTGGTCCCTTGGTCTCCGCACTACCCTCGGCGGCAATAACGGACAAGAGCTTGTCCATCCAGGGACCTGTATCGTCAGCTGCGCAGCTCCTGATAAGCCCCTTGCGCCTGCAGACATACGGTACAGCGCTTCGCATTTAGGACCCAGTAGCTCCGCCAGTGTGCCTACACGTCAGCGTTATCACCTAGCCTCCTTACTCAACGCCTTCATAGTCTCAATCTGGACATATGCTGGCCCGCGATCATGAGTGGCAAACAGTAAATCTACCAGATCTTCAGGATCTTGGAGCTGTCCAGCGCACTCTGCTGGGATATGTTGGAGAATAGCGATCAATGTACGTGCGGCACTTGCTCGAACTCTGACGTCAACACGAGACTACTGTACGTACTCACCTATAGTATAAATCCTGCAAGGATAATTTACACGCTTGGATACAATTGGTCAAGAGGTTCTTCTGTAGTTCACCCTGAGACAGTCAGTACTTTTTCCGCCACCGAGTCTCAAGATTCCGCCTCAAGGATGACGACTCACATTAAGGGTGAGGGCGAGCTGCGAAACAACTTCAAACCACGCACATCGGACACGAGGATCGGTATCCACACGAGCGTTTTCGATTCCGCTGAGATGTCAGCAGTTCCACAGCACAAATACCGCCAGCTGATGAACATGCCCTAGAAATGGTCTGACTTTGACGAACTGTACATCAGCGACCATCAGCACCTGGACCCACCTTGCGACATCCAGAAATCATGCAAGCAAGGGCGATTGTTGAACAATATCGTGCCCGCCAGTCTGAATGGGAGGCAAGACGACGCGCATGATCGAGGGCAACCCGCCAGACAGCTTCGGATTCTGACGGTCAATTACTTCTCCCTCTCAGGCTGAAACTTACCTAGTACCTCCGAAAGGCGAGATATAGCTTCTTCGGGGTACTCTGGATAATCTTCCTCGTCATCCGGCTCTCGTCAGTTGTATCCAGCACAACGACTCACATCAGCCTCTGCCCACTCTTGGACGTTGTCTTGCCCCTTGAAAGCGGCAATTTGAGCACCGAGATATGACCCAATGATATCCACCAATGTGGTCATCCGGCGCGGCCTCAAGAACTCCTCCGGGAACCCCTCGATCAAGGCAAGTATCAACTCCGAGCTCTGGGTACCAACATCTTGCCAATTGGATCGATCGTAATCGCTATCGCGTTTCACATGAGTGAATTCAAACATATCCAGAGGATCGGGCGCCATTTGCGAAAGTAGATATTCGACAATTTGGTCAAATCGGCTCATAAATAGTGAGGGTTTTTCGCTGGCAAGCTCGACGAGATGTTCCAGACCTACATCTCGCGCATGCCACGGGATCATAGTGATACACTAATAACCATCAGCCAGCTCTCGATCTTTCCGTCTTACACTCACCCCGAATGCGTGACTCATCAACCCATCTCGGTGTGAAGTATCGCCCACCATGACATCCCCGTTACATATCATCATCTTTGACATTGCCTTGAGAGCCTGAATCTTGGTGTCTACAGAGTGATCCGAGAATCCACTCAAGATAATTTCCGCAACGTCCGCTGAACTCATTGAATCACCAGCATTGCCCATATGTAATAGTTGCGGACAATTGGCAAGAACCTGGTAGGCGGTAAAGCGATGCCATGTCTTGGTTGAGATGGTAAGGCCGATGACAACTGATGGTAGCTGTACGAATGGGCCTTTGGATCAGCGTTAATCCGAGCCAGAACTTACGTTGCTTCTTCTGCGACTCTTCTGCCCATCGCGCTGCACAAAGTGCTATACTTTTCCTGACCTTCATATCCATCTCATCTTTCAAGCCATGGCATAAAGCATCTTCAATTTTGATCCTCATAGTTTCGGGAACGGCATACCAAGGAGTCGAAGCGACTCTCTCCTGTGGGTTGAGGTAAAGTCCGTCCATCGTTTTGAACATTAGTCGGTTAAGACTCAGTAATGCGAGCATTCGAGCCTACGGTCAGCCTAAATAGCGGATCAATACATACATCTGACTGAAATCCACCGACGCCCTGTGCTCCAATCTGCGCAAGTAGTACCAGCGTCTTGGCTGGGTCGGCTATCACAAGCTGATGCAATGACTTGGTTGCCCTGCCTGTCAACTACATTTTCAGCTTACTTACTCGTTGACATCTCCTCCTGCTGGATCCGTCAAGACATGCAGTATAGGTGCAAGCTCTGCGAGCAAGTGCTCCGCAGACATGACGCAAGTCTGGCTATAGATACAAGAGAAAGTTGTTCAACGGATTGAATAGAGTGGAGGACCTCCACCAACGAGTTTCCGCGCCTATTAAATCTTTGTTAGGCACCTCACAATTGTCGACGTCCGCTTTGCTCGGCGTTCGTTATGTGCACACAAAAGACGACTGGGCGGCAATCGCTTTAAAGATTCAGCATGCAACGCTGATAGCTTCTTCACTGCTCATCTAGATCGGGCGTTGTGTTGCCAGCTCGAAGAAGCATGAGTATCGGTATTGGCGCCGACAAGTTGGTATTGGGCCTTTTCGCCGCTGCGATCCCCGCTTTGGCTTTCGATCCTAATTCAAAGACAGGCTTGGCATGGCCAAATCAACTATGGGTACCCATGGCTGGCTTCACCGCTTCGGATACACGTATATCAAGTTATTACAATTGGGGTCCAGACGGAAATGTACCTTCTTCCCGCCAACGACCTCTGTTTGACGTCCCCTTCCCATTCATACCAATGCTATGGGGTTGCAATTCGACTTATACCGAACCGTTCCAAGAAGCAGTATCGAACAATTTTTCAAATGTCATGTTGACCAATCATCGAGATATCTTGGGATTTAATGAACCGGAAATTACTGGGCAGAGCGAATGTACACCCCAAGAAGCAGTTGATGCGTGGATAACCTATCTGGAACCGTTACGAGCCCAGGGATATCGACTAGGAAGTCCTGCTGTCACAAGTGGTGAATATGGAAGTGCATGGTATAAGGAATGGTGGAATTTATGCGCTGGACGGTGTCACCCTGATTTCATAGCTCTTCATTGGGTAAGTCTAAGTCAAGTCATATATATATTACGAGCTAATAGAAGTACGATCTGAATTCAGGCGATTTCAATAATCACCTCAAAGATGTTCATGCTGAATACAATTTACCGATCTGGGTTACCGAATACGCTGTTCAAAATTTCAGTTATGTTCCAGCTGGATTCGCTCAAGGTGCCATTCAAGCCAATTATACCGATATTCAAATCTTCATGGACGTTACTAGGAGCTTTATGGAGAGTGTAGCTTGGGTAGAACGATATTTCTGGTTTGGAGCCATGTACGAGATGGTACGAGTTCTCTTACAGATTATACATGAGACTGACATAGTAGCAAGGAGTGAACGACTTGAATAGCCTATTCGACCTTGATCAAGAACATCGCCGGTCAGGAGCATTGAGCGAGTTGGGTGTCCAATATGCAGGATCAAACGGAACTATACCTACAAGAGATAGATGGGGGGATTATAATGCTGCATCGCGGAAGTCATGGGACGTTGGATTACTTGCATTCACATTGGTTGTATCTATTACTTTACTGTAGCTATATTAAACAATAGACACTAGATGTACACTCTGACATTGTTCCTCACTCTAAATCCTAGATCCTAGATAAATAGCCGACCGACGCCACGACACTCGTGACATGGCCCATCATCAAAACCGAAGAATGATAATGCCCTTCCTTCTCCACCGCATTTCCAGCATGGCCTGATGTAAGCAGCAACCCAACATCGCTTCTTCAACAGGAACAACTCACCTTCCACCAATTCTGGGATCACCTGGCTTCACCACAATACCACCTCCCAACCTTGGAGCGCCCATGTATGGATTATGCTGAATGACATGAGGAGGAAGTGGATTCCACTGTTGTTGTTGAATCTGCCAACCCTGCCCAGGGGGAGGTGGGGGTGGAGGATGATTACCAGGATGTTGATTCCATTGTCCACCATTGTGTCCTTGTCCAGGCCCAGGTCCATGTCCATGTCCGTACCCCTGAGGAGGCCTCATATCAGGGAGAGGTTTCTGAAAGTTGCTGGAGGATTGCGTTGCACCATTCGCATAAGGGTCCGTGGAGGATTTATAGGAAGCTTGAAGTGCTGAATTGTATGGTTTACCGTATTTCCTCCAATCGGTATCATGGGGATTATTTGGGTCGTTCCTCTTGTATCCTGTATTACCGCCTTGTCACATCAGCCTCATCAGACTCGGGTTTTTAACAAGTGGCTAGCTTACATTTCTGACAATAATGATTTTTTGGATAGACCAGTAGCTGTCCCTTTCGCAGTAAAGGTCGTCCAGGGGTAGCTATTTCTGTAGGACTTAGATCTGGAGGAGGAGGAGGTCTTGAAGGTCCAGCTTGACTTGAATGTCCCGTTGATTGTGCACCCATCGGTTTCTCATTACTACCCTTCCCATCATTGAAAGATTTCTGAGGAGGAGGCATCGGAGGCGGTGCAAATCCAGTAGGTTGTGTACCCATTGCATATCCCGTCGGCTGGTCCCGTATAGGATCAGGTCGATATCCATACCCAACTCCCGTTATTTGCTGTTCAATCTGTGGTCGATCATAATTTTGGAATCTGTCGGGAATAGGAGGTGGTCCTGAGAAATCCATACGCTGAGGGCCGGATTGTATTGTACTACCCGCAGCAGACGAGTAAGCAGGAGGTGGTTCATCGGGGACTGAGACGTCCATTGAATCCGGTTGTGTGGGAGCATTAACGGTCTTACTGGCACTTGGATGATTGGGCGGTATACCGGGCGGCGAAGCGAATGACTGCGAGCTCGATGAAGCGGCTGGAGGCGGGGATCTGGGTGGATCAAAAGGGTTGGCGCTTGTTGAGGGGATGGAGCTCTTCTCAGGCGGTGCTTCTTTGGATGGCTCGAATGGGTTCGACATGATGTTGTAGGCAATGACAAAAGACGAAATCGATTGGAAAGACGTCGACCGGCGTCACCGGCTTGACTGCGTTTGTCTTGGCATTGGACTCTTCGTCATGACTAGTTCTTTACACAACATATTATGAAGACGTAAATCACAGATATTGGTCGCTCAGGAGTGGGCAGAAGAACCATTCACAGAAAGCTATAGAAGATGCGTGCATATAGAACAAAGATAGAAATCGAGAAAACACCCCCTCAAGATTTCCTATACCAGGAAACCCCACACTACGCCTCCGACTTGCGCTTCTTCTTCTTCTCCTTGACTACTTCCCCACTAGTCTCACCCTCTGCCTCCTTACGTTTCTTCTCCTTCTTCTCCCTCTTACGCTTAGCCTTCTCATCCTCTGCATCATCAACCTCCATAGGTGTAGCTTCCTCAATGGCAGTAACAGCAGCTGCTTTTGCGGCTTTCTTGGCTGCCTTTTTAGCTGCCTTTTCAGCTTCTTTTGATAGAGCGCCTGAACCTAATGGGACAGTTCCTCCGGGTACTGCGACGGCGATCTTGGCGAGTTCGGGATCCATGGGAGTTTTGTTCTTTTTGGCGGATTCTTGATCCTTCGACACCTGTGCGACGGCCTGCCTGTTAGCTCTTTGACTGATATAATGAGGCTCCTGTGACTCACGTCAGAGATGTCAACTTCGGCAACATCACCCTCTTCGTCATCATCATCGTCGTCGTCTTCTCCTAGATCGGCGGCAATAGCATCGAGAGCCTTCTTGATAGCATCACTGTTCTTGGACACGGGCGCGCCGGTCTGTGATATTAGTCACATCCATGGGTTTCTCACTACTAGCTGGACATACCTCGAAGAAAGCAAGTCTCTCCTCGACCTGAGCACGTAAAGCCTCTCCGAATTTTGTCGTAGGTGCATCCGAGAAGCAATCTATTCTACAAGCGATCGAACACTTGTTGGCCAAGAATCGAGAGATTCTACCCTTGTGTTTGGGTCCTGCACGTCCGATGAATGTAGAGTGGAAGATTAGACCGTACTGAATGTAAGTTTCGGTGCAAAGACTGTCGTGGGGGTAGGTACCTTTGGGGTGTTTCCCTTGGTTTTGAGGGCTCGGAAAAGTGCTTTCTCGGCACCGAGGATTTGGACAGTGGAAGCGGGGTACTTGGCCAAATTGGTCAAAGATCCACTGATCATCAGCGAAATCTTGACTGGAATGGGTAAAGGACGTACGCGTGAGAGATGAGCCTGGCGGCAATAGTCTCACCGATAAGGGCAGACAAGTTAGGTGCGACCACACTCATTTTATCAATCAAGTATTTCCTCAAACTCTTCCTGTACTCGGCAAGCTTGACGACTCTCTCGGCGAAATTACTGATATTGATCAAATCAATCTCATTGATATCACTTCCCATACTAGCTCTTGAAGCATCGATAACGTTTCTAGCTCTTGTCTCATCATCGTCCAGAATTTCTTGAATATCTTCCAAAGCCGAATCCTGGAGTGTTGTTCGGTCACCAATGAGGACGGCGAGTAGAGCGTACTGGTGTGCATCGGGAACGAGTTTGTAGAGTTCAGGGAAATGCCATCCGTACCATTCTCGACATCGCATAGAAAATGTGTTGAGATCCTTGTCGAGTTGGTCGGATAGAGAGATGGCTTGGATGATCATGTTGTCGGATCGGTTGACGTTGAACTGGTTCATCAGCTTTCGAAACACCCGAGCCAACGAGATGACACACCTTGACTTTGCCTCGAGAGTACGAGTGACCAAGACCGAGCTGAGCAACGGCAACATCTCCCTTCTGCATACCTCCACTAGCGAGCAGCTTCTCCTGGTGCAATCGAACACCTCGAACTAATTCCAAAGATCGTTCACTGGTATCACACATGATACCCATTTCTCCTTGAATAGATCCAGCCAATCCACGCTCTGAAACAGCAAGTACGACCTCACTCTGCTTCTTGTTACCCTTTCCACTACCTGGAACAATCATGTTCAGTAGCGATTTAAGATGAGGGTTGAGGATACCCTCCGAAACATCGTTGGCGTTCTCGAGTGCTTGGGCGGCAGAGGTGAAGGGGAGGAATGAAGCGAGTTGTACCATTCGGTTGAAAATGTTGATATCGTTAACGGTATCTTGCATTTGTTTCGTCTTGGCTCCAATCTCTTCTTGCATGTTGACGGTGAAGAGGGCATAGCCCGATGGGCCTTCGAAAAGGACATGGGTAAGTGAGCCCGACATGATGGTATATTATGTATAGGTAGGTAGCTTAGTCTTACTCTCTGATGTAGCCTCGAAATCTTTGACGCCAGACTTGAATTCTGATTATTCATTTCCCAAATTTCTCCCCAGTGAAAGCGGGACTGTCCGCTGAAACCACGTGGCTTAAAGAGGCCCCGCAACAGGAACCGATCGACGTCGTACAGAGTCGTGACTATTATGATAAGTTGATCAAGCACATACATCAGGCATTGCATAGCTGGTAGACATGGTATCAGTCCACTTTGTAAGTGACAGCCGATACAAATCAAGCTCATGGCTGATGTATAGCTTGGCACATGCAGTGGTATGTGGCATGATCACGGAGTACGGCTGATTTTAGGGGGAGGACCAATCCTCAGTCGTAATTGTTCATCCCTAGCTGTCGACTTTGGCAACGACATATGGCGTAAGTGACCGTTGTCGAGGCAAGTTAACATCAGTATTCGATTGTGCCGATGGAACCCTCAATCGCTTGATGCAATCCCCATTGAAAGTCGCCAATATAAGCCGGATATTCATAACTCACATGCACGCCGATCATGTTTTAGGTCTGGTATGGGTTCTATCCCATGTCCTTAGTGGGATTGGGACGACAGAGGAAAGTAGAGAGAAGGTCGCTAAAATGGGTACAGAGAAAAAGGTGAGTCAGAGCTTGAAATATTGTATGAGGCTGAAGGTAGGCCAATTTCCATATTTATGGTCCGGCGGGTTTGAGACAGTTGGTGAGGACTACATTGAACCTTACGGCCGTCAACCTTTCTGGGGTATTTGCCGTTCATGAGCTACTGCATGGGGGTACTGAGCCATCGATCGGATGTGAAGCCGAGGAATTGCATGGAAATGAGGCGGCTGGGACGAACATTCCAGTGGACAAAGATGGGGTTTGGAAGACTATATTGGAAGAAGGGAATGGACATGGAAAGAAGGGATGGGCAGTAGGTGCTGGACCTATAGAACATCGAGGTAATTCCCAATTTGTGATATAGCTGATCTCAGTCCCTGCAATCGGATTCGTACTGCAGGAACCAATACCGAGGAAACCACTCGATACAGCCTATCTAATCCCTCTTCTCAAGTCAAATGCCGAAGCACTAGCCTCTCAGGACCCACCGATCAAACATTGCCTATCATTGTTATCCACACTCACCTCTCTCCCTGCCCCAAATTTGATAACATTACCATCAGGCGAAATCATCCATCCACCCGAACCATCTGGCGTCCCGGCCCGCAAACTCGTCATTTTCGGAGATTGTTCAGGAGGGACCAGAAACCCAACTTTCAAAATCATGTGTCAAGATCCAAGTCTACTTATACATGAATGTACGAATAGTTTTATCCCTGAACTTATTCAACGTGGGAAGAAGGGCGCAAAAGTTAGAACTCGGGATATGGAATCTAGTTTAATGGAAAAGAATGGTACGATGAAGAATCTCAGAGAGGTAGATCCGATTGGCGAAGAGGTTGAAGCACGTCGAAAGAGGGAAGAGGCTAGAAGAGTGGAAGTCAGGGAGAAAGCAATAGGAAGGGGACATTCGACACCGGATGAAGTGGGTGAATTTGCCCGTGATATCAGAGCGAGGAGAGTAGTCGTTAATCACTTTTCATCAATGTTTGTCGCTTCATCCCAGCGCGTCTTCATTCACTGATTCATCAGGTTCCCAAGTCCACGTTATACAACCTCAGACCCATACGCATCCGTTACATCGGAAGCATCACCTCTCCCTTACCCAAGTCCTTCACAACACGATATCAAACCTCTACCACTCCAAGCTCCCGAATTACATCTTCGCCTCATACTCCAATCAATAGCTACGCAGATTGATGAGATCTGGGCTCCCGACGGACAGGGGGCTACGGTACTAGCTAGGGATTTCATGATTATACAAGTCCCCGGACACGAGTGGAGTGAAGATGAGAAGGGGGTTGTCACAAAGCATTTGAAGGAGACGTCCGAAGTCACTACTTCTTGGATTGAGCGACGAGGGAATTTGGATATACCGGGCATAGACGAGTATCAAGGATGAGTATTCTCTTTGCATATAAATTAGACACCTAGATAGAATCATCCAGTACTTTTATACCACATTCATAAAGAAACCTATCACGACATGCTTACTCCCTAATGTATCTACATCGAGTCATTGTCCGCAACGTCCGCAACTATCGTGCATCAAGAAACCGGCAACCCCGACGCCAGCACCTACACCCTGACTCCAGGACTCTGTAGACCCTTGGTCCACAATTCCGCAGTAGCAAGACTCAACATGATCGATTCAGCCTACCATCAGCCCCCGAATCATCTCACCCGAGTTCAGACATACATCTTCCAATCTAGACTCTCTTGCCCTCAAAAACTTGTCTTGCCCACTGACCATTGAACCAGGATTTGTATATTCCAAACTTCGAGTTTTATTGACTTTAGGAACAGCCAGTCGAAGTGGACTAGTTTGTCGAGGTGGTGGTCTTCTACTAGATGGTCGACGAGGGATAGGGATCGTTAATTCCGGTTTTGATCTTCTAGCAGATAATGGTGTTATTCTTCTTACTACTTTGAAATGACCATCATCACGGCGAGAATGAGAATGAGAATCCGTGGAACCATGAGGGGTGTGCGGACTCGAAGGATACCCTTGTTCTGCCGCTCGTCCTTGGCCAGGTGGGTATATCGTTATATTGAACGGATAGAGAAAAGAGGTATTATTATTGACAGCTTGTAAATCTGGTTCATGACCGAAACTTGAATCGTAATCACATTCCGTCTCGGCATCATCGAATTCGTGTCCATGACTATCACTCGAGCTCGGTACAGGATTCTCTTTGATGATTTCTTGAGTGTGAGGTGAAAAGACTGGTCGAGACGGTGGAATTGGAAATCCGAATCTAGCTGAAGAGATCGAGATTATTGATAATCGTTTATCGTTTTCGGGGAGAATGGTAGTATAAGAATCCTCCTCTTTCTCGACCATTGGAATATTGAGCATCTCGTAGCCATCCTCCTCTGGGGCATTGTTCACTTCGTAAAGGGTAGCTCGAGTCAGTTGGATATCGGGTACGATCATCTTTTCATCCTCCATAACAACCTTAGCAGCCCGCTCCCCTTCCTTCTCCAATCTAGCCTTCTGGACAGACCAGAGTAAGATCCCAATCTCGTGATCTCGCTTCATCACCTCCATCTGCCTTAATTGATCATTACAGATATATATCTGTCTCGCTACCCTATCCACCCTCTGCAATGTCTCTTGGACCGCTTGCAATTCAGACGTGATATCTCCACTACGCTGTTGTGGACCTAGCCGAGCGATCAACTTGTCTCGCCTCTGACTCAAGGTAGTGTGTTTGACCTTGAGTCTTTCGACCTCCAACTGTAATCGATCTTCTTCAGACGAGAGCAAAAGTAATGTATGCGGGGCGAGGATATGTGGGGTTCGTAATGATATGGACTCTAGGTCGGTAGATAGGTAGTCGTTAGGCAGGGTCGAGAGTAGTGTGGACAGAGGTTGAGTAGACCAAGGAAGGGGTACATTCTCATATCGACTTCCAGACGGTTTATCAGGACTTACCGTAGCATCCGACATGACCGACATGACAGATAACATCGAAGCAGGAGTATAAAGCTCTCTTGACTCGGTATCGGATCCACCGACCTCGACAGGGAAAGCAGCAAGTTTATGCGATTCGGATCTTGAAGCTCTATGATTCCCTTGTCGCATCACCAAACTCTCTAAATCCCCTGTTGATCTTGACCTCCTTCTTTCCCTTGAATTGTTTGCTCTCTTGGTCGTAGCTGACGCCGGATGTGGATTATCAAGGGGTGTAAGGTATGGTGTCTTGGTTGAGGCCGAATTCAGGTTGTGGGGAGTAGGCGTAGTTTCACCAGATTGCATTTTCTCCAGGTTGGTGGTTCGTAATGTCAATTTCGAAGGACGTCGACGATGTTGAGGTGCCTTGGGTGATGTAGTCGGACAAGTCACTTGAACGATTGGAGGCTTATTTTCGGGAGAAGCGTAATCCCTAGCGATGACCCGGGGTGGGGTGCCGAACGTGTTGAGATTCTCGATGGTAGCAGATCGGAGTCGTTGAGGAGTCTGGAACTTTGAAGTAGATGGACTCTGGAGGGTAGATGAGCGAAGTCGACTGGGGGTAATTGTAGTGGTATCGGTGACGCTGCGAGCATGGGCATGATGAATCCCACCTGGACTTGAGGGGGATCCAAATCGGAGTGGTGGGAATAGGTTATCTGGGGTGCTCTATATATCAGCACCCGTCATCTCAAGAGAGAGCAAAGATCAGCACTGACAACGGCCTTGGCCTGAGCGACGGGCGGGTATACAGGTCTCTTGACGAGTGGTGGTCGGTTGACGGGACTGTTGCTTGGAGAACCGTATCGTAAAGGTGGAAAGAGGTTATCGGGTGTACCCTTTCAGGTCAGCACTACATCTATCACAAATCATCCGGTCCAACTTACAAGATCCACAGTGACGGCCGACAAAGGGGATTCCAGCGCAGAAGTCTGGAGTGGTGTAGCTGGAGATTGGAATCTCGTAGGAGGGTTTGTATTACCGGGTGTATCCTACATGTCAACCTTCATCATAGGTCTCGCTTGAGAGGACTCACGACTTCATTCCTGTTCGATCGAGGGCAAGGTGGAGGAGCGCCAGTGGGAGGGGGTAGAGGTGGTTCGAGCGTCAAAGGCGGTAGAAGAGGTAATTCCTTCGAGATGGAATGCTCTACAGGTTTAAGCGGTGACGAGGAAGAGGTTTTGAGGAATGATAAGAATGGTCGATTTGATTTCGATGTGAGTTTGGTCTTTCGAGGTGAAGGCATATTGGGTGAGATAGTGATGATCAAGAGAAGTGAAGGGAGTATATGTAGTAAGGCGATGCTATGCATTTTGGGATTGCTTGGTACTTGGACCTGTTTCATTGATTGGCTACAGCCAGATTTGTATAGGACAGGCACATGTCTGGTACTTGGATACCGTTGATTGTGCCTAACGACAGTTCCTCTGTTCCTTCGTGTCATAGCGATCAGTATTGGGATACCATTCATTCATTGTCGACTGTCGACACAATACTTTTATCTGCATTCAATCACTCGTAGTATGTATATATGATGATGCGGACAAGAGATCGGTGTGTCGTCGTTATACAGGAGTATTTCCATACCTGACCTGGGATGCCAGAAGCGAGTATCCCGCTGTGTTTGGGTGTCCTCGTCGAATGCGGGTCAATGCGTAAGTTACAGTAAGTAGTGTGTCAGAGCGTCGCGTAAGAGCTTTCGGGCCTTTCCCGGGTGATTTGGGGGAAACATTTACCTTATCTTGGCGTGAAGGATCTCCACTTCAAGTGGGACAGTGGAACCAAGATACTCGATAAATGACTGTATACTCTGGTGACTACATTGTTAGCTCGGCCATCTTTGATTCCATGAGCATAGCAAGATCGCCGGAGGCGTTGCGGAATTGGATGATTGCTGTTCTTCAGGGTCCAAAGTATAGCAATCAACAAAAAGGGGGCAACGGGAGAGGCGTAAGGGAAGGCGCGTGATTCGTCACCCTACCCTGAAAATCAAAGAATCACTTCGCGTCCGAGCGTTTCTCATACACTTCTAGGTTTTTAGCGAAATTAGAATTATCATGCAAAGCTAGGCGGTGCAGCATACTTTCTCAGCCGGCTACACGGCCTTGAAAGTAAAAGTCAACATTCCATCACTCCCCTTTCACATTGTGCAACACTCTCTCCTTTTTCTCGAGTCCATACATTTACACGCTACACGCATAGAACTGGTAAGTTCACTGACCCACTTCATTATCGTATCGATTGTGCACGTTTTCACTCCGTTCAACACTTACCCCGCAGTGTCATCTTTGTTGACCTTTGTCACTGTCGCTGATACGAAACACTAGCACGGGGTCCTTTCACGCCTAAATAACTCCGCACAACGACTAGTACATCCCACGACCACGACCTTCCATATCAACACTACACTCATTCGCGAAACGAAACCATAAATCACACACATAATGTTCTCCGCACTCGTACTCGCTCTCATTCCCCTTCTCCCGGCCGTAACAGCATTCGACAATGATGCTATGCGTAGCAAGAAGGTCTACCAACTCATCACCGATCGATTCGCACTTGAATCAGGCTCTACTTCTCAATCATGCGATATCAGATCATATTGCGGTGGAACTTGGAAAGGTGTAGCTTCAAAACTTGATTATATCAAGGGAATGGGATTCGATACCGTTTGGATTTCACCTGTCGTCGACAATATTGAAGGTGTTACTGCGTACGGAGAAGCTTATCATGGATACTGGACAAGGAACCCCGATCAACTCAATGCTAAATTCGGTACAGCCGATGATCTCAAGTCACTCGCCCAATCGTTACACGATAAAGACATGTACTTGATGTTGGATGTCGTTGTGAATCACGTCGCTGCTACTTCTGGACAAAACTTCCAGACAAATTCATCTTACGGTCCATTCGCTACCCAGGACGATTTCCACCCATTCTGCTGGGTTGACAATTACGAGAACCAAACCAACGTCGAACAATGTTGGTTAGGTGACGATTCAGTTATTCTACCCGATCTCAATACCCAATCTCAGACTGTCGTCAATTATTGGAACAGCTGGATCACCAGCCTTGTCTCGAACTATTCTGTTGATGCGATCCGAATCGATACAGTCAAGCACGTCCCTCACTCGTTCTGGCCTGCATTCACCGAAGCAGCTGGTGTAGCCAACGTCGGTGAAGTACTTTACTTTGACCCAGAGTACGTTGGATCTTACCAGACCAACGGATCAGTCAACCCATTCAATTACGCAATTTACTACCCCTTGACTCGAGCGTTCAACAGTTCAGTTGGATCCCTCGAGGAGGTTTCTCAGATGGTCAGGCAGGTTGCTGGAAATTCTTCCGATCCTTCGCTATACGGTTCTTTCTTAAACAACCACGATAACCCTCGATTCGAATCTGTTGTCACTGATCGATCGGTACATCTCTTTGCATATAACATGTAAAGGATAGGGCTGACTCGTAGCAAATTTACAATGCCCACACCTACCCATTCGTCACTGATGGTGTACCATACCTGTACTACGGAAGTGAGAATGGATTTGCAGGAGGCAACGATCCCGAGAACCGAGAGGCATTCTGGCCTACCAACTACGACACCAGTGCCGTGAGCAACCTCGCACAACCCTTCATTCCGCAGCTGATATCAGGAAAAATACCTCTACTTCAAGCGACTGAATGCTGCTCGAGATGCTGCCGCAGCCAAGAGCTCAACTTTCTACCGTGACCAGGCAAGTCTATCTCCACCACTCATGAACCCGTGCTGATTGGCAGATGTCGGTAACAGTACCTACCGCCGACGACATGCTCATTGTCAAGGGTCCCCTCGTTTCTGTCCTCACAAACGTCGGTGCCGGAGCGGCAAACCATACTTTTAAGATCGATGCCGCAGCTTCTGGTCTCGCTGGAAACACCCAAATTCTCGATATCGTTCAATGTGAATCGTTCACAACAGACGGATCAGGTAATCTAGACATCACCTTGTCAGATGGTATGCCAAGAGTCATGATGGTTCAGGCCGATGCTGGAAATGTATGTGATGGATACGTCAAGCCTTCTACTGCAGCAACCGGTGGATCTGGCTCTGGCTCCGGAGGAAATGGAGCAGGTGCTTTGAAGTTGAGTATGGGAGCTGTCGCTGTAGGTATCATGGCTGTGCTGGTCATTGTCTAGTCTGTTATAGAGTGCATGGACATTTTGACTTGATACCTCGCTGACGGCTGACGCCCGGTTTACGAGTATAAACCTTCACCGTCTGGCCGGCGATTCCTGATTCTATAAGGCGTGCATTCACAACAATTCAACAGGTGTGCATTTGCTACGATATGAGATGAGATGCGATGCAAGAGTGGTGTAGAGTAGAGTATACAACACTACTGATCAGCTCAGTCCTGAGTGGCACCACTGATATCACTCACAATCAATTTCATTATGGGACAAACATCAAGCTCTTTGATAGTTCATACTTCCTTGTGCGAACTCGTGCTGGTCGATTGCGTACTCGTACTCGTACTCGTATTCGAGCCCATCGCCTCATTATCAAGAGCCTGCCAAATTTCCTTCTTTTTAGCAGTCCTCAATTTCGCTTCATCCCTATTTCGAGTTGTTCTATCGACTCTCTATCATTTAGTTCTTGGACTCGGTCTCGATTTGTCTTCTCATGAGGTCAAGAGATGAAGACATCAAAACTAACCTCTTTTCTTAGACACATACTTAAATCTTTCTTTGCTTGATTACAACCTCCGATCAATTTGAAGAATCCTCTCGCATGACATTCTTCAAGTGCTTGAATGTATTCGGAACATACTATTTTGTCAGCTCTTTTATACCTTCTCTCCTGGTTACGGCGAACAGAGCAGAACGAGATAGGGACATACGTAGTTGACGATCTGATACATTTAATGGTGCGTGCATCTTGATTTAAGTATACGATCGTTCTAAGTGAGGAGGCAAGGAGTTGATTCACTAGACTTTGAATAGTTGACTTGATCCTAGACTATGGATATACTTCCGCTAATCGGATATATCCGATTATAATCGTCATGCGTAATCTTGTATCCTTCTAGAATTTAAGAATTAGTCAACTACCTACATATACCAAACCATGTCATTAGCCAGAACAGCATTTCGGAGCGTGACAGCAGGTCCATCCAATCTTCGACATGTGTCTCGTGCTCGAACGACTCTAATATCGCTACCCGCCCTTTCTCCCCGATTTGTACCGACACCGAGAACATACCTGAGAGCAGGGATCAGTCATCGATTCAACTCATCTCAAGCTGGAGATAATGCAGATGAGGATTCATTAAGACTGGAAGCGCCTACGCCCGGATCAAAATCTCAGCCTATAGGACGAATTGAACCTCGTCTGTATGTCCGTCCTACACTCTACAAGTGTGAGAAATGGAGAGGAAGAGGTGCTGATTGAAAAGATCAATAACGATGACTTGTACTGCGAATGATTGTGGTCATCGATCAACACATGAATTCACCAAGAAAAGCTATCAGAAAGGGATAGTAATTATTCAATGTCCATCTTGTAAAGAGAGGTAAGCCTCGTTTAGGTTGCGTTGTCGGATAGGAGGCTGATGAATAGACATTTAATAGCCGATAATCTCGGTTGGTTCAAGGTATGTCAATCTACAAGATTGGCGGGACTGGGTAATGTAAGAGGTGAGAGCTGATTCAATTAGGAGAGTATGGAAGATGGAAAGATCACAAATGTGGAAGATCTGTTGAGAGCAAAAGGGGAGAAGATCCGGAAAGGAAAAGTCGGGATGGATGGGACTATCGAATATGAAGGCGAGGGCGGGGGTGAGGACTCGAAATTATGAGCATGAGTATGAGCATGAGGATGAAAATAAAGGCAGTATAGTATCGTATGGTATCACGTCCCTTCTCCTACTTTTCCATCGGAAGTGGATAAATATCATGATATTGACAATCAAGCAGCTAGACTTACAAAGGTGGTACAGATCGATCGAAATCCAATACTCAATCCGTATCCCACCATTCATCAAGCTCTCCAACGACTCCACTTCGATCATCAATCGCATGCGCTCCAAAGGACGAGAACCGCCGATCGATCAATCACCTCGGTGTCCCAATGAAGCAAAAGCGATCACATACAATAATCCGCCGACGATCTTCACTCCAATTGCAGATCTGAACCAAAGGATCCACCTTGCCCGAAAATTCTACATGAACGGATCTACAAAACCCTGAATGATAACCTTTGATATAACATCCATTGAATATAGGTCATCAACCCTTTATTCACACAGGAATGGAGTTTGGCCCTTTCTCTTCTTGCCCCGTCTCCCCTTCTCTCCTGGTATTTCTGGGAGGTTCTTTTCAACCTTGTGGGGGAGAAGGGATGATCTTTTCCTTTTCTATACATACTTTGATTGACTCATTCACTCCCACACTTACCTACTTATCGACTGCTATATATCGATTACCAAAACGTGAGGTTCTTGTCTCATTCGTCATTCATTGACTCGATACTCGCCGCTAATCACCTAGTCAGGCCTTGAACGACCTATTGCTATTACTGGAACACTTGAAACCCCAACTTGCCTTCTTGCCCCACTCAATCTTCTACAGTGACAGTAAACGCGAACTAAAAGCTGAAACTCGACGCAGGCGATCGAGCATCATCCCCCCAAATAAAGAGTACATGAAGACCCCCTCAATCCGACCCCAATCCCATCTCAAGAACAAAAACAAAAACAAAAACAAAAAACCTATCACACGTCAATTGACCAAGCAAGAACAAGAACAAGAACAACAGACAGTTTCTGCTGGACTTGCTATTTGTCTTTTTGGGAATTATAAAATGTTTGATTCGGAATATGAAGAAGAAGTTAGGAAACAGGCTGTTATGCAGGTGAGTCTTTTACCTCTGAGTTTCTCTTCCCCATTCATGTCCTGTTCCTATTTCGGTCATCGTTGGCTTCTCCCTTGCGGTCCACTCACTTCCGCTTCTCCTCGACCCACACTTTCATCGCTCATCCCCTGTCCCACTGTCTCTCCCTTTCGCTTTCCTTCATCTATCTCTCACTGACCTTACTGACACTGACAATCAGGAAGTACTCCCGGACGCAGTCATGTGGAAGAAATGGGAGGCTACCGAAGCCCCCTTGAGGCAAGGTAGGGGATGGTATCCCACCCTAGTATGTCTCTTCCATTCCACCTTGTCACCCACCCCACGATCCTGCTTCAAATGACTATCTACAAGCGCTAACATCCATCCAGGACAGACATTTCCTTGAACTCCTGGTAGTATCCGAGATTCACTGCCTCTCCCACCCCCTCTCTGTTTATTCCAATCCAACAGCTGAAAAAGTCCATCGACACGGATCCCGAGTTCGACGAGTAGCGTGTGAACGAATTGGTGCTGAGCGATTACACGCATATTGTGATCGAGTCAAAGAAGCATTCGAAGCATACATGCAAGGTGGATGGGGTAGGGGTTATGTACGAACAGATCCCTCTGAATGCGAGGGTGAGGTCGAAGTCGATGAGTTTGAGAATGATGGTGAAGATGATGATGATGGCAAAGAAAGAGGAAGGGGAATTGAGCGAGATGGAAGTGCTCAGAATAGACGAGATGGTTCACCTTCACCGCCTAAAGTCAAAGAATCGATCAACGAAGATGAACAAGTCAAAATGGTAGTTGATCTCTCACCAATCTCACCTTCCCCATCTTTAAGTTCTACAGACTCGGATTCAGGTGGTGAGAGTGATACATCCCTTGAGACTGCTAGTACTGCTTCGTTCGGATACGAAGATGGAGATGGGGGATTAATGAAGATTGATTTAGAAGGTGTTGTAGAGGAAGATGAGAGTGAGATTGATATCAAGTGAGTCACTCTTTGTTCCATGTGATGGATCTGGATCTGTATCTGGAACTGATGATTAGAAAAGCGATGCTCGACAGTGATGTTGTCATTGATAAGACCGAAACTTCGGGGATGGATGTCGATGTGATTTTGGGAAGCAAAATTCCTACTATCCAAATCATTACTCCCAATACCGAGTGACCACGAGGAGGAGCACGAGAAGACAAAGAAAAAAGAGTTCGACTTGTAGTCGCCCCCTCGCTTGCTTGAGTAGATGTCGTCAAGTACGATCTAAGTAATGCTGTGTTTGTGCTTAGTCTCTCCTGACTGTTTGTAAAGTAACTGTGATTCTTATCGTGACTGTTTGTAACTGTAAGCTTGTAGTATGTTGTGTCGTGTATGGATATTGCTGCCTTGTAATCGTCGACGTTTCTCAGAACAGTCACCCGCACGGGACAACGGCATCCAATTGCCACCAAGAAAGTCCATATCCAGAGCATATAGTACAACAGCAATCAACAAAAATCCTCCTCAGAAACTTATGCCTTGGCCTCAAGAGTCAACCCACCGAGAGCATCCTCAACATCACCTCCAGCAGTCTCTTTCCGCCTTGTCGCTCCCGACATCGCATCCAATCGTGATCCTTGTTCAGTAGGTACACAGAGGCTCTTGAAACCTTTGCGGACTACATATCAGTTTCAGCCTCAGGACGGCCTAGGTGACTAACCTTTCTTGATGAAACTTGTAAAGTCTCGATCTTCGTTTAGATCCCTCAGGAGTTCAGAGAGGTTCGGTAGAGATGGCGAGATTTTCGTTACTTTCCATCAGCTTGTTTCATACGTGTCGTGGAACTAGGGACTTACCAGCGTAATCTTGTTTCGAAATATCAATCACGATCAAGAATTCCTTCTCTGGATTCGAAGGGTCAATCAGTGTGAATCGCATCAACAGTTGATCCTCTGACCCATCAGCGCCAACCAAAATGGATAGAAGAGAGACATACGGCCACTACCCTCTATACTCCATCCAATAGCATCCTGCAACTCCTTTAAATCAACTTCATCCCTATTCTTCATGACCCCTAGTGTCTTTCCTTGACGTTCCTTCTCTGCCCTCTCTGTGGTCACTTCTGACCTAATGGCTTGAAGTTGCGATTCAAGTTGAGAGGACTCTTCCCTTACTTTCGATAAATTCGAATGAAGGTGAGTGAGGGATGAGTTGAGTTCTTGTATCGTCTGCCTCTCTTTCTCCAGTGCTTGTTTGTCAGTCTACTCCAGCCCACACACGTGAAGATAGATCAACATACTAGCAAGCATTTCCCCTTCTCTCTCTCTTTCCCTTGAGATCTGACCCTCGATATCCAACTTTCTATCCTTCAAATCTCTGACTTCGGCCACATGCTCAGCAGACCAGGCGTTCATCTTCTGATGAGCCGCTATAGCATATTGATCGATCTTTCATCAGCTCAGCACCTCCTGTCTCGTCAAAGAGAAAGACATACGGCATATAAGAAATTGTCAATCTTGATCTTGGCAGGCTCCCATTCTAGATCGATGGGTGGTCCATCTATCCTTTGACTTTGTATGAGTTCTAGTAGATTGACTCTACCTCCTGGTAAGATTGCTGCCATTTGATGCGTGTAGATATAGTGAATGAGAATTGAGTGGATGGTTGTTTATGCGACGCGTTGAATAGTTATTTGAATGTTAATTAACCCCCCCTGTTTAAAATGAGAAATCAGTCGCGTGTAAACAACCGTGCAGATCGTTATTCAACCCTCACTCTCTCTCTCTCTTGATATTCATTCATATACTACTCCGTAGACAACATGTTCTCACGGCTCACTAAACCCGCATCTGCGAAGGATACAACCCAACCTCCACCTCCATCTACACCTAAATCAAAAACAACTTCAACTCATGCTCATTCCAAATCACAATCTTCACAACATATCTCCTCCCCTTCCAAGATTCCCGTAGCTTCCAACCCGACTTCCCGATCTGCTCTTAATCCCGATTCAGAACGATCAAACTACCTATCGTTCTTGTTCTCGCAAAGTCAACAAGGGCAGCCTACGACTCCTGTCAAGGTCAATCCCAAAGTCCAACAATCTGCCGTACCGCAGGTATATGGTCATCACGATCGATACCATAATCCATACGAATCAGAGGGCAGATACAACCCCGCACAACCTCTGACTCAACAATCGCAGTCGGACGATGTACATATGCAAACTATGAAGAATACCGTCAACCCAGCAATGCTCAAGCAACTCGCTAGTATCCCGCCTGCACCTGCTAGGAGAGAGAGGGAGGAACCCATCAGGCCTGGAAGAATGGCGCCAGTGGCTGAAGATGTGCATATGAGAACTGTCAAACATGAGCCTGTTGTCGAGAAGCCAAAAGGGCTCGAGGATTGGGAGAAGAGATTGGTGGAATCTGCCGATAGCAAGAGGAAAGCTACTGTTGCTCAGCTATGTGGGTGATATTGCAATTCGCAGAGATGACACTGCTGACACTGCAGACTTCTTGGAATACTATTGTACGTCAAATTTGACTGGGTCACCCCCCTTCATCTGCTAATCACCAGTCGATCTGCTCGGGTATATCTCAAACCGAAAGAAGCGACTCGAGACGTTCAAGGCAGACACAGCGGAACGACAGGTAAAACACCGCTTGAAAGATGAGCTGATCCCAGGTATCCGGCCCAGAATACTTGAAGGAGGTCCAATCATACAATGGTCGAGAACGTGTCTTGCTCCGAAAAAGACGTACAAAGCTACGAGTTGAACAATTCAGGATAATCGCCCAAGTAGGTCAAGGAGGATATGGATCCGTCTACCTAGCTCGAAAGATCGATACGAGGGAAGTGTGTGCTTTGAAAAAGATGCGAAAGGGGACTCTGGCAAAGATGGACGAGGTTAAACATGTTTTAGTCGAGAGGGATATCTTGACTGCTGTAAAGACCCCTTGGTTGGTTAAATTGCTTTATGCTTTCCAGGATGTTGAACATGTCTATCTTGCCATGGTACGTACCTCCCTCTCCTCAAACGACGAGGCTGACATGCAGGAATACGTTCCTGGAGGAGATTTCAGGACTTTACTGAACAATTCTGGTGTATTGAAAGAGGAACACGCCAAGTTTTATGCAGCAGAAATGTTCATGGGTGTCAACGAGCTTCACAAGCTCGGATACATTCATCGAGATCTAAAGCCAGAGGTGAATCTGCCCGCTCGAGCTGTCGACATTACTGACTATCAGAACTTCCTGGTCGACAATACTGGTCATGTGAAATTGACCGATTTCGGTCTTGCTACCGGTACACTGAACCCTCAGAGGATCGATTCTATGAGGCACAAGGTAAGCTGGAGCCTTTCGAGCTGAGCGTAGCTGACGTCTAGCTCGACCAGGTTAAAGATGCTGATTTGATAATGAGGAGTACGTTGGAGAGGAGGACATTGTACAGGTCAATGAGGATGGCTGAGCCGCGTTATGTGCGTGTTCGAGTTCATTTTCACGGTATATGCTGATGATTAGGCGGATTCCGTCGTTGGGTCACCAGACTACATGCCTCCCGAGGTACTCCGAGGCAAGACATATACGTTCTCTGCGGATTACTGGTCTCTCGGATGCATTCTGTTCGAATTCCTCTGTGTAAGTCTCATCACCAGGGATCTAGCAGGACTAACAATGATAGGGCTTCCCGCCATTCTCTGGATCTAGCCCCGAAGAGACTTGGGCAAATCTCAAATCATGGCCTAAAGTCCTTCGACGACCTGTCTATGATCGACCCGAGGATTTGATCTTCAATCTCTCCGATCCAGCATGGGATGCCGTCATCCAGTAAGCTACGTTTAGCTCTTTACAGGACCAGCTGATATGCCAGCCTGATTGCTCACCCAAAAGACCGAGTGTCGACCCTCCAAGATGTGCAGACATTACCTTTCTTCCAGAAAACCAAGTTCTCAGCTTTGCGAGAGACTACCGCCCCATTCGTGCCTATGCTCGATGGCGAGACGGATGTCGGGTACTTTGACAGTTTCGACTCTGCCGAAGACATGGCCAAGTACGCCGAAGTATTCAAGAAACAGCGGGATGTAGAGGCTGTCCAAGAGAAGGGGTTGGGCAACAGGAATAACTGGGTATGTCCACCATCGTTGTCTACATTTGTATCGGAACGCATGCTGATGAAAAGGTCGGTTTCACATTCGGGAAGAATGCAGTTGCCCCTGGAGCAATCGTCAAGCAGACTACTGTGAAACCCCAAGGCGAGGCTTTACAAACTATGTTCTAGCCGCAGCCTTTTGTCTGTTGTGATCTTTTATTTGTGTATCATTCCGAGTCTGGTATCTGTATATAGGACAATTCTGCTTTGATATTGCTATGCAACGTTTGCTTGATCTTCACCTAGTTGCTACAAAACATTTTATACAACTGGATTTAGTCCCACAACCGAAAGCTTAGAGCCCAGAGCCTACGGCCTACCTCCTAAAAGGTTACACACCGGCAAGAGCCTTCCTCCACTCATCTCCCTCATTCATCAATATCCTACCAACCTCACTAATTTCCATCCCTAATGCTATTTTCCGATCATCAAGTGCTTTATGTGAATCATAAGCTTGTGTCATGGCGTGTGTGGCTAGTAGGGTAGTGAGGACTATTGATAATTCTGAATTTGAGAGGAGATCATTCGTATCTAGTAATGAACGGGTTAGGGCATCGTGATCGGATCGGACCTGGCATTAGCTCCGTCGGACTCGAGATAGTTGGACACGAGCTTGAGTGAGACTGAAGAGGGGGGAGATGAGCTCAGAAGGGGAATTGAGGAGGAAGTAGGGGATGAGAAAGAAGTAGATGTAGAGGGGGAGAAGAGAGAAAACTCACATTCCTCCATGGGATCTCTGCGATACCTTCCCTCCTTACACATCTAACAACAGAAGCCAACATGACTTTCTGCTGTGTACTACAATTTTTAACAAACATCGCTACTGGTGATGAAGACATCAAGTTCAAGACTGCCATCATTTCCTTTGGAGTTACTGCGTGAGGTGAGGGGGATTCTAGTGTTACTTCAACTGCACGCCTGATCGTTAGCGTATCACATGGGACGTCCGTCGCATTGAGTGTGCAATCGGTGGAGTCTCTGAGAGGGGCAGGGGAGAGAGCAGTGAGAATCAGAAGGATGGTTAACATACCGACAAGCATCAAGGACACGCCTAGCATCTCCATTCGTCCCCGCCATCCGAGTCGCTGCTAGGGCAATAGCATCTGGAAGTAAAACCTTATGATCAAGAGTAGACTTTGGATGAGGTATTAATCGGGACTGAACGATTTCAATAAGGTTTTGTCGATCGTAAGGCTGGAATAAGATTGTCTGAAGACCTATTATCAGACAAATGATTTGGAAGGACAGAAGGGGCGAGGGGGAGGACTGACCTAGACGGGATTTGATCTTCGCTGCTAAATGTTGTGGTAGATCCATTCGATTTGCTACTGCAATAACGAATAATTGAGAGACTCGCATAGTAGGCCAATTGAAGAAATTGTAAACTACATCCTGCTTTGCAGTAAGGAGTTGATCAAGTTCATCCATTAAGACCACACTGTGTGTCAGCCCTCTCTTACTGGATCTGCAGTCGCAACTCGAAAGTACAGTCAATGAGTTCGAAGAGAGGAAAAGGGGTACTGACAAAGTATGTCCCCTTGGTCCCCTTACGCCGGCCGTCTTTCGTCCAAAATGACCTTCCAAACCCCTCAATGCTGTTTTCGACGAACAGCCCTTGACACCAGAGACAGCTTCCCAGAGGACTGTATAAGCATGTTGTGGAGATGGTATTTTCAGACCGTTGATCTCTACATATGAAAACGGGGGTAGTTCCTGTTCATCAGCTCTCGATTCTTGCTCTTCACATAATAGCTTGATGAGGTAAGGTAGAATATTCAACTAACCCCGTCTTCTGCTTTTCGTTTCAATTCCTTGACTACTGCGTGAACAGTCGCTGTTTTACCTGTACCAGGTACACCGGCGATGTCTACCATTAGCCTTGAACACAATGACGGACAGGCAAGACGCCATAGAGCAAGTTACTCACATAGACAACCTCCACCACCTCCTTCAACACCCTCCTCAACTCTACTTAGGACATCCACGAATTCTTCTTCCCTACAAGGTAGACTATCGGGGGTAGCTCCAACATGCAATAAACGCAATGCACGTTGATATGGATCGGTAGGTAAATCCTCAGGAGCGATGGTAAGGGGTAAATTTGAAGTGGATGTTTGTGGATGAGGCATCTTTTTCCCTTTCTTTGCCTTGGGCATTGCTTTTGTTGTAGTCGTCGTTGTTCGTCGTTTCTTGATAATCTTCTCCTTGACAATTTTCCGTTTTCGAGGCGTTGTAGTCTCCACCTCCAAACCGTCATCTTCGTCTTGCTCTTCCTCATTCATCTCTACATCTGACCCCTCGTCTTCTACCTCAGCCTCCTCCTCTTCTTCTTCCTCTTCTTGCTTAGTGGTCAATTCCTTCAATTCCACTCCCCACCCTTGACCGCTTCTACCCCCCTCACGCCATTCATCAAGGTTCACACTCCATACTTTACCTCCTTTTGCACCCTTATCAAAAGCCTTATTACACCAGTATACACCCGTACGGACATAAGCCCATCCTTTGACTGATGATTTGTATTGGAATTGTTGATTGAAAACTTCTTTCGAATAAATTGGAACTGTTTTCTGGAGTAAAGTGATGGGTAAAGTTGTTGTGACGGGACGTATTGGTGAGGCCGCTAGGAAGACTTCGTTCTGGTTGTCAGCGTTGTCTGATCGCGAGCAAGCCAGGGAAGGAGAGACCGGCAAAGAGGATCTCGGGGCAGATGTACTGTGATACATTTCGTTGGCTTTTCCCTTGATCCATCATCAAGACAAGGCAACGACACTAGGATACAGACACAGCTCGACAGATCCGGCGCCCGAGCTACGCGATCTCGTAATCTTCAGATCGATTGAAAGCCCAGACGATCAAACGACAGAAGAAAACTCACATCCTCAACATTCAAATTCTTCATGACACTCGGTAAATCCTGTTTTCGGAAACACCAATGAACCTCTGCCATCATCCCTTTAGCAGGTCCCTCTTCTTCTTCCTCTTCATCCTCTTCATCCTCCTTCATCTCTCGATCTTCGTCCTCCTCATCTTTATCTTCTTCTCCCTCACTGACATGTGCTTGCCACATCCCGATAACCACACCGACACCATCTCCTCCATCTACTCCTACCATCACTCCATCACCTACTGTGAATCTAGATTCCTCATCGCCTTTTGCTACTTTCTTCCTTTGTTTCAACGGCGTGCGACTTGGTCCAGCATGACCTTGACCTTGGCTTGGTCCTGGGGCGGAGTGGTGGACTATACGCCGGAAAGAGCTGTAGATTGTCCGAGAGGTCGAGATAGTGGTCGGAGCCGAAAGCCATTCGTATGATGTATTTGCCGGTACTGCAGCTTGCGAAGGATGAGGCGAGGGAGTGAATAATGCACCTCTAGTAGATCGCCTAGGAGTGACTGCCATCCTAGTCTATGTATGCAGTGACATAAGTTACCAGAAATCATGGTCTGACTTTAACGCGACTTGATTCATCTGTGCCTGAATTACTACCATTACTACTGATCTGATCTGATGCACGATACATTCATTCGCTTCATTTGCCAATTGGGTATCTATAAAACTGCTATCCGTCCCACCGCCCTCCTTTCTGTCCACACCGCAATTGCACTTTTGCCTTATAACTGTAATCTACACAACGTTCTTGAATGAGGGTATACTGAAACGGGATCGTCCTAGTCATGAATCGTCTAGAGGAACTGAACCATTAGCTGACGCTGATGTCCAAGGGGAAGCGGCGAGCTCACGTAATCAGGGGGTCGTCGAGAGACAAGAGGTTCACCAGCTCGTGGAGCTGGGTCGAATTGTAGGAAAGTGTATTTCAAGGCATCATCAACTTCGAGAATAGCAGCTTGGTTACCGCATCGGTAACAGTAGTTGGGTGCCGAGAAGATTGTGACGACATTACGTTCTTGTGACCATCTGAATGTCAGCTCGGCCGCATAGGCCATTCGATTGAGACTTACGAGAAACCCTCCATAACGAGTTGATGTGCACGGGCCACCAATGTCAATCCGTTGTTGTGGTCTTCGATCAGTACAGACCAACACCAGGCAAGGAGGAAACTGACTGAAGGCTTCCGAGATATCCTGTCCAAAGGTATATCCAGCTCCTCTGGGACTTATACCCCAACCACACCGATCATCAGGATCACTCCATAGTAAATCACACATGGGTCCTTCATGTGGTACTTCCTGAATCCTATCGATTGAACGGATATGATCAAGCGTATCGATAGAAGGTGATAGACCACCATGCAAACAGAAGATCTATCATTAGCCCATTCTCCAACAAAGAACAAAGTCGGAAGACTCACCTGAGAATCGATTAAAGCGGTCAATGGCAAGTAATCAAACAAGTCTGTAAAGAACTTCCAGACGTTGGCATTCCCATATTTCCTCAAACACTCGTCGTAGAATCCATAGACCTGAGTAATCTGTCTCGACTCGTGATTCCCACGTAGAATAGTTACTCGATCCCGATATCGTAGTTTTAGCGCAACGAGTAGAGTGACCGTCTCAACAGAATAATAACCTCGATCAACGTAATCTCCCATAAATAAATAATTCGTGTCGGGCGAGTTTCCTCCGATTCGGAATAATTCAGATAAATCGTGCTACTCATTAGATGTTTGATCAAGGTGATATAAAGGTTGAGTTGCCGAAAGGAGGACTTACGAATTGACCATGAATATCTCCACAGACTGTAACGGGGCATCGTACAGGTTGAACATTTGATTCCTCCATAAGGACTTCTCGGGCCTGATGGTCAGCTATAAACCTATCCCATCGATGCATGTGAGCCATATCCGAGCGCGGACGTAGGAAAAGGGTAGCCCCACTCCACTCCATTGTATCCTTTAATCCAGTTCAAACAACACAACACAAGCCATGACCCCCATGGATCCCTACTAATACATGAGGAACATCAACTCACCTTCTCACATAACTTCTTCACTTCACCCTCACTCAATGGTTTACATTGCATAAGTTGAGCAATCCACCCATCGACATCATCGTTGAGCGACATAGTGTTGTGTTTTAGTATCTATTTCCGGATTCTCTTCCTCCTGTCCGTTCGACTTATTATGCTGAGCTGTGTTCTTTGTGACTGAGTTAGATGATGTATGGAGGTATACTGTGGTAACGAATGGATGGTATAGACAGGTCAGATACCGAATGACAGCACTATCCATAGCTCACGCGTCCGACCGAGGTCTGAGCCAGTCTCACTCACTGTAAGAGATAACGCCGAAATGTGGCACTTGACCTGGCTCTTTCCTTTGTCTGTCTGTCGAAGTCTAGTTACATAAATATATAATCAGACAATTAATTACATGCACAAAGTATGTCTAGCTATCTGGTTGTATAATAGTATATAATTCGTCTCGATCCTTTTGACTTCGTTTCCTTCCGACGCAGCTGCAGACTTCAATAATCACTGCCCATTCTGCACAGGCACAACAGCCCCACCTCGTCCCCTACCACGTCCCCTGACTCCCCTTGCAGCTCCACGTCCACCTCGTCCCCTGCTCGCCTCACCATGACCATTTCCATGAGCATGGCCATTACCGACATGAGGTAAACCATGTAAAGCCTTGATAGGCGATTTGGGTGATATAGGTCCAGGTCGACTAGCCACATGTTCAGCCAAAGCTGGGGCTTTATGGCCCAATAGAGCGGTTTGTAACTTATTGTGATGAGTTGAAGGAGGGGGCGCAGGAGCATGTTGAGGCCTCAAGCCACGAGCAGCGTGGCCATATGGTAAATCCCCACTAGCTTGAGCATGAGGCTTTGCGTTGGGGTTTCGTGCGATGGAGGAAACAGGTCGATTGGAAGGGATCGAAGGCTGATAATTCCTGGGAGCGACATTGGGTCGTGGACCGAATTGAGGATTGAATTGACCTTTGTTGTTCACCTGACCCTGTGCGGCAGAGGGATCAACAGCAAATTGCGGTCGAGATAAGTTCAGGCAAGTCGAAAACGGGGCTATCGATCCTCGGTATTCCGAACACCTTCCTCCCAAAGTTTCTCCGCCCATGAAGGGTCGATCCCATATGATATCGATATCTTTAGAACTGATACCGACGACGACACCCTTCATTCCGAGTGGGACACCGCCTGATGCAGAATCTTGAGCCATAACGACTCGATCTCCGAGCCTGAACTCTTGGCCATTCAATCGATGAATAGCATGAGAAGGCTTGAGTACAGCCTGTCGCGGAATACCATTGATGGCAGCTCGCTTGATCGAGTCGTGGGTCTTCTGGGAGTTGAACCGATCGGCAATCTCCTCAATCTTTTGGACGGTTTCCTTCCCATCAGCTCACTCTCGAGTTTTCTCGTGACCATCAGCTCACCTTCTCGAGTTTCTCATCGAAGAGGGAAACAGCGTCCAGATCAGCCAACCCTTCCTGTGTCAACCATTTCTTCATATCCTTGATAACCTTATCAGGATCTTCGGCGGTTGGACATAGTTCAGCAGACCTGACAAAACCTAGTCGTCAGCTATTTGATATGGTAAAAAAACTCACCTTCACCACCAGCACCCAAATTGTTGAAAGCTTCCGGGAAAGCAGTCCTATACCGCTCCAAAGCCTGAGCGGCAGTCTCAGAATATTCCCAACCACGATCATTTCGCCTAGTGTATCCCAAAACTTTGAGACCCTTGGACTCGAATTTCATAGGGATACCGATATTTACTTTCGAATCATTCTCAAGTTTGACCATTAATGTCGAACAGATTTTGGAGAGCTGTAGACCGGATAGACCAATTCGTCGACAAAGGATATGAGAGGGGTAGTAATGGCCCGAAGGTCGATTTCTCACGAGATCACTGAAAATCCGATTCTCTTGTCCTTCCATTGGGAAGTAGGCGAGATTGATACCGAGCTTGCCTCCTGCTGTCGAGGAGACTTGAGCGGCAGCCCCATAAGCCATCTGACCGAGGAAAACGACTTTCTCGCCGTCAGGGAATTCTTCATGAATAGGTGGAGCGGGTTGTTCCTGCACATCAGCTCCACTCATGATCGATAGAGGTGACACACGATATATCGCTCATCCTCAAAGGTGACATCGGAAACAGCCATCTGATATGCAATCGTCATTTCCTTCTCGGGACCCTCGTAATCCTTGACGAGAGCGCCAGTATCAAGTCGCTTCAAACCTGCCGATCAGCACTGCGATGTAAGAGAATAAGCAGATCACATACCCTTTAGTGGCCTGACATGTAAGACACGATCAACATTGCCGGAAATCACCCCGAATCGCTTCGAGTAATGATGTTCAATCCCATCTGCCTGTTTCTTCCACGCAATCTGCTGGAAGGGGTTATGAGGGTTCGCCACGACCTTGTGGCTTTTTCCGAAATTGGCTTTCTCGTATTTAAACATATCATCACTGACCGCGACGACCATCGCTTCGTGGAGATAAGGCCAAGTCGTAAAGACTCGCTTTCCGATATGTTGAGCTGCAAGAGATTCGGTAGTTCCCCTCTCACCTTTGGTGGAAGTAATAGTAATTACCATACTCTGATTGCGAGAGTCGGATTGGAACACACTGACTCCGTGATAGCCGAGAGCACCGTTGTGAGGGAGGGTATGTAGTGATGGGAATCCAGCAAGAGCACCGGCACCAATACTGACTCCCTTGATAAGGCCTAATATGAGGTCAACCCCATTTCCAAGAGTAGGGAGGTTGAACGGAGAGGCTCGAGCGCGCGAGTGAGCCAAATCAGGGAAGAAACCAGGTTGAGACGAAGGGTAATGTTCGTCGCAATTCTCATCGTAGGTGAATTGAGTGCTGAGAACACCAGATTGATTTCTCCTCTTTTCCTCGTCTGTCAATCGTTGATCCCGAGCTGACATCAGTCACACCTCCTAGTCGATACAGATAACTTACGAGCCATAGCCTTGAGAAGTCGTGCCTGATCAATGAATGGAATCTTGACTACAGCCTCCCAATCCTGTTTCTTTCCATTCATATCAAGTTCGAATTGCTTAGGGTAGAAATCATGTATAGGTGAAGTCTCCTCAGTCATCAAGTCCTACCATTAGCGATTATCTCGAATGTTCCACATACCCTATAAGCAGCAGGAACATGCTCTTTACTGTCCTCCGGCAAGACACCCATCAATTGCTGGAAAGGAGTGAATGGGGTACCGAGCTGGAAGTCGAATTTCATCTGATCCACTTTTACGAGATCTTACTGTCAGCACGACTCTCGACGACAGGAAATAAACATACCAGTAAGCCGGGGGGCGAAATGATAATCGTAGAACCAAGCCCAAGAGGAACAACCCTTGTAATAATAGTTCAAGACCCATTGCAGACCCTCGACATATCTGAAGACAAGCGTATCCAATTGACTCTCGTCATTAGGCTTGAATTCCAATTTATCCTTATAGTAGTTGGTCTTCCATTCATCCATCTTTTGCTTCATGGTTTCTTCATAAGTCTCTTCGAAATCCTCGGTGGTGTTTTCGACTACCTTGGCCTTTTCGTATTTCCCGAATACCCTGTTGAGCGCTACCTCTCCTTCTCCAGTCTCGCTCTCCCATTCTCCTTCTTCCTCTTGTAGTTCAGAGGCTCCATCCTCGGATACACCCTCCATGTCGAATGTGAGAACGACGATGCTTTGCCCATACTCGTCAACTTCGTCCCATGTCGCTCGCAGGTGTAGGGAATCAGCAAGCTCCTGTAGGAATCGCCTATCTCGTGCGGAAAGCTTGTTCACGAGTGTGAGTCGGTCGCTATGGGATGGCTTGGATTGATGCTTGAGCAAGAACCCCTTGACTTCTTCGAAAATCTTCTTCTGGTCTTTCGTAATGACTAACATCAGCTTTCCCCCTTTTTTTTGATAGGGAGGTGCGACTCACTAAGCTTGCCCCTCTTCCTGGCCTTCTCCATTGCTTCAATCTGCTTCGTCTGCCTTCCCTTGTACCAATTTTGATCGGCAAACTCCTCTTCAAATCTTTCGATTTCGAAATTGGCTAACCGATCCAACATCATTTGTAATCGCGGTAGAGCGATAGTTCCATGTTCATTCAAGTACCCACCCGCGGTAGGTAAGATGGATTTATAAATCGTCCAAATCCGTTCCAAAGCTCCTTCGTTGATATGTAAATCGGGTAGATGGGGTAAGAAATCGTTTCCGACAAAGATTCCCATCAAGATGAAATCATCAATGATCCTCTCCAAGTCATACTCGAAAGGGATCTGCTCTTTTAGAGAGATAAATTCGAGGTCTAGATATTCTCGTAATAACGAAATATGTAACAGGTAGAAATTGGCATTTGCCAAGCTGACCGTTAGATGAGTTTTGGTTCTTGAAATTGGAATCCACTCACCCTGAAGACTTCTTTGTCTTTCGGCCAAAAGTAACTTCTTCTCGCAAGAGACAGAAGTGGGGGTCATGACTGAGTAAACCCAGCATGATGAGATCGGCATCCAAGCCGTATAGACAATGTCGAGTGTCTCGGTTGCTGGGATAAGCTAGACTCTCACGTAAAGGCAGGCCTCGAGTAGGACTCACTAGTCGGGTTGCGCCTTTGACAACCTGATGAATTCTTGAATCTTGTGTTCTCCTTCTCCTGGAACGTCATGTCCACTCAGGATGACCTTGACGTTCCTCCACTCGGCATCTTCCGAGATTCGTTTACTAACGTAGTATTTGAGGTGATTACTCAATCGAGCCATAAATGGCGTTCCTATCATCAGCATCGATTTCGAGATATGTGATAAGGTAAAACACACCTGGTGTGATACAATTGGAGTCAAACGCCTTTTCTTCAGGTAGAGTCTCTCCTTTCCTCTCTGCCTGTTCTCTCTGTTCTCGCGTATCTTTCGCAGTCCTAAATCTTCGACTACGCTGCTGGTTCATTTTAGCCCTTGGGGCGACTCCATCAATAGCCATGAAAAACACTTTTTGAGGTTTGATCTTTGTAAACAAGTGATCGATATATGCGAATATAGCTAGAATCATTTGTTCTTCACTAATCCGGAAATGTATGTCGCCTTCGGAAGATGGGGGGTGAGAGCAATTGTGGATGATCCCATTCTATGGTCAGCGTCTGACATGGGTTTGGGATTTACCATATCAAGACTAAGGATTAGCTTCTTTGTCACACAGAGTTACAAGAGCTTACTAGAGATTATCGAATGTTGGAATCGAGTTTGGGGTGATCAATTGGGAAGTGAGGGGATACCTCTCGGAAATCCATCTGAAGAACTAATCTCGTCAGCCAGCTTTACACATTCTCTCTGGTAGACATGCCTTGGGGATACCTATCTCATCAGCTTTCATCCGTCACTGTGTTGAGTCACTCACCCATGTTGTGTAAGTCTAATCACAGAAAAGAGCAACTTTGAAAGTATAGATGCGATCGATTATATGTATATAAGGCCGTGCAGTCGTTGCGTTGAAATTGACAGATGGTGTTGAACCCTTGAACGTGAAATGAATGTACAGAACAAGCGAGTGACTCGATTACTGATAAACACACTAGATGCAGGGGAAGGGAGGGGAGTGGTATCACTGAAATACGAGATTAGGTATAGTATGAACTACTCATAAGGAGGATGAGGTGTCGATCTACTCGGAACAAGGGTCTAAGTTGTCAGGCACGGGGAAGTGGCAACCGACTGGAATTTCAGATAGAGCTCCTAGGTTCTTGATACATATCGCTAAGATGGCTGAAGAACCACGTCAAGTAGAAGCTGGACCTAGCTCTCAGCTGCCTAGTGGTTTTGAGAAATGGAGGTCATCCCTTTCCCAATTTACTGGATTAGGTTTGACGGAGGAACAACGAGCCGAACGTGAATCATCAAAAGCAAACGGAGTTCTAGCAAGAGACTGGGATCGATGTGAGAAGTGGAAAAAGGAACTCCTAGAGCGAAGTAGGTCTATATACACGGTCTGATAGCTAAACTGATGCTAGGTCCAATGGTAGTTTTCATGCTCAAACACCTACGCCTGGCTGGATGTCCTTTTCCAGAAGACGCATTTCAATGTCATCCTTGCCCTATAACGACGTCTGGAGGATTTTCGCCTCAATATGGAATCTTACTTTGTCAGGATAGAGTGTATTATAAGAAACGGATGGAAGATACGATGGCCCATGAATTGATTCATGCTTTTGATCATTGTCGGTTTAAGGTGGATTGGAATAATCTAAGGCATCATGCTTGTTCAGAGGTGAGTGAGCTTGTACTTGCGGCAGCAAGTGCGAGCGATATTTCATTTATTAACCGAACTGCAAAGCTGATCAAAGATTCGAGCAGCAAATCTCAGTGGGGATTGCAATTGGTCGAGAGAAGTAGATAGGGGTTTCTACAGATTTAACAAACAGCATCAAGTAGGTCCACTCTTCTCTTTCAATCTCGCTTCTCCAGCAGAGGAGGTGTCTGATCGCAGAATTGCGTCAAGCGGAGAGCTATACTCTCAATAGTTGGAAATCCATCTTGCGAGTCAGAGGAGATGGCCACAAAGGTCGTCAATGAGGTTTGGGAGTCTTGTTTCAAGGATACCAGACCGTTTGATGAGGTGAGTCTTCTGTCCGGGCGAGGAGCAGGACTGATGAGTAGATTTACTAGACATCGGGATTGGATCATCAAGAACACAACACACCTGCATCCACACATAGAGATACTTCATGCATATCCCCCTTCTCCCCAGATCCGATGCAGCGTTATTCAGCACCAAAGTCTACCTTTCTGTTCGAACTTAGACTAATCTAGTATTCCACCTCAACATCCCCATCCTCTCCCTTAATCTGAACACCCTTCTCCCTCTCCTCCCTCTCACGCATCACACTATCCTCCCTCTCGTCGTCAACATCCATCTTTTCTTTAGGAATTCTACCGAAATCATCCCTCTCTTTTTCCCCTCCACGCCTAGCTGAATCAGGTTTCACCTTCCTCCTTAACTCATCCAGACTATCTGCCAACTCCTCAATTCTGGCTTTGTTAGACCTTGATGTCCTTTTGATTGTTTCCTTTTCTTTCTCCAACGCTGTCATCTCGTCCGCAATGAGTTCATCGATATTTGCGATTCTGGAATCTAATTTTGATTTTTGATGAGGTAGTAGAATCTTTGGTAACTACTAATCAGCTTTGTGGTCCAACAGAAGGATAAGTGACGTACGAAATATAATGGTTGAGCAGCTTTAGGATGAGGTGGTTCTCTTCTTGGTCCTGTAGCTAGCGGAATAGGAGCTGGATTGAGGAGATTTCCTTCATGAATAAAAGGCGCGTTTGAAGGTAGGGAAGTATGTAAGAATCTAGATGTCGGTCTAAGAGAAGCATGTCTTGCAATCATCTGTCATCAGCCCGCTTCTTTGGCTTCGGAGGTAACGAACAGTAGCTTCTTTGTGTTTAATAACGAAATCTGATGAATCGGTAGATATCCTCAATCCCTTCAATTCCTTTTCTTTCTCAAGGATTTCAGTATGCAGATTCGTCTCACTCCTCAACTTTGTTGCGATACGCTCTGATAATTGTTCCCTCTTCTTTGCCTATTTGTCAATTCAGATCAGTCAGAATGAAGTTATAAGGACTGACGGCATCACTTGTCCTGAGGTTTTTATCGTCCTTCTTGAATCTCTGTAATGTACCCAAGATATTTCCAAACATTCTCTTGCCCCTCGCACGATCTTCACGGGTAGTATCGACTCGTGCTCGCCTAGATATGAGCCATTGTATATCGCAGCAAAGGGGTGGTGCTCACTTGACCGGTGCCTCCTCTTCATTGGGTCTCCCCCTTACCCGATCTTCACTTGGCAGTCGATCCATTTCCAGCTCCATCTTCTCTTCTCCCCTGGGTCTACTCGGCGATCTTGACGGTGATCGTGAGCGCGACATTATGATACAATAATGAGTGGGTGGTCGCTATCGAAAGTCACCTCTAGGTCAACTTGAATTGATTCCGCTAACGATTCAACCTCAACCTCTATCTGCCTATACATACTCACTCCTCTTGCAACTCAAGAGCAAAATGTCCCGACCCATGCGGTCCCTACCTAGGCCGCTCCTTCGTCAGCCATTGCAAAGCACGACAATAAGGCATGCTTCGAGATACGCAAATCGGTCCGCCCCTCGTCGATTCTTATCTACTACAATCCTCTTGGGTGGTACAGCAGCGTTGGTAGCATATTACTATGATTCCCGCTCTGCGTTACATGAACATGTAGCTATGCCCCTCATTCGATTGATCGCAGATGCCGAGACTGGACACAAGCTGTCAATCAAGTTACTGGGTGCGCCGGCTTGGATGAGGCCTAGAGATAGGGGTGTTGATGGGGAGGAGCTGCAAGCCGAGGTAGGTCAGCTGTCGGATGGCTTGTGGACGACACTGATGAAGGCAGCTGTTTGGTATGAAATTGAAGAATCCAGTCGGTATGGCTGCTGGATTAGATAAAGATGGAGAGGCTATTGATGGGTTATTCGACCTGGGATTCGGTTATGTCGAAGTAGGCAGTGTGACCCCCGAACCCCAAGTAAGCTTCATCTCTCTGCCATTTGCCTCTGAGCTCAATGTTCTTAGCCAGGAAACCCAAAACCTAGATTCTTTAGATTGGAAGAAGACGATGCAGCGATTAATCGATACGGCTTCAATTCCCTCGGTCATGGTCATACACTCTCACAGCTTCGGTCTCGAGTATACATATTCGCAAAAGAACATCCTGAATTATTCTCTTCGTCCTCGTCTTCCACTCACTCCATCCCATTCCCGCCAGCTGGCCTACCGAGATCATTACGCCCCGGTCACTTACTAGCTGTGAATTTAGGCAAGAACAAGACTTCGCCCGCGGATTCCAACGAAGATTATATCAAAGGAGTTCGTATGCTCGGTCCATACGCTGATGTGGTGGTCATCAATGTTTCGAGCCCAAACACACCTGGTCTACGTGCGCTTCAGGGTAAAGAGATACTTGAGAAATTATTGAAGGATGTAGTGGAGGAACGTAATCGAATCGCAGTCGATGGACTACCAAAGATTGCAGTCAAAGTGGCTTGTGACTTGAATGAAGAGGAGTTGGGGGACGTTGCAGGTGCTGTCAGGAGTAGTGGTGTAGAAGGTGTCATTGTTAGTAATACCACCATCAGGCGCGAAGGTCTAGGCTTGAAGTCTTGTAAGCTTCCCAACCCTTTCTGTACGAATCTAATATCAGCAAATCAAAACCAGATCGGAGGTCTTTCGGGTCGACCATTGTTCCCATTATCCCTTATAGCGCTCAAAACTCTACGTCCACTATTACCGCCTTCAATTCCGATTATTGGTTGTGGAGGAATCACCACTGGTCAAGACGCTCTTGAAATGGCAAAAGCAGGCGCATCAATGGTTCAGTTATACACTTCTTTCGGTTATCGTGGAGTGGGTACACCCCGATTGATCAAAGACGAGATTTCTACCCAGCTGTCATTGACGAAATCAAGCTGGAAGAGTATTATAGGGACTGATTACAAGGACGGTAAAATGGGCTGGACGGATGAGGATAGGTTCAAGAAAACGAATGAGACATTGAAGAAGGAAGCAGAGGGATTGGCCGAGTTATTGAGGGGTTTGAGTGATAAGGAAGATACGGCCAGTTTGGTCAGGAAAGCAGAAGAGGCTTTGGGCCAATTCAAGCCACCTCAACCTAGGGACAATCTTCTCGGATCTCCCTCAGCCGGCGCGCCGGTCGAACAAACTCCCTCAAACGCTTCGGAAACTAGGACGATAACCAGTGGAAATGTAGGAGGTGTTCCGGCGTTATTGGAGAACGTCCTGCCTGCTCCCGCAGCCGACTTTGCTCCGATTGTCGTAGAAGAGCAGCCACCGCATGAAGAGGTGGACGAGTGGAGGCAGACTGTCCGGGAGGGTCAGAAGAGATTGGTCTAGGATAGACTAGATGTTTGTCGGGATATAGAGATGATGATCTTCCCATCTATCGAACAAAAAGTATGCATTGGCATCACTCTGTATCTACGTTCTAATCATCACCCTTCCATGCTTTGTACACTTTATCGTCATTTGGTCCAATGAACCTGATTATCAGCATCCCAATCATAGCCCCGATGGGGAAAAATGACCTACGGTCGAACCAATTTATTGAAACTGTTATCTTCATGTCTGATCCTATGAGGAGATAATTTCCCGAGGTATCTCATAGCTAGACTCTCCCATGCGTGATATCTTCCATTAGCCCTTAACCTCTTGCGTCATCGCGGAAAGCGGACATACGCATATTGCCCTGTTGCTTTGAAATTGTAGTCGTCCTTCTCATGGGTGTTTTCAATTTCTGAACCATACCACATTGGCCAGAAGAACGATTGGTGATTCATCACTTGGATTTCATCCGGGTGATCACGGGCGATTTGCTACATGTCAGCTGCACTCCGTCTTCAGTTGAGACAACGAAAGGGGCGAGGGGGCAGAGGGGTAGGATGAAGGAAGATATAAAGTGAGGGACGTACCCATGGAACGACGACTGAATGATGTGCCCATACGCCCTCGTCAAAGGTCTGGTATGATTCCAGCCATCTATCAACGAATCTCGAATCAGGCGCTGCTATGATTACCGCATTCTAGCTATTAGCTTCTTCCGGTCATAACGAAGAAATGAAGTAGTAGGCGAAAGAAGTGAGGAAGATGGACATACACATAATCCCTCTGGATCTAACTTAGACCGTTGTGAATCCGTTGCTGATTCCATTCCGAGTGTAGTTGGGAAATATAAGAGATCATCAAATGGTTTCACCCTATTCATCAACTTTTCTTCCCATTTTCCAGTCCATGGAGAGATAGTTGATCATAAATTATTAAGGATATAGAGGGACTCACACAAACATATCGATATCAAGATATATTCCACCCGAGTACTTCATTGCTAGTAATCTCAATACATCTGCTTTATGTGCGAAATGCTTTATTGGGCGTCCATAAATCTCATTAGGAACTACTGTCTTGACCGGGGTCAAATGAGGAACAATCTCATCCCACCATGGTCCTCTTGGTAGATGTTCATAATGACTGTCATCAGCGCACATACTAGACTGGACAGGGGTTTATAATACTCACAAGTATATCTTTTCCGGCTTGATATTGACTAAAGCACTCCTCATTGCCAAATAAGCATAATAAGGCAATTCCTCCACCTTTTGTCCGTCGTTGACAGGCTTCAAACCATAGACATAATGAACAGCATTCGGAACGACCATACCGCTAGTTTTGGGTGCTATTGGATCAGGTAAATAATCGGGTTTCTTCAACGGATTTCGATTGCCGGGAGCCATTATCTTCGAGGAGGGTATACGAAATTTAGACCGGGTGAAAGAGTATTCTGCATAAGGTGTAAAGCGGACGTGGGAACCGCATCCTGGGTGGAAAAATAGGTAGAATATAAAGAGGAGGAAGGTGAGGAGGGGGAGTAGGAGGGGAATGGTCAGGCTTCTATTACGGCTTATTGGGATTGTCTGGTCGTCAATGGTCATTCTGGATGATGACACTCGTAGAGGAGGACTGACTATGGGGCGACCGCTCTTAAGCCATAATGGTAGCATTACTGTGGAGGATGAGATGGAACAAAGGTCGTTGTTCTTGGAAGGTCGTTACGCTTGTCGTTGTCGCTGTGAGAGCGAAGTGAAGCGCAGTGCCTGAATGCAGCTCGAACCTATTCCAATCGTACAGTCTGTGTCTCTGATGACCTACACCGGCGGAACATGAGCTGCAGAATAGGAGATGAAGTGCGGTTTAGATATCAGTATTCATGATTTCGCGGAGAAATATGAAATACGCGCTGAACGCGACTCCGGAGTAATCTAATCTCAAGCCTGTACTCGAGTGCATATTCATTATTCTAATCCAACTCAACTACAAGTGTCTGGCTACCTAAGCCATCATGTCCATCCTCATGACCTTACTCCATAATCCATCCGCTACTTTGGTAGGTACATACGGGAACAGATACTTGAACAAACCCCAATTTCTGCCTAACCAGATCTTTCTTGGTGACGTAGATCTCTCAATAGCGGCCACAATGTCTCTTGCAACTTCATCTGCGGAAGGTGCTTTGGCTGTTTCTGCGCGGAATTCCCGGGCGACTGTATCGATTATTGCTGGATATCTGTTGAATAAAGCGGAACGCCGAGGGGAGTCCGAAGCGTACTCGAGGCTGAAGTCCTTGGTCTGGGCCGTCATGGCCGTCTTTACTAGTCCTACTTGTCAATCCACATCCGAGGTAAAGAGGAAACATACCAAGCTCAAGGGTGATGACGTCGATTCCAACAGTGACCAATTCCCGCCTCATCACATCACTCATGACCTGTAAGGCCGCCTGTCCGTCAGCTTCCTCCCTCGTCTGACACTGCGTATAGGTTACCTTGGTGGAAGCATATGCAGTATGCCAAGGTGCACCACCAGTGATGACAGTACCGATATTCAAGATCTTGGTTCTCGAGCCTGATTTTGCAGATTTGGAAAGAGCCGGTGCGAATCCCTGTACCATTCGGAGAGGTCCTACGACATTCACATCAAACATTGCAGTGAGCCTTCCGGGGTCGGTATCAAGCGCTGCTGAAGCTCCTGATACTCCAGCCTGCATGTTAGCTATCAGAGCATCATTGGTGCGGTAAGAGTTTACGTTGTTGATCAATAAATCTAAGTATCCGCCGGTCGATTTCTCGACGGCGACGACAGCCTCATCGATAGACGACTGGGAAACGACATCAAGAGCAAGCGTCTACTGTTAGATGGACGATCACAAGAGAGACCAAAGAAGTTACCTGGATACCGGAAGCTTTGAGGGCGTTCATTGTCTCTATCTTCCTGGCGGTCGCAATGACTTTCCATCCTTTCAACTGGAGGTGCTTGGCTGTTGCGACACCTAATGAGTTGGGCTCGGAGCACCCCGTGATCAGAGCTACGCGTTGTCGATCGTTTGAGGTAGACATTGTGAGTGGTTTGGTGTGCGGTCTGAAGTTAAGAACGCTGATGGGATGATAGAGGTGAGTGTAGCTGAGTAACAATTTGCCTCCTGTTCACATTCATCGCTCTTATACCTCCTTGCAACATCGACGGTGAGTCAGCTACTTGGACCAACAGAGATATCAGACCCAGTGAGTCCCCGACGGCCTAGCCTCCTCGACACTATATTTGCCAATCCTAAACGGAGATGGAACTGAATCTCCATGACGATCTCCGTTGTTGGACCCTGAAAATACCAAGCATATCGCCGGGCTGGCCGGTCGCGAAAAGTCGATATCATCATCATTGTCTAGCTGACTAGGTATATGGACCTACACTTTGATAAGCTCATGCATCACTTACCTACTCATATCATCAGCATGTCAATGAGAGCAGTGACAATAGGCCCGAGAAATGTGTTCTTCCCCCTCTCACTCGCGTTCAGCAGCGCGGGTAATCAGCCAAAAATCACCTCCGTGCTCAAACCGACACCAGGACCTAATCAGCTTCTGATCAAGATCGAATGGTTCGCGGCGTTATGTCTGCTCCACTCTAGTCAAGCTGATGCCAGAATCCAGTCGATGTGCTCTACCTTGATGCACTCGGTACGGCGGGCCACACATTAGGCTGTGGTTTCGTTGGACGGGTAGAAAGTGGTTCTAGCCGATTCAAAGAAGGTGACCGAGTTGTTGGCATGATTCATGGTGGTGCCTACAGAGGTATTGGTAGTGCTGCTGAATACACTGTGGTGGATGAGGCGCTATGTTGGGGAATACCAAAGGGAATGGAAGCGAAAGAAGCTGTCACATTTGGAACTGCCTTTTACTGTTGCCATGGTGAGCTTGAAACGCGAAGGATCATGTAATGAGCTGACAGTCAGAGTTTGTAGGTCGATCATGGTATCTCCCAGTCTGCTACCCGAGTTGAAGGCGAGAAATGGGTAAGTGTCTCTCACCCAACATACTCAACATGAAGTAGGATTGAGCTGATGAGCAGTTCCTAGTTTCAGGTGGACCAAGCTCAGTGGGCATGTTTGCTATCCGACTAGCCCGTCGCGCGGGCTACAGGTCGCGACAGCTTCACCCTCATCCTTCGACTTAGTCATATCATCTGGTGCACATCAAGTGGTTTCATGCCGCGATCAAGACGCTGCTCTGATCGAAATCAAGAAATTCACAAATGGCGGAGTATCGGCCGGGCTGGACTGTGTAGGTGGTCAGAAAAATATCAATTTCGCCAGCAATACCTTCGGGTCAAAAGGTGGGAAATTATCAACGACGTTGATGGGAAGTAAATCAAAGAGAAGAGAGGTTGAATTATCGCCACTGATGGTGTTTACTGTTTTTGGAAAGGCGAGTCTTCACATTGTAAACAAGCTGATATCAGGCATTCACATTCATACCTATTATAGGTCGATTCCCGGCGATGCCAGAAAGAAGGAAGTGGTATGAGCAATTCTGCTCGACTGCTCAGGAGTTTATCGAGACGAACGGGATTAAGGGGAATCCTCAGGTTGTCAAGAATGGGTTGGATTCGATGCCTCAGAGCTGGAATGATTTGAGAGTAAATCATCTACCATTACACAAGATGGGACTGATATTCAGGCAAAGAAAGTATCGGGGTCAAAGCTGGTTCATCAAATATAGCGGTCGGGTGTATGCAATTGGAGTCGCTATCGACGCTGTATCGTCCTCTATTGCCCAAATCTCACGCCCCCGGCTCAGGTTTCCTCCACACTAAACCACACCTGAACCCTCCCCTGTATCTCCTCCCTACCCAATGGTCTCTCCATGACCGTCACATGTGGATGTTCACCAATCGCTACGGTCCTCAGACCAGCAGACCTTCCGCCAGAATCGGGTCGAATGTCATAGGGTATACTCCGACCAAATCGTGTGGCTATCTCCAAATGCGATTCTGGAGGAGCCATCGTATCCGAATTATCGGCGTCGAATCCAAGCGCCAAATTCATCTGCATCTCCCCATTCCTGCTCACGGTCTCTTGGTAGGTGGCTACGAAGATTGAGCGCCGGGATCGACTTTCTTTCTGCTGTTCTGACCGGTCTCTCCTTGTCTTCCGAAGGCCTTCGTTGATCCAATCGACAATGTCCGATGCTGTGTAGAGCGATTCTGCTTCGGGCTTGACTTCTTCCGTGCGGTATCTGGGAGGGCTGTCTGTGGAGCTCTGAGACGAAGCCGAAGAGGCTTGGTGAGAAGAAGTTGAGGAAGGGGCTCTAGAAGAGGCTCGAGAGGAAGTCATACCTGCGTTTGCGAGCGGATTGGTGGTGAGACTGATATTGAAGATCACTCGGCCACTGTTGTTGTAGGAATGTGAATAGAGCTGCGACATCCGACAGCGCTTCCTGCTTCTATAACGAGCCTGGAGCTAGCACTAGTTGGCCGTTAACGAAAAGAAGGTGGTCCTCTAACGCGGGTTTCCTGGACTACCTGACAAAGGGAGTCAGCCTTCAGCCTCCTTTGTGTCAACAGTTTGAAACGGCCAATGACGAGTACATCGGGCCGCAACATCAAGGGATAGAGTTGTTTAACGTGTGTTCATAGACGGAATGTACTGTCCCTAGAACACAATCTCAGCAGACATCAAGCTCGACAGTCTTCCAGGCTTCAGGTTCCACCACACTGATGTATACTTGACGACCTCTTCGTAACCGTCTTACCTCTCCTGGCGGCTTGATGACCGTGATCCAAGGGTGTAAATGTATTCCGTTAATGTAATCCGTTTCTTCTTGGGTATTACCCGATACCCGATCAGTCATGCCGAAAGGGATCATAGAATCCAATTTACTCAGAAAGAGCTTAGCTTCACTGATATGAGTTTCTGTAGGCAGATCCTCTGCAGTCCGAGGTATAAAGTCGATATTCACCTCCCTCTCCTGATTGAGGGAATCATCAGTGCACCGGTCCTGTAGCGTGATTTCGAAGACTGATGGCGGAAGTCTGGTTCGCCTGGGAAGTCCGAGAACTCGGGTTGCCGTGTCGGTTTCTTCTATCTCGGAGATGTTACAAGGTTCTCCGGAGGTGGTCCAGCCGGCAAAATGTTTAGATCGTTTTTGGAGGGAAAAGGATTGCCATCAAGTTTCCAGGCAGTTACGTGTTTTGATCGGTCTGACGGGTATGACATGGAAGAAGTCGTGCGTGGTGATCTGACCTGCTATATTAGGGTGTACAGTATAATGATTGGTCAGGTACGTACAGCGGGTTGCCGGACGGGAATGAGCGATATGAGTCGCACGCTGACAATGTCGTTTGAGAAGAGCAACACACAGGCTTCAACAGTACAGTGACACCCTTGATCAGGCTCCAATCCGCAGTCCTAGTGAAGAAATCCATTCCTGTGCTCTTTTCATCATGGTAACCCCAAACACTGATGTCGCGAAAGAAGCATAGCTGGAGACAAAGGAGGTCTGGGACCGCCCATACCCTCACAGTTGGATAGGGATGGATTGTCGCATCGCCGCGGCCGGTCATGAACCGCGGATACGGGTGGGCACGGCGGTAACAACATACGTAAGCAAGACTGCATTAGCACACCTCGCCATATCATCGACGACGAGATCACGAATCTAAAAATGCATAATGAGCTCACAACATGTACCAATCCCCCGCTTACTCCTCATTAACCCACCTCTCTGCGATCTCTCCAATGTACGGCAACCAATACCTTCCCAGCCCTTCTTGAGCATCTTTGAAAGCTCTAAAGGACGTATAGAGTGTCATTCCGATTGACCCGAGAAGTAGGATAAGACGTAGGAAAGATGGTAGGCGGATTAAAAGGTTGAATAGGAGTAAGAGACCTAGAAGCGGAGTGGTGAGGAGGGCGGATTGGTAGGCTACTCGTCAGTCTTGAGTATCTGGAGGAGAGAGGGGACATACCATGAAATCGAACGTAATCGTTCTGAGTCTCTAATATCAGGAATACCAATGCTTCACATCAGCTGCTTGTCCTTGTGTCGTAAACGTAACATAAGAGTTGCTCATACCAGTGATTGGGCCTCCAAGATAAGCGGCAGCAGCCATGAAATCGACTCTCCATCCAAAGCGGCTCTCCCATGCATTCGCCCTCTCCGCATCCCCACTACTGGAAGGACCAGAAGGACCGCCAAAAGCAGCGGATTCCGGATCATTACTGTATGCCTGAGGGACTGAAGTGGGGTCGGATAATGTTCCTCCAGATTGGTAAGAAGTTCCGTAGCTTGAAGGATCACTACATATTAGTCTACGTCCCAGATCCGGTTGTATATAGGGGGAGACGTACCGATTGAACCATGGCCGTTTTGATTTCCCTTTGCCTTTACCGCCTAACAAGGATCGAGAGGATTCAGCGGGTGGGTCTTCGGAAGGGACATCTGGAGGAGGTTGATCTATTGGTCAGGTGAATTCTTGGACTACTGAGGATACCTACATGGTGAGAAGTTGAGGTTCCCGCTCATTGCTATGGTAATGGTATAGTACTATAGTAGACAATTGATAGACGGTGGACAGCTCTATAAGCCGGACCGGTTCCTGGCTGCGAGTAATATCTTGATTATACATTTTATTCATTTTATCCCAGAGGTAATGGGATGCAGTGACGTTGTTGCCAGGCGTCACTCGTTCAAAGTACTGCACATACTGATCATTGTGCTCTATATTCATATACAATGAACGCAGCACTCCTCAACCAGATTCAATGTACGTAATTCCTCTCGTCGCTTGACGCTTAGCTAACCAGTTCACAGCTGGTAAAGGTTTAAAGAAAGCAGTGACTGTCGATAAA
>JALPCC010000028.1:0-209067 GCA_026538405.1 Cryptococcus sp. GC_Crypt_2
AAAACATACCCGAAATTCTGTTCCAACCTCTGAAACAAAAAGAAAATCATGGCACTACTAGGTCCACTCCTTAAACAAGTTAATCCACAACCAGCATATAATCCCCTAAAACCTCTAGTTTTAAAAATCCTTTTCCCCGTTTCCAAAAAACTTGATCTAGGTGAACCAGGATTTAATTCAGCAAAAGTCTGCATATTCGACTTTATACTATCCGCTGGGAATAAAGTGACATTATATGAAATACCGGCTAATGCACCTGATAACATAAGTTGCCATGCTGAAAGATCGGATTTTGAAGTGTAATCGTATTGGGAGATGAATAATCTTGTCGAAGTTTCGTAGGCTCCGAACCAAGCTGCTGAACCTCCTGTTTCTCGTAGGAGAGTACCTGTTTGACCGAGCCATAGACCTCGAATACCTTGACGTCGGAATGTATCGGATATGAGTGCGATTGGACCCATGGGGGGTGTGAGCGATGATGATATTGGTTGTGGGGTTTGACGGAGGATTGATGATGTTGAGAATGGTCTTGATTGTGTGATTGGTTTTGGCGTGGGTGAAGGTGTGGAAGTAGATGCAGTTGTAGTCGTGCCAAGAGCACCTTCGCGAGTCAACATCTGAACTTGCATCCTACACTTGATCAACTCGATAGGTGTCCTGTTTATCAGCTTTGTCTATCCCATCGGAAAGCCAGTGATGCCGCGAGTCACATTGTGAGCCGAGGATGAGAATGATAAATGAGAACAAGTAGGAAAGAAGACATACAAGACAAAACTCGTCACGGCTCCAGCCCCAGCACCAGCAATCATCAATTCCCCAATCCCTAATCCCCCTCCAACCCTCGGACTGAAATGAATAATCGCTTCCTGACATTTCCCATATACCAAAAATAAAGAAGCGTTTTCAGCGGCTGCACCTATTATCGGAGCTGATATTCCCTGTTTAGTCAGTTTTGTTCACCACACACCAGCCCGTCCGAATTAACCACCCCTATGCTAGGAGTCGTATTGAAGTTAGAGACTAGACTCACCCTGTACAAACCCCTCACACCCTCCTTGGTGAATGTCTGCTTGAAACAATCGAATGGTCCTGTAAATGATAAAGGTCGATCGGTAGGCTGTGATTGTAGTCGGACCTTTACTACCTGATTAGTGCACTATTCGCATGACACACAATGTGTGGTACGGAGAGGCAAGCAACTAAGCCACGAGACAAGATGGAATTGAAGACCTACCGAGGTCGAAAGGATGTTCAAATATTTTAGCTGCCATCCCTGCAATCTATCCGTTAGCTCACTTCTCTCAAAAATGAGTATAGAAGTAAGAGGCTTACAGAGCCAAATGTCATATCTGCCAATCCAGTATCTCCACCCATACTTTTTTTGTTTCTTGTTGCTTGTGTATAGAAAAGATAAAAGGAGTATGTAGAGTAGGAAGAAGATTGATTCAATTCAGGCACAAACGATTGAGTCGCGTACTCTCTCCCTCTCTCTCACTGTACTGCACATTCTGACCCCATCTCGCACTCACTCCTCCACTCCCTCACCCAGACCAATCTACCCAGAATGTCATATTATCTAGCAATAGTCTCACCACTAGATATCCCTCTTTACGAAATTCAATTCCAATCACAATCATCATCAGCCTCTACCTCTACCTCTACCTCTGCACCCAGTAACAACAGTTTCCCATCCTGGTCATCATTCACTACTTCTTCCGGGGGTGATTTGAATGAAGGTCAATCAAACATGTTTACGCCGGTACAATCTACAAATTCACAGGGAAGCGCTGGGATTGAAAGGCATTTAGCTCAGATGGTAGCTTTTGCAAGTTTGGATTCGGTAGATGAAATATTGGAGGGAACTGGGAATCTGTATGTCCTCCTGTACTTTCGTCTTCCTATTGCCTCCCTTAGATGCCATCTGGAGCAGGGATACGAAGATGGTGGCGGATTCCGTACTGAGCTGATGATAGATACCTGAAGAGTGTGGATCGTCATAATCAGTACACAGCAAGTGCATTCATAGCAACGAGCGGTATGTCCAAGTCCTTCATATCTCGTCTATCCACTTGCGACATCCCTCCAAACTATCTTTCTCTACGATATCTCTCTTATTCGATGAGACAATGAACCATTACGACATTATCAATAGCCTCGATTGATCGAAATGACTGCTGATGAATAGTTAAATTCGTACTACTCCACGATCAAAAGAACGATGATGGGATAAGGACTTTCTTTCTAGATCTATGGGAATTATATGTGAAAGTATGTCCCTCCACCCTTTCTTCTCCTAATTGACTCCCCATCTCCTTCGCGTTCATCTTCAATAGGTTCTGCGATTCGTAAACCTGGAGAGAGACGTAGACCGACGCTGATATCAGGCATCACTGAACCCCTTCCATACCGTCAATACACCTATACGATCACCTGCATTCGATGCTCGAGTCCGGGCATGCGCTAAACGAAGTCTGTAGCCAGGGCAGGTCGTGCAACAATTGCCAAAAGACCCAGGTACGATCGCAGTACCTGCAACCGGCCCAAGATTGAGCTTCAGGGCACAAGAGAATAGTTGTACAATAGAGATTAATGGACGTTAGGTCGACTAATGATATATCATGCATTTCGTAGATGATACACGCTATTAAACGTGTTGGAGCTTGTTAAGTGATCATGCGAATTCCTCGGCTTTTCCAGACTACCTCCATTAGCACGTTCATCTTTCGAATTTTGATAGACACCACGATAAGACTTACGACCAGCAGACCGACTATATTTTATCAGCTTTGTTCAATGCAGGGTGAGTGAGATAGACTTACCGATTAATCCAAATAGACCGAGTACCGATCCGAAAATCTAATCGTCAGCATGACCCCATTTCAACGAATCCTTCAGACCGGTCTAATCGATCCCGAGAAGCATGTCCAAGAGGACCTCGAAAACATCACTCACCTCTACAATCAAGATCTTTACGAATAATTGAGGATCGGCAGCATCTGCCAAAGCGGCTGTAGAACCTGTGATTCCTACACTAACTCCACAAAGGAGATTACAGAATCCAACAGTTAGTCCTCCCCAGAATAATGAGAATCCTACAAATTAGCCTATAACATTCGATCTAATCTAGTGGTGTTAGAATGGGATATGGACATACCGGTATAGTAATTACTGATTGTATGTTCATTTGTTGAATCGGAGATCTTGGACGAAAATACAATAGCCATGATAACACCTATTCACATCAGATGACTGATCATATGGTGGTAATACTTCATGTAGAGATGAGCGGGCTTACCATAAATAGCGACAACTTCACAGAAAATGATACTATGGCATCAGCGTCATGTGCTACTCTTGGTCAGACAAACGCCAAGTCAGAAGGACATACGAGATCAAATTCTTTGTCCTAATTCTAGGTGCTCTAACACCACCTCCAAGAATCGATGCTCCAGTAATGAAGATTCCCCTTGACATCAGTCATCCCGCCAACGACTCGCCTCGCCTGGCTTGTGGCTTGAGTAATCATATAAACTCACCATCCTGCGCCTGCTACACTCAAACCGATACAAAGTCCAATACCAAGTAAAGCCCATGCATAAGGTGAAGTCTCGCCCAAGAATCGACCGACATTGAAACTCTCTCCTTGTCCTTTATATCAGTTCCACGTTCTTTCTTTCTCCTTCAATTTCAAGGATGAGGTACTGACCTGTAAATAGGAGATAGAGCCCTACTACGATCGCTATAGATGTAGTAGATGCTAGAGAGTATGTGAGGTAGTATGCCATCTTTGATTGTATAGTATACTATAGGTACTAGAGGATGAATCGGCGCCGGATGAGTGAGAGTGATTGATTGAATGGACGGAATCAAATCTAGGTAGTGACGGTGGGGGGTCATCTGTTGTCTGGTCTGTTGTCTGTTTGGTATATACTCAGACTTCTACTGTCATATAGTATCCTGGTAACAAGAACACTAGCTCTTGCAATAAGCATATAGCCGAAATCAAACGATACATCTACCTACCAGCCTACAGCTTCTAGCAAACAATGTCGCCCGCTTCAAAGGATAGTGGTGTAACGACCAAAGCCAAGTCTGATGACAAGGTCAAGGAGCTTGACCCAGCTCAAAATCATGTCAGAGGTGAGCTGCTACTTCGCCGTAGGATTCAAAAGCTGATAACCAGAACACACAGGAACAAAACGAACAAGGGAAACTTCCCTCGTAAGTCCCATAATCCAAATCATACCTTTATTACTCCTTGAAACACCATGACCCTTTTCTCTCATCTTACTCCATCATCTGAGCGCAACTTATATCAAGGAACCAACCCCGAATCCAGTATCTACTCCTCTTGTAACTAAGAAGAATCGTCTTGCAAGTACGACCGAAGATCAAGATCAAGACCCGTCACCAGAACCATCACCCGAACAACTCCAACAGGACCAAGATCAATCGCCTAAACAGAAAGGTAAAGAGGAATCTACCGCTTCAGGGTCGACATCGAAAGAGAAAGAAACAGGAAACGTTGGGGAAGTGAGGAGGAAAGTACAAGAGATGAATTGGAAAGAGGGCCAACCTCCCCTTGCCGCCAAGGAGAATGAGAATGAGGATGAGAATGATGCTGGCAAGGAGGTGTCAGAGGAAGGCAAGGATTTAAAGAGGAAATCGCTAGATAGGAATGAGAGTAGTATTATTGAGCCTTTGTCTCCTAAGCGGGTTAAGGAGACTCCATCTGTATGTCCCTCTTTTCCTTCCCCATCGTGTCATCCCGGATGAAGCTGATAGTCAGCCCCCACCCGCAACTGAAAAAGCAGTACCAGACGAAGTACCTCCAGCTCCAGCTCCAGCCCCTGCACCAGTGCCAGCACCAGTACCAGCAGTAAAGAAACAATCTACATTTTCCTCATTCTCATCTTCCGCCTCCCCATTCGCATCTACTTCTTCAGCATCACCATTCGCCTCGGCATCAGGATCAACCTCGACCTCGACTTCAAAACCATTATCAACAGGATCAGCTTTTGGTAATTATTCTTCAACTTCATCACCTTTTGCAAGAAAACCCGCTCCATCAAATGTACCTTCTACAACTACTAAGCCAATACTTGGTGATGGGGAAGTGAAGGACGACGAGTCTTCTTCAATTGAGAAAACGGAAAAGAAGGAAGGAAATAGTTTTGGTGATATTCTAAAACAGTCCAAGGCGGATGAAGGTGATGGAGGAGAGAAAGTACAAATGACAGAGAAAGATGGTAAGTCTCGTTTTTGTTCCCTCCAACTTCTCTTGAGATTAATCGCAATACGCGCTAATAACAGTTCACACGGGTGAAGAAGGAGAGGAAACAGTCTATCAATGTCGAGCGAAATTATACGTAATGCAATCGGATGGAGGATGGAAAGAAAGGGGTGTGGGAGCATTGAAATTGAATGTCAAGTCTGCAGATGGGAAATCTCCAAGGCTAGGTACGTCTCTTCCCATCTTCCTCTCACCCGCTCGATCACCCTCAGCCTCTCATCTCTCCTATACCACATCATCTTCGCTTCGCGTTTCAGTCTGAGTAAACACCACACGGCAAGAATGCTGACTGGCAGTAATGCGTGCAGAAGGAGTTTTACGACTCATGCTAAATGTTTCTTTATACGTCGGCATGACCCTTATTGAGGATGGTAAACACGTCAGATCGACCGTATTTGAAGATGGTGAAAGACGGCTAGTTACATTTAGGGTATGTCCCTCTTTACACATATTTTCTTCCTCTTCCTTGTATACTCGATGTGTATTGGGTAAACACCCAGGAGCTCGCGAATAGGTTCACGAGCTATCGTAATCTGACACCTGGCCTCTTGATGACCTCATTTCTCTCCTCAATCGCTGACACTTAGCTCGGATCCCAAAAAGCAGCATCGGAGTTATTGGCAAATATCCAAGATCATATCCCTCTTGAATCCGATACGAAATCTCCTACCCCCGGTCCTGAGGTGAAAAAGGGTCAGGTCGATGAGAAGGACCAAGAGATTAAACCTGCTTGGTTGTGATCTATGAATTACGAACTACGATCACACTCATACTTGATCCTTGTGAAGAGAGAAGGAGGAGGAGGTATTGTATATAGCGTGTAATGTATATGACGATGCATTGCTGTATCATTTACTTTCGTGAAACTTGTTGGTTGATGTTATTGCTGACGCCATGGGATAAACAACGAAGATCATACATCTCATCACACTATATCATCTTTAGTCTAGCTACAAGAGTCCGGATTATCGTATATCGTGATCCAAACCAGATCGAAAGTCGTTACCTCATCTTACAACCCCCTCAATCCTGTTCCTATTCCACACGCCCTCGGAGTCATTGATCATCGAGGAGGACTCATAAATTCCCCCTGGGCATTCATAGGTGGCAGAGCCCTAGTCGTGAGCCGAAACTCAACAGGACAGATACTCCGCCTCGCGGAGCAGGCAGGCAAAGGGAAGAAGATAGCGATGCGTCAAGACAGATAGTGGACATACCGGAATTGAGCTAATGCAATTGGACTTGCATATACCGATCGAGCTCTGGGAAGTTCTCTCTGATCTCTCCTAGATATTAGTCCTTATACTCGTATCACCCACTCCGATGCGTCGAGTTATCTATTTGTATACTGGGAGACGATAGGACTCGTGGACTGATGATGGAAAGAAGACGGGACTACTCACGTAATCCTCCTCATTCCCAAATGACCACTTTCCAAATCCGCAGGACTGACTGGTGCTGATGCAGAGTGGACTAGACCTCGAGGTGATGAGGGAGCCATCGATTCAAGTTCATCAAGATACGATTTCTTAGACCAAGTCTTGGTCATTGGACCTTTGTTCTTGGATAGGAAAGTCGTCTTGAATCGGCTAAATACCCCTCCTCCTGGTACCTCTCCGTTGATCTTGGTGTCAAGCGTTTGACCTGGTTGATGCTCGTCATGTTGATTGTTTGTATTTGTATGAGGATTGAATGGGGTAGTGGGTGAGGTATTGAGAGGTCGAAACTGAAGTGGTGCTGGTGCTGGTGAGATGTTCTCTGGGGTTGGGGGTTGGATATGTAATCGAGGTCCATCCCCTCCTCTTTGGGTATCACTCTGTTCATACCCTTGGTTCTCATATCGAGACTGATGTTGATGATGTTGTTGATTAAGCCCTGGATGGGCGATAGGTCGAACGTGAACGTGATGTTGAGCCGTCACTGCATTGGGAAGTACAGCAGGGCCAGTCTCTTGATTATCTCGATGAGGTTGTCGACTAAGTTTATATCCTTCATAAGCATGTCCTTCTCCTTTTCCTGGAACATGTCCTTTTCCCTGTGCTGATCTACCTCGAGAGTCCAATTGAGCTTGAACTCGATCAGGAGTCGAACTCAATCCATCTTTCGCATGTCTCCACCCATCTCCCTTCTTCCCAAGTGGATGATATTCAATCCTTCCTACTTCTTTTCCATCTTGACCTTCTTGCCGATTGATTATGATCTCATGCTGTGGTTCTGTGGAAGGTACCACTGGATGATTCTGATTATGATCAGATAGAAGAGGAGCGGTCATTCGTGGTGATTTGAGTGGTAATTTCGGTGGTTCGGGCATCTTCCTTCTTTGTCTTGTCTGCTTGTGTCTGATGTGATGTATCTCTGGGTGTGGTACAAGTAGTCTCTGCAGTCAATAGTGCGAGTGAGAGTGAGAAGATACTGTTATCCATATCAACACCCACATTAATAACATCCCCAATGAACCTTATACACGACACACAGTACATTAAAGGATGTTTAGTTGATTCATATTCTACGTCATCCTTCATCCAAAAGTCAACAATCCCACGAGATGCATACTCAAGATGATGCATACATGCAACTCTTGACTCACCATGCCTAGCTCCTAATCGGCATTGGAAGGACAGCGGCCTGAAAAAAAAGTGACGCAAAAAAGCCCACCCCCCTACCCGAAGGTAGAGAGGTGGGCAATTCCGCGAAATCGACAAATCAACCATTCCCGAAGGAAACGAAAGTCTGTCGAGAGAAAGAGTAAGATGAAGAAGGGTACAGTATGTCAAATACAATGAATGAGGAGGAGAGGGAATGGGAAAGGAGAGTGGGAGTGGTCGGCATTGAAGCAAGCATGCGAATCGAGTAGAGTAGAGCAATAGGCGGCATAAAGGGGAAAACAGTGTCAACGCATGTTCCCTTCTGAAAGACTCCTGATACCGCCAGAGGGATGGATACGAACCAGTAATATTGGACCAGACCAAATCCTTTCGTGCTTTGTTCGTGCTCGCGACTCGTGCGTATATATATTGCCAATGAAAGGAATAAGGAAGAAGGGTTCTGAAGTTAGATGTCAAGATCCAATCACGGAATCAACAACCATCAACGTCACCACCGCGACCTAGTCCTGTGAATATGAAAAGAGAACCAAATAGCCACCAAACCAATCACTTTCGTAGTTCGAATAACCAGTATGATTGTTTCGTTCCAACTAAAAGCGCGTCGATCCAGCGAACGTTTAATCGATTTCGTCATCGTCATCGTCAAGAGAATAGTGAAATCGTCTAGAAAAGCGTCGTGCGGGCACAATGTCGCTTACTGAACATCCTCCACTCTCTCAATGAATTCAAATCCAATCCGAATCGTGTCAAGAAGACCATCGAATGATCTCTTTGTGTCGTGAACCAAAAAAACGAACCAAAAACAATCACAATCCTCGATGAACCAAATCCAATTCCAACAACCACCCAACAATGAATAATCACTCGAGACGAATTAAGAGACCAGACGCGCGATGTGCCATGGACCCAATGTACGACGAATGAAGTAAAACAATTTAAGAGGTTGAAAGTATGGGTCAAAGGGTCGAGTTAGGTGAAAGTGATGTTTTTATTGTTCTTCGGAGGTAAATCGTTTTTCCCTTGAGGAAAAAAAGGCCACTAGGTTTAGTCGATCGCAAATGAACCCCAACGCCACTTTTAAGTTGTACCCCATGTACGGACTCGTTTAACCTCGCTGTTTAATCTTCCAGGTAACATTGTACCCTTCAGCACAGACAAGGCGGGGGAAGGCGGTTCACGCGTATTTTGGGTAGATAGAACATGTCTCCCTTGGAATAGGTGTGACGGAAAAGCTGACAACTGACTCTGATGGGCGAAGAGAAAAATAATAGGCCGATCCCAATCCCAATCCCAATTCGCAATATCCGATAGCCTCATATAAAGAGGTGGTCGCGAAAATGGGATGGTATGCAGTGCAGTCGGGCAAAGCATCAAGCGAGGCGAAGCCAGCGATGGGCAAACGCCAGCGAAATAATGACAAGACGAGTACAGCAGTTTTCAGATTTTCCTCACCTATTCGCGTTAGGACCATCAAATCAACTTGTAGAGTATACTTGGGGTAGATGAGGGATCGAGATTGATACAACCTAATCAAGACCGTAGATCTCGAAATAGGTAGACCATCGATTTCAAAGTTGTTTTTGATTTAAAAGGGTTAACTTACGTCAAGGGCCAAGAAGTCGACTGATGCACATGAGTACAGAGCAGTTAGAGCCAGATAGACCGATGGGCGGAGACGGAGAAGGATTGAAGTGAGGTGAAGTGAAGAGTATGTCAGACGTCAAGCCTGTGTTGATAAGACTTGAAGAGCAGGGAGATGGGCAATCAGCCAAGTTAGGGTGGCGACCATTATTTACCGATGTTGATTGTTGTACCTATTGTCGTAGATGTAAAGTGTCGTTTGCCGAAATGTCGATGTTGTCGTAGTCGTATTGTCGAGTCGTATTGTCGAACCAGTCGAAGTATAATGTAGTGTTGATATGGATGTATGTGAGACAGAGTAGTGGAGCGACAACAAGGGGGATATTATCGACTCTAGCGGGATCTAATTTCAAATCAAATGACGAGATGTGAAATTAAGATACAAAGGATATTATACTACATATAGTAATATTACTATATCCGGTAATATATCAAAACACTATTATACCGCGGTATTATACATGTGGCACTGACAATGTGGCACCCGTTTATGACCATTCTTGAGGTCTAACAAAACAGTATATAGGATGTGAAGTGACTGTCTCTTTTCGCTGGAATCCATTCTGGACAGCTTCAACGGGAGCGAAGAAGAATCCTTGATTCAAGATTAGGCAGAACATTCTTAGTTCCATTAACTATTATCAATCACTGCTAACCATCTCATTCAACCATCGACGAGACTTACAGCTAGGGATTTTCCAAAACATCCTCTCTGACCTAATGAGAACGGTAATGATGGTCCGGCATTGGGATCGAAACTCCCATCGGGTCGAAGCCATCTTTCAGGATCAAACAATCGTCCAGTTCCAGCTGCCCATTTTCCTGTTCCTGTATTCCTCTCTTTATCCCTTTCTTCATTTATATCCTTATCGTAATCATTCGTCCCGGTACTTGGGTTGGTGACATTCGTTTCATTGTTCATATAGGTATGACCAGGCTGTTCGCCCGTGATTGGACCTATCGTATGTTGAGGATTTGTTTCATCTTCATAAGCCGTATTTGAGGTCATGACAATCATGGTCCCCCTGGGGATGAAATGACCCAAGAGTGTCGTATCTTGAATCACTGCTGATTAGCATGATCATACAAAGACGAAGCGATTGTAGCTCGATAATGGAAGAAGGGGGACAAGGGCACAAAGAGAAACATACCTTCCCTCGAATATCCACCAGCAGTCCTACTCAACCTCAACGTCTCTTGGACAACAGCTTCCAGATATGGCAGTTTCCCAGGTGTAAGATCTTCAAAAGTTGGAGGTCGATCTTGTAATTCCGGCATACATTCCAGGATATGATTACGCAGTTTTCGCTGAACATCCGGAGAGACCGTCATATATTTGATCCACTACACATTAGCACTGCCGATGTAGAAGAGTGAGAGACATACCCATGAAAGAGTGGTTGCTGAGGTCTCTGTACCTGCTAGTAGATCTAGCGATCAGCCGGTTCCTCTCAATTATGTTTTTTCCCTAGTTTTCTGCCTGCTCACACGTCCCGCAGTCAGGAGGGTGGAAGGTAAAGAGAGATAATAGGAGACACCCACATTGATACAGCTCATCCCGCATCTCATCAACACTCATGAAATCATCACCCTTCAATTCCCTAGAAACCATCATGTCAAGTGTGTTATCCGCTAAATCAGCAGCCGCATCAGCACCTATCATTAGCAACCCTTCTGTTTTTTTTTGACACTCCATGAGAAGGTCAGGTGACGGGAGAACATACCGAGTGATCTGGCCTTAGCTCTCGATGTTGCTAATTTCGATTTAAGGAAAGTATCAAGTACAGCAGCATGTTTTCGATAAGTCGGTCCTAGCCTGATGAAGAAGTGTGACAAGGCAGGGAAGAACGTTTTCAGAGGTAATGTCTATACGTCAATGTCATCATCTCGGGGAGTTGACAGGAGTCTGACGGTGTGTGTCAGAGGCGTGGACTCACATCAAAGATATATAGGATCGAGATTGCGATTGGTGAATCCGAAGTATCGAATACTGTTTCTCCTAATTTCCCAATTGGCCAGTTTGTCTTCTGTTCAACTTGAGTGGTGCGATCCAATATAGATCCAAACGATTCTCCAAATGCCATTGCCGCTTCTCGTTAGCTCTATTCCCTATTCCCAGTTGTCGTTCCACCATGCGAGATCACGTACAAATCGCATCCTTTCATTAGCGGAAACCCCATAACCCCGTAATCACAAAGAAGGATTTACCATGGTGGCAGCCTGTAAATCCCCTTCCGCTTCGAACGCTTTATCAGTCCTCTCTATTTTACCCCTCCACAACCCTACCAATTCTCTCGCACTCTCATAAGCTTTCGGAGTAGCTCTAGCTAAGTATTTGGAAGTCATGGCGGTCCCAATAATCCGGCGATGATGTTTATATACGTCATTGGTCGGTAGAGTGAGGAGTGCTTTTGGAATGATTTGACCGAATGAACGTCTAATATCTGTTGATCTGTCGAATGTACCTATTGGGGATAAGAGGATTTGTTGAGTTGTTTGGATATCGGATATAACTACGATACTGGGTATCAGCCTAATTCTGTATGACTGGGATCAGATATCGATATCAAGAGCCACATGACTAAGGAGACCGTGAACTCGTCAAGACCAGCCGATCCCGATCAAGACCGCTACAAAGCGGCGAAACCAAGCAAACGCCGAGGAGGAAGAGAAGGACATACTTCAAGAACCACCCAACTCTCACTTGCCCAATAACACCCAACTCTCTCCCGATCCAATCGAAAAACCAAGTAAAACTATCTCGATCTCCAATAGTCTTTCCCATAAGTGGGAAATCACCCCATATCGGAACTCCAGATTTCAACGTAGGTATTCCCTTCAGACCTTTTGGAATAAGTAGAGGACGTATGTATGGCCAGAGAAAGTAGAGTAGTGGGAGGAGGAGTGTTAGTAATACGATGAACATAGTGTACAGTTATTGATGGGTTACAGTACTTGATTTTACTTTTGATTTTTGGAATCGTTGATCGATTGTCGATCGCCAGGCACAGAGTGGGGAATTGGTTCAACTTTTGGTAATATCCTGGGTGAATTGATTCCAGCGTTTGCTTTTCGTTCTCTGGTAACTCAACTAATCGCTGATTGAAATCGGCAAGACGTATGAACTCATCATTTATCGTCATATGGAAATGGTCTCAGAGCTGTCACATGACGCATTATTCAAGACCAAGGCTTGGACGTCCTAGAAATGAATAGGAGTACTGTTCGTCCGGCTCGTGACTTGATCATCGGATTGGGATGGCGGACGATAACGAAGATAGTCGGGTCAAGAATGGAGGTCATGATAGCCTGAAGATCTGGAACCAGGGATTTTGAATCAGAAGTAATCTTGATCTGAGCCGTCCGAAGTATCGAAGTTGGTTCAACAATATCCCCTAAAAACTCAAGCCTAATCATGAACTTTTATCTTACACTTACTCATAATCTTGTCCATATCTACGCTCGTGCTTATAGATTCTAGTAGCCTATATCCCCCACCTCCTACCATAGTACCTGTCTGCCCAATTCGGCACGATGCCACGCCCACCCAATCTGAACATCCAACCCCTCAGGCCATATACTATCCGACCAACCCCATCCTTCATTGACCTAACCCGTCGCATCTCACCAACATGGGAAACCGAACTCATCTCTTCAATCCCACCAAACCTCTCCGAATGGTTCATACCCCTCAACAACCCTGATCATTGGGAAATATATCGACCACCTATGTTTATTGAGAATGAGGGGAAATGGAAATTTGAATATAAATCAGCTTTAGCCCATATTCTGGAGAAGTTTGATGAGGAATTTATCTATGATTTCAAAGGAATTACGGGCGTAGTGTTTATGAGTAGGGAGGGGATGATTGATTTGATGGAATTGATTGAATATCTTGATAAGTTTATTCGTGAGGTTCAAGTCAGTTTGTCGTCGACCCCTTCCTCTATTCTTCCCTGATATGTATACTGATATACAGACGAGCTCGCCTCCATCAACTGACTCGCCTCAGTCTACTGTCTCGCCGACCCCAAGCCCTACCCCAATCCAAAGTCCACGAACTCAACGTCCAATCCTCGCACCGCTCATTATCCCGGAATACAACCCTCCATCGTTACCTAGACGAAACCTCAAACGGGAATTCCAATCCTCACGACCCCGGACCATTGATCTAAATATACCATTATCAGACCGATCGATACCTAGGCCTGAATCTTACGATCACGACCCCGATTACGACTCACCCCAATCTCCACCTCAAGGAGAGTCTCGAAGTCGAAGCCCTATCCCCCTTCCTGATCGCCATGACCGTAATGCCAGCCAAGGATCCAGTATATCCAGTCATAGTAGTTTCTTTCGTCGATCATTCAATTATTGGGTGCGACGTCAACGCAATAATAGTCAACGAGAAAATCAACGTGATCGAAGACGATTAAAGAAAGCATTATTGAAATCAGGCTGTCAACCATGTAATGTTTCAAAAGTAGCAAGTGATCATATATTCCTTTATCGACATGGAATACCTCGAGAAGCGATCAGGATGCAATCAGAGGAAGATAAGCTTGAAGAGGCGGAATATAGGAGACTCGGCCCGAGGTTGAATAGGGCTTATATAGCATTAAGAAAGAGTCCTGGGAAAGTCATTAGGAAATGCGCTGGATATTCGAATGAAGCTTCTAAAGCTATAATCAATAGTCCGAGAAAAGTCATTAGGAAGTGCGCCAAGATCCTGGACCTACAAAAACCTCAACCACTCCCTCGGCCCGAATCTGAATTTGTCAACTCCACATACAACCCGCAAAAAACGGTAGATCGAGCTAAGATCCGTGATTGGTACAAGGACTCAAGGGTCCAAATCGGTCCAATGACTCGATTGAGAGCTCCACCATCATTCATATCCCAATACCCACTCACTGGATTGGGTCGAGACAACGCGATTCGAAATGATGAATATACTGAACCTACACCTGCTCCACCTCAGATTCAGGATGAACCTGATGCCGTACCACCTGAATCACCATATAGAACTCCACCCCGTCTATATTACGCACCTGGGCCGGGTCGACCTTCGGGACCGCCGCGCGACCTCTTTACGCAAATTCTGAGTGAATTTGGGTTCCCAGTCTGACCGTGGATCGACGGGGCAGCATGGATGTATGTTGCAAGTGCTTGTACTGCAGTCAGGGTACCTCTAACGTTTGTATGCATTGCTAGTCGCTCGTAATGTAAATGAGACATGTTCAATCTTTGCATTTCATCACTTTCAGAATCTACTCTACACCTTTCTCAATCCATCACAAACCCAACCTAATCAGTTGCTTGACTCCAGGCTATCTCATTAGTTCCCTTATCATTACGTAGAGAAAACGATAAACTTACAGCCCAGGTAGTCATCTCTCCTACGGAGTTTGTCAATAATTGAACATGTAGGCCTAGAGCGGTATTGGCATCTTTACTGCTGATTGCTATTCGTCAGCTTGAAGCGGATCGAAGCGAGCGGAGTGGAAGAATGAGGATGCGAGGTAGGGTGTCATCAAGTACGATCGATGACGAGACTAAAGTACGCATGTACTTGCCACAAGAGGGATAAGAGAAGGAAGAGAAAAAGAGAAGGAAGAGAAGGAAGAGAAGGAAGAGAAGGAAGAGAAGGACTCACCCCTTGAAATCTCGTGCATCTTGTCCACTGCCGATTTAGGTACAGTCTCATTATTCAACCCATCAAAGAGGATATTCAACCGTCTTTCCGTATCATCCACAATTCTCTGAATTGGTGCCTACTGATCAGCGTCAAGGCCTCACAACACAACAAGGAAAACATACAGGATGATTCATCTGTTTCACACGACCCAGCTCGGACGACAAGACGTCGTAAATCGATTTGGTCGATGCGGGGATATGAGTCCTGTCTCCTTGTGCTATTTTATCAGTGATTGAACGGGAGTTGATTGGGGGTAACATACGATGAGCAGGTTTAGGAGGAACAGATACGGGTCTAGGCGATGGTGTGGTAGGTTTTGGAGGAGGTGGTCCACCTGCACCACGTCCTGGAGGGGGAGGTGGGGGAGGTCCACCCATCCTAGGCTGAGAGTTCTGAGGCGGAGATAATCCATCAGGTCTTGGTCCACCTTGCCCTGGCCCCTGGCCTGGGGGAGGAGTTGGTCTGAAACCCGACGTAATCGATTGTGGTTGTTGAGCTGCTCTTCCTGGTCCTAACGGCGACAATGCTCTCGGAGGTGGTCCGCCAGCCATATTCCCTTGTCCTGATCCTGGGGGAGGTGGTCCTGCGAAAGTCCCTGGTGGTGGTCCACCCCTGGCTGGTGGAGGAGTAGGTCGGGACTGGGGAGGAGGACCGGTTTGTAGAGGGGTAGACTGAGTTTGCCTAGCTACAGCCTGAGCTGATGGTGGTCTAGGAGCGCCCTTTGGCGGAGGTGGTAAGACCCCAGGCTGGTTCCTTGGAGGGGGAGGAGTTGCTCTGGGAGGTCCTTGATTTTGCATTGCCATTCCCGCTTGAGCCATTGGATCCGGAGTAGAGTTGGGGAAGGGCGACATGATGGGTGCTGGCTTATGTTCTTTGGCTGCAGATTGAGGTCTCTTGGGTGGAGGAGCGAATTGAGGAGCATCATTCCATCCCGGCATATCACGTCGTTGGGCAGCAGGGATAGGAGGTGGAGTAGAAGTGGAAGAAGTGTTGTTATTCATGCCAGCTCGAGGAGGGGGAGCGAGGGGAGTTTGACTTTGTTGAGGTGGTGCACCGTACGATTGCTGTTGAGGTGGAGCACCGTATGGCTGCTGAGGTAGACCATACGACTGCTGTGGCTGCTGATTGGGAGCGTATCCACCACCACCGTATCCCTGAGGCTGAGGATCACCGGGGTACCCATTCGATCCATAGGAAGGCTGGTATCCTTGCTGCGGCTGGGATTGCTGAGGCGCATAAGCAGAATTGTCCGAGTAGCCACCGTAAGTCGATGCAGGCGGGGCGTAGGGGTTGTTGTGTGAAGATACCGATGCGGCAGAGACAGGCGTCGAGCTGGGAATCTGAGGAGCGTAACCTGTAGCCTGAGCAGGAGCCTGTGATTGGAGCTGAGGTTGAGGTTGATATCCACCGTAAGTCTGAGCCGGCGCAGGTGCAGGAGCTTTCGAGCTTCCCTGTCCGCTGGACGAAGCGATCGACATCTTGGCGAAAGCGGCATTGATGCCAGCTTGGACGAATCCTTCACTGATACCAGCAGCCCTGAACAATCTGTCCCTAGCTTTATCCAATTCAGATCCACCAGCTCCAGTCCCCTTATAATCCGAAGGAGTCATCTGAACGTACTTGGCAGCCATGTCGACTTTGCCCTGTGTAGCAAGCAAGTCGGCGTATTCGTAGAATCGATCATACAAGCCCGCGAGCCTGTAAGATCGAGCACCAGTCTCGGCAGCAACAGCAGATTCGGTGGGATGAGCGAGATCTTGGTCGGTGTATCCGGTAGCAGCCTGGAACACAGCGACCTTTTCAATGAATGATTGAAGAGCATGGGCGTGAGCGGAATATCGAGTGGACGAAGATGATTCCTCTTCTTCTCGCATTTCATCTATCCAGATTCCAACCACCTTCTCCAATCGCCTAGCAGCGAGGTAACAAAGCGTAGCATCTCCCCTCGCTTCCTTGGCGGATTGTTGAGCTTCCGGACTATCGGAATTGGAGAATACTCGAGATCGGAACTGAAGTCGCTGACCAAGTTGTTCAGCTAGATTGTTGAAATCAGAATCTTTGGCGAAAGTACACAGAACAACGAAAACAACCTTCCATTCGGCCAAATCGGCGTTTTGAACGATATCTGCCAGATCTTCCGTAACGATAGATTGAAATACTCGAAGGAAGGGTAGAGAGGTAGTTCGTCGATTGAAATAAGCTTTTTGAGTTGAAGCTAGTAATTCCGGACCACCCCTAACGGCGAGTAGTAGAGCATCGGCGAATCGTTCAGAAGCAAGACAGAGATCAACTGCCGATTTGAAATCACCAAGAACGAGTGCCTGAGTGACGAGTCGGTCGACATCACTTTCGCCAGATGGGTAAATTCGGAAATTGTTGTCTTTGATAGTTTCAGATCGAACGGATGAAGCTCGCGATCCAACTGTTGCAGCGACCGACGATGCGGCACCTTGTTTGTGAGGTACGATACCGTCAATCAACGGGTTTCGGAGTGGGGTAGTGCCGGAAGCCATGGATGAGAAGAAGTCGGCTCCATCAGCAGCAGCGGGTGGTTCATCGTCGAACAAAGACTGTTCGGTCTGTTCGGTAGCTTCCGTTCGTTTGGTTGTATCGGAAGTCAAGCTGACTTCAGAAGGTGTACCCTTGATCTCGGATTCCTTGGGCGTCTCAGTTTCATCCTCGGCGACTTCCTTTCCAGACTCGGGCTCGGCGAACGTAACAGTCGGGATTCGGTCGGCTGGATACTGCTTAATCGCTTCTTCGACTTGTCGAGCGACATCGTCCTTGGAGAATCCAAGCATTTTGATCAATTCATCTCTCGAGTCGGCTTTGAATAGCGTAGACAGGGTCTTCCAAGCAGCATCTTCGTCGACTTTCTTGCTGCACAACTCCGCCAACTTGTCTTTATCTCCTCCGGTCGCATCCAGAGCTTCAGCACGTTCAATGATGGATTGTTCCGTGACGATATTCCTCAAGTGAACAACTCCACTTTGGTGTTTACCAGAAGCACCAGGTAAATTGGAGGTTGTAGCAAGTAGACCACCATATCCGAATGTAGCTGAGATAGGCCTCCTTAACCATTTAGGAGGTTGCTTGAGCGAAAGTACATTCGAGTTGTCTTCTGTAGGTTCCTGGCTTCCGAGAGCACCAAAGACATCATCGGCAGTAGCAGTCTCGCTAATGCTTGGACCGGCTTGTTCGGGGATATGGGTAGTTTGAAGGGAATGAATACCGATATGACCATCAAAGGAAGCGGTAGCGAGGAGATCTGGGTTTCGAGCACACCAAGTAGTCTGGAAAGCCCAGTCGTTGGTTGCTGGGAGTTCACCGATGATCTCGCCAGTTTGTGGGTTCCAGCACAATGTTCGGTTATCCTTTCCACAAGATAGAAGTAAGTCGGCATCTTGTCGACACCAGGAGACGGACAGGACACCTTTCGAATGACCACTCAGGATCTGTCGATTAGCCATAGCTGTGCCAATGTAGAGACAGACTTACCCTCTCTGGAGCTCGAGTGTTTCTCAAGTCCCAAAGCATAATGATGGGACTCTCATCATCCTCTGACGAAGTGATCAATCTCGTCGACTGGATGTCAGCTGATGTTTCGCTAAGCCTGGCAGACTCACCTGTTCAGGGTGCCAGCAAACGTCACTCATTCCCCTCCTCTTTCCAACTTGTAGTCCAGCACCTCCGGCAACTGCATCACGTCCTTTTGCAGCTCCACCACCGTATTGCAGACTGACAATCTCTTTACCAGCTTTCAAATCCCACACTGAAGTATATCCCGACGAAGAAGATGCGGCGAGAATACGAGCAACGGTAGGATTCCATTGTAAAGACGTGATTTCGCCTAGTTTGTTCGAGACTGGACCTGGGGTGACGGGCTCTTTGGTAGGGTTGTTCAAGTCGTAGATGTAAATCTATTCTCAGCTCGGCTGTTGAAAGAGCGACATTTAGCTTACCTCGGCGTTGACGGCACCACTGGCAAGAAGATTCTTCTGGATTGGGTTGAAATCTAAACCACGAACTGGGCCCGTATGTTTGTGAGATGTATATATCCGGGATTCATCGGCACTTCTATCAGCCCCGCTGCTGCAAGTTGACTTACCTCTTGCCAGCAATGATCTTTTCCGGATCGTAGACATGTACTTCTCCAGTTTCCATACCAGCAGCAATAAGCCCTTTGGGATGGGTAGAAGAAGGGGCGCCCCATGCCAATCGATTGAACCTACTGTCAGCTACACCTCACTGGAGTAAGGACAGCTTACCTGGAAGAAACAGTGATACTTCCCTCAGGTCCTTTGCCTTCCGCTCCGCCAAGCTTGACGCCTTCGGTATCAGAGAACGAAGGAGCCCAGATCTCGAGTTGTGATTCATTGCTAAAGCTCTCATCCAATGCGCCAGCAACCGCACCAGTGACCAACAAGGGAGCAGATGAAGAAGTCTGATCCCAAGCGAAAGTCGCTGTACGAGCGATATCTTTGAGCTTCATTGTGTTGTTGAAGCTCTTTCTTTGTATGGGTAGATGTGAAAGAGGTGAGGTGGGGTGTTGGCGAATGACGCTGGAACCGTGGAGGGACTAAGTTAGGCACACGTGTGAGCAACAATCAGATGCGCCTAACCGATCCTCCACCTCCACTCTAGACGTCTGTGCGAAGGATGATGCATTCTGACTGTATTCATCTACTGATCAAGCGATATGGAGACAGCTAGAAAGACTTTCGAAATAAACAACGGGGTCAAGGTCAGAAGCATACTATTGATCTGTGTGCTGCAATACTGACAACGCAGGAAATCGATCCCGTTGATTCACTCTACCTGTATTCGAAGGAAGAAGAGAAGGTCCTAGCCGATCAAGAACCATGGACGACAGAGTGAGCCCTGGTTCACCGAACTACAAAGAGATGGCTGACATCATAGTCCGACATACTTCCACACGGTCAAGATCTCTGCAGTAGCTCTAGTCAAGATGGTACATCGTTACTTGTCGATGACGCTAACAATAGGTCATTCACGCCCGCTCAGGAGGTGATTACGAGATCATGGGAGTGATGTATGGGAAAGTGAAAGATGGGGTATTTTGGATTATGGACACTGCAGCTCTTCCAGTCGAAGGGACGGAGACGAGAGTCAATGCAGGAAATCAAGCTATGGAGTATATGGTCCAATATCAGGAATCAAGCGGGCAAGTAGGGAAATCTGAAATGTTGAGGGGGTGGTATCATTCGTATGTCACTTACGAGAAATTCAGAGCTGAAGCTAGACACCCAGGCTATGGATGCTGGTTATCGGGTATCGATGTGAATACACAGCAAAATAACCAAAGATTCAACGATCCATACCTCGCTGTTGTAATTGATCCGAATCGAACAGTATCGGCAGGAAAGGTAGAGATAGGAGCATTCAGAACATATCCAGAGGTCAGCCATCTCTTCCTGTCCACGGAATACAGACTGATGAATAGGGATATAAACCTCCTAATGGATCTTCAAGCGAATATCAGTCGATCCCAATGAACAAAATTGAAGATTTCGGTGTTCATGCCGATGCATACTATCAGCTCAAAGTCGAGATCTACAAGACGAAAACGGATGAAAGGTTATTGGAATTACTGTGGAATAAATACTGGGTCGCTACTTTATCTCAATCGCTCATTCTCTCCGTAAGCTCTGCACTCTTCCTCGATTTAGTACAGCTGATTCCAGAACCAATCGTATGCAACGGATCAAATCGTCAGTCTAAACGACAAGATCAAACATGCCTCTACAAATCTGCAATCACGTACAAACGCCCACCTCAAATTAGTTGATAAACCAGAAAATCCCTCGAAAAGCAAAGGCAAATCCACCAAATCATTCACAGGCGTAGAAGATGAGCAGACTGAATTGAACAAGGCTGCTAAGGATAGGTATGTCCATGATTCTGATGTCGCTACGTGCTGACGGGAAGCGCGAGAATCGCTACGGAAGCTCATAATGGCATCACCACCCAGATCATCAAGACGCGTTTATTCAATACTCCCTTAGGGGAAAGTGTGGATCCTGCTACGGCTAATAGGGCTGCTGCTGGTGTACTCTAGATCGGACGTAGTTGTTTAGATTCGATTTCAATGTGTATGATCCATGTATGACGATATATCATGTTCTGACAGAAGTATGTACGGAGTAGAGTACATGTAGGATGCACCGCACCTGGCCTCGCGTTGTTCTAGGCACGAGTCACGGTACCCCGCGACCGGTGTATTGCCTTGGTTTCCAGCTTCTTGTTCTTGTTCAACCAACCTTCTACTACTTCATATACCTTGTAAACTCAGCTACATATATTGGCCCACAAGCAGCTGGGAACATACAAGATGGGTATCCGAGGTTTGGACGGTGAGTCTGATTCACTTCTTAGCTGTACTTGAGATGGAAGCCGCACTGACATTCTAGACTGGATCACTAATCGTAAACTCTCTACGACGGCCCCTCTTTCCGCATTATCAGGTGCAAGACTTGGTATCGACGCGAAGCATTACATCAATGATCTACTCAGTAACCCGAACTCCAAAGAACCATACGTTCAAGCTATAGGTGGAAACAATCTCTCTATTCCTCAACGAATCGAAAATGACTTGGTTACATTCAACAGACACAAGATTACACCTATATTCATATTCACTGGCATACCTATACAGAACTTAGGACCACCTAAGGTATTCACAGAGCAGGATGATAGGGATGTGAAAGCCAGGGAAGATGCTTGGAATGTATACGAGGAAGCCAAGGAGAATGAGGCTGTTGCCCTTTTCGCTTCTATCAGAGGAGGAGTGAATGAATGGAGGGATTGTTTTAGGTCGGTATTGAGAATTCTGAAATCGAGAATGATTGAGTATATCTTCTGCCCGTATCTTGAGCATTCTCAGGTGAGTTCAGTCATCAAGGGGTAGGGGCTGATGTCAGTTGGCGTACCTATTGAATCATCCTAAAGGGTATATCCACGCCATCTATTCTACCAACGAAGCACTCCTTTGGCCAGTTGAGAAAGTCATTACCGCCATCGAGTACCCTACCTCATTCACATTCATTGAAAGGACGAGTCTACTTCACGACCTTCAAATCTCGCCAGATCAATTCTTAGATTCTGGAATTATCGCTGGATCCTCTTTATCCCGTACAATCCCCATGTTCGCCCAAGGAGTCCCCTTCAATTCTGCAGTCGATATGGTCAAAGCACATCATTCCGGTCTAAGGGCTATCGATTATATAATCTCGCGAGACCCTCGAATGATCAATTATAGGGAAGAATTCATGCGTACCCGAACTGCGATTCGACATGGATTCGTCATGACGACCGAGGGTACTTGTACGCCTCTATCAATTGCCAGTTCACAAGCACAAGCAGCAGATGTACCTTCCGATATCGAAAGTATCTTTTCATCAAGATTACCAGACGAATTGTACTACTACATGTGTAAAGGATTGATTTCACCTACGGTCATCGGATGGTTGACTACGGGTCACGTAGTTGAAAACGTCCCTTTATCTGATAGTGATAATTATCGAACATTCGTCAAGGCAAGAATTACCGAGCATGCCAATTCGCCACGAATACTTTCACTTGCTATCTTGTTGGACGCCCTTCATCCTCAGTGGAAAGAACGCCGCATTGTAAGTGGATACAAGCGACAATCATTCAGAGCTGACTTGTAGACGGCACATTATTATTTCGACCAATCTCAAGGAATACCGCTCGTACTAGACAAGTCTCCAACTGCCGAGGCGGTGAAATCATTACCAACATGGGCAGTACCCTTATCTTACCTTAAACAGGAACTACGACGACAGAATGTGTGTCTCTCGACATTATTCCCCATCAAGTACTCCAGAAAACTGACGATAGATGTCGGCTGTCGATATTCGATTTTGTATCGGAACAGTTTCTGACCCTAGCATGGTTGAAAAGAGTTTACAGAAATATGATAAACCACTGGACAAGAAGGACGAATTCGTTTCAAATGCAATCTGGCGTTATCTCACTGTGAGAGGGTATGCCATTTTTCCCTCTTTCTGCTCGATCACCTCTGACATCCAGATTCATCAATACAGACCACAAACTTTCAATGGCAGGACAAAGTTTACATTCCGCCCTCACCCATTCTAGGGGTAACGATCGATTCCAAGAACCTTTAACCGTCATTATTGAGTTACTGAGATGTGGAGCGTTACATGGATTATACATTGGGGATGATTATCGATCAGGAGGACCTGTAGGGGATGATGAACAGGATAGAAGCAGTTCGATGTTGATTCTGAGGTGTTTGAGTGTATTGCCTTTGAATTTCAGAGTGAGTCCCTCTCCTCCTCTATCTCCTGTCTCGCGTCATTCTTCTTCACCTCTTATCCCCTCCTTATCTTCTAATTTCTCCTTCACCTCCTCTTGATTCTCTTTTCAGTATAAATCTCACCAAGTCTGCGAAAAGGAAAACTGATGACAGCCACGACAATGGGAAGGACCATTATCAAGGGAATTACTAGTATTCAATTCATTCGCTAAATCGATCCAAAAGTCCTCGAGGCAATTGATGGAAGTCATCTGTACGCACATGTTCCTCACTGGAGCAGCGAGGAAACAAAGGGAAGATTGGCAAGAGATTATCCTCAGTATGTCCCCTTTTAATTTCGTACCCTTGCCCCAGACCTTTTCTATACTCCGATCCGTATGGTACTGGTCAAAGTCGAAGGCCTCTCAAAACCTCCTCTTCATCGGATCAGACTGTCTCGTTACTCCTTTTTGAGAGTCGATGTCCCCCACCCCCCTCCCCTACCCTTCGCAGCAAGACTAACACCCAGGTCTCCCATTCCAATCAGAATGCAACACAGGTTTCGGGATCCTATTCAAATCATACCTAGACATAACGTTATTCTACTACAACCAATCTAAACCGAATTCCGATAACCCACCTCAAACGCCTGATTCAGTCGAAAGTGAAACTGAATCAACTTCGAATCCAATCACAGAGTCGAATCAAGATTCGGATATCGTCAAGGAAGCTAAGGAAGATGCGTTGAAAGCTGTGGAAGGGATGTTTGAAGGTGTTAAAGGTGCTAGGCAGGAAGTGGAGAGAGGTTTCAGGTTCTGGGATGCGGTATGTTCCTTTTACTATCCCTCGAATTGGCCTAAGCCATCTTCCAACTCATGTTCTATTGCTTTCAGAACGAAACCACACTTCATCCATAGGCCATACTGATGGATAGGTGATGGATGCGGTCAGGACTCTTGCCAAACTTCAATCCGAGACTAAGGAAGATAATCCAGAGAATAAAACCATGACCAATCTCAAAGTCTTGGCTGAGGAGTTTGAAATTGCGGATAAATGGTTACAGCCCATGAAGCCTTAGTTGTGTTCGAGCTTGTAGACGATGGGCGATGGAGTTGGTGGAGCGATGGTGATTATGACTCTAGACGAGTTAGCAGGTGTTATACATCGGACCTATTGTCTTACTCGATTTGTGGCCTATGCATATTTAGCAGTCCATCTTAGTCTGTGGATCATCAAGTCTTTACATTACATGTCGTTTCAAAAGGTGATCTGAATGACCGCAGTGAGTGCGGCATGGCTGTTTTGAGAGATATGATTGAATACATTATTAGGGCACGTACAAAGATACAATATGGAAATTCAGTCAACTAAATTCAAAGCTCATCGACTTCAGCCTCTAATCCCGAATCCGCATCTTTAGCCAATACTCTTCCCCTAGCCCTCCTGCCCAAAGCGCTCAACACACCGACTAACCTCTCTTTAGCACCCACGAACCCATCATCTTCATTTTCGACCTTAATCCCGATAAATTCAGTTTGTGTAAGGGCTAGTCGTAAATTATTGGAAACTCGCTGAATCTGTTTCGATTGTTCAACCCGTTCCGATTTTGATGTCGAGATGGATGTAGATGTAGAAGAAAGGAGCAGTTTGAGGTATTCAATACAGACTAATGCTAGTCTGTCGATTGCCCCTGAGTTTCCATGTGATGTCGGAGGGTGAGAGGTGGAAGAACCGGGATAGAGGAGGTTCAACATTGCTGATGTAGAAGCGAGATTTGATCCTTGCATTTCCTCTGCTGCTAATGCCGAGACGAGTGCGGCCTGAGATGAAGGTGTTGGACCAGTGAAAATACCCCATAATCCAATCAAGACAAGTCCGAGAGCATGTGATGGAGTTCCCTTGGCAGCGGTACTGATGGTAGATCTAATCTCGCGATCGAAAGACGATGATCGAAGATCTTTTCCTACGGTCGCTTTATCCAAGTTCTCCAGCAAGGCGGTTGTCGATGAAGGGAGTGGTCCGGATGAATTGGTAGAAGCTGATACGAGTTTGGTGAACATCTTGGTGTATAGGTCGTTTAAGTGTACCAAATTCAATTGATCGGCAATCGCAGCTAATGGGTCGAAAGTAGCGGATAATTGGTCGAGGTATTGGCACGCTTCGGATAATGGGAGATCGAGGACAGCAACAAGTGAAGTAGAGGTGGAGCCATCAATACTAGCCCTTGCTTGTTTCCAGAGTGTTTCAGAGGATTGCAAAAATCGGTTCGTAGGTTGAAGTAAAGCGAGTATGGCCAGAGAGTATGAATCTGATGAAGTCCGGTTCAGGTGCATAATTGTATACCAATATGATAGAGTTGATGGGTTGATTACACCACCAACGATTCCAGCGGCGTAGGAGGCGGTAGTGGCGTTAGTCTGGCCTTCGACTCGGAATGCGTATTTGGCGGATTCCTTGATGGTAGTGACTAGACCAGGTTGTGTCATCTTGGACAGTCGCCTAAAGATCGGTCCAAGGACAGCAGCTACTACGACAGCCACTAGGATCCTCCAGCCCCATTCGACAAGTGTAGTAGGGTGAGGAACGGTGGACGATGGTAAACCTCTAGCGAGTAGTCGGGTAGCGTGTTCAGCGGTTATGATTGGTAATCTTGAAATGACCTCTCCAGTCGTAGGGTTGGCGAAGGGTAGACTCGAATCAACGGGTATAGAACTGAAAGTCTCGCCAGCAGAAGGGAGGAACGAAAAAGTCATTGCGAAAGCAGCGAATGTCCGAACTACAGTCGATGTAGTTTCAGTTTCCTTCTTTGCAGGAACCTTTCTTGCCTTCTTCCTCTTGACCACTACCTCCTCTTCCTCTTCATCGTCATCTTCCAGATCCTCCTCACTCTCGTCTGCCTGTTTCAATTGATCTGCAAGTTCCTTGAGTTCCCGCCTTTGTTTCTCACGTTGATTGAAATCGGCTTTCCAAGCATCTAAATCCTCCTGACCTCCGACTGCCGAGCGGTAATTCTCCAATTCCTCCACTTGTCGTTGTAATCCAGCGACCCTTTCTTGCAGCAATTCGATGTACAATTTGGCGCCAACAAAGATTGTGGTCTTGGCACTTGCATTTGGTCTCGTGATCTCGCCAAGACCGTCAACTGATCCATCGGCGAGCTTGATATCGGTAGTCTGGCTTTGTTCATCGGTTGATGTTCCATACAGGACTCTTAGGGCTGGAACGGAATCTCGTAGTTCAGATTGGGCAGCTTGGACTTTTTGTCGATATCGCCTTTCGGTCTTGTTGTGTTTCCCGCCACTCGGACCCAAGGGGGCATTCTCATCGTTATCCTTGGGTTTTGGACCTCTTCGAGCAGTCTTGACAGGCTTGGCTTTGGTAGGGGGAGTGATTGATTCCGTTGGAAGGGGTTTGGCATTCTGGAAGTCGAATACTGCTGTCAGCGGAGTCGGAATAGGTGACGTACAATTCTGAGGTAATTGCGAGAACTGAGCTTGCTTCAAGACTTCCTGCTGCTGCTGCATCCATTGAGGTGCCATCGTCTGTTGTTGTTGCTGTTGCTGCAGTTGCTGCTGGAAAAGCATACTGGCAAACTGATCCGCTTGCATTTTTCCATAATCGTATCCACCTCCCATCGTCCCGAACCCAGAGTTTGGCAAGAACAAATTCTGAGGCTGTACATTCCCTTCAACGAGCTGAGGTTTTTGATCGAAATCAAACGAAGTATCCGATGAGCTATTAAACAATTCATTCAGTTCCGCATCCGATACGCCGAAACCGTTTGAATGTGGAGAAGCAGAGCTTCGAGGCGATTGCGATGATCCAGATGATTGATGTAATGATGGGGGAGCATGTGAAGAGGAGGGCGATAGTGAAGCGAATATATCGGATCTGGACGAGATCGAATTCCGTTGACGCGATAGATAATCTTGTGTCGGGGCGAGATGATTTGGATCATAAGAATAGGGGTACATTGTGTTTGTGAAATAATTTGGATCGTCGAACGACATGGTCGCTGATATTGTTATGGTATTAAAGTACTAGATGGTTGCTGTTATGTATACATTGATTCTCTTGTGGATGGGTTATAGGTTACACTGCTTCTGTATTGAATGGGACGATGAGACGATGAATGGGACGATCTTTTGGATTTGTATAATTATTACCAAGATAGGCAATTTTATTTCATCAACAAAGGATCAGTGGCAAACTCAAGTTGTCGACGTAGATCTCCTGAGAACAGACAGGAATCCAGCTGTGATCAAGATATCGCATACATGACAGTCTGCAAACGACGGCATGCTTTATCTCGATGACTGTAATCTAACTGGTGATAGGCTCGGCACCGGTCAAATACTTGTAACAAGGACGACACAATCTTCCCTCCACTCCTACCCACTCGGCTCCAGGCGCATTCCATCGGAGTTTTTCTTCCTCCAGCCAGTCCGAGGTACGTATCACACACAACTCGTCACATACTTCGCACATGTAAGACTCGAGTATCAGGTCCTGGATATGCGGCGGTATATCATATTGCAGCACCGTTGATTTGGATGTCAAGGATCGATAAAGTGCTCTGAGACTATACTGCACCAATGTTCGATGTCGTGGTGGTCGTGGATACTCGGCGAGTGAAGGATTAGCCGTGATATGAATGACCATTTCCGGGATTCCTCGTAGGTAACTCCTGAGCTTTAGGTGACGAAGTGGGGTCCTTAGAATGGCTATGGGTAGCCAATCGATCAAACAGCCTGATAGTTCGAGCTCTTTTATATGGGAAAAGGTGTGCAGAAATTCGACTGGTAAAGCTTGGGATCAGCAACTATCCATGACGCTTCCGAAGCTCAATCGACGATGATTACTTACATCTCATGTTCTGACCCTTCAGGTTCAATTCCAACACTGAATGAACCGGTATCTTCAGCAATTCACAAGCCTCGGCGAGATGTAATTCCTGAAGCCCCTTGAGATATCCTCTCGGTAGTCGATCCAACGAAAAGACGGGTTTGAGGTCAACACTATATCGGTACAGCTCAAGAAGTAGCCATTTCGGAGTCAATAGAGATGGTCCCTGCCGATCAACCAGAGTCCATACAAGGTGACATCACACGAACCATTAAGTCTTTCTTCTCTGGACACAAGTCCGGCCAACGTCTCAGAACATGATAGGTCGCACGAGCTTCATTTTTGGTAAGCGTCCTGGTGTACTGCTTCTTTCTGCCCAGCCATTCGAGATCGCGCTGAAGTACCAGAAATAGGGGAACTAAACTGTAAGCAGTAACGAGAATACAGTAGTACACTCACATGATAGGGTGTCCACATCAAGTACCGCTTGTACCCTTGTATCATACCTATTATCGCGTATCGTCTTCAACGCCTGACCTAGATCTTTCCATGGTGTGAACGCTTCATCCTTAATATCGTGTTGTGGCTCCTTGATCATTGCCACACTTCGATATGCAAGTTCCAAAGCATCACGGACCAGATTGACCTTTCGCGGTTCAGTAGTCGGACTATTTTCACCCCTGCCGACTCCTGCATGTCCTTGTCGAGAAGACTTCTGTTTAGGACTGTCGGAAAGCGACTCTTCTCCTGACGAAGAGGTATAAGATTCACCCGAATCGACACGAGCGAGAGACTGTCCAATTCGGCGAAACATCCGATGGCCGCATGCTATGTCGGTGGGATATAGAGGTATAAGGTGGAAGATACAGGAGTACAAGTTACGAGTACAGTTGAACAAGGTGATCGGCCATCGCCGGCGGAGCTGTCATCCGATTATCTCCCTTTAGCCATCTTTGACCTGTGTGCCACGTTACCGCGGTACTGCAGAGGCGGGAAGTCGAGACAAATATGAACTGAGAGAAGTATGCGAATTGGTGGGAGATATACCGCCAAGAACTGAAACAAACGGTCCAACTGGAGGAATGCTACGTCAAATCAGCTGGCAAAGATGGACAAATTCAACAGTATGGGATGGTACTGGGTAGACTTCGACCTGTTTGGTCGCCATTCCTGGCTATGCAGATCTCAACTCCCCGCTGTCGGAGTGTCAGATCCACACTCAGCCCCGTGATCCATCGCTTGTGTCTCAATACATACATAAGATGGTGGTCGCCGCTTCTGACTGGTAACCTATTCCCAGATCGTATTGTAGCAAAAACTGAGAATGATTGATCCCGGATCATCGATCTTGGCATACAGTCTCTGTGGACCCCCATTACCATTCTCGACATTGGCAGTTGTACAATCGTGTGAAAAGGGGGACGACAGCCAACAAACCCGCCTGCCTCGTGTCGTCCTCCATCTACGGATATGACCAAGGACGTGGCCTGTTACGGTCCTCTGCCCAAGGTGAATCCACTAAAAATCCACTTCACCTTGAGTTTCCAGTCAAGCTGCGATGATGAGCCTCTACCGCTGACATCCGCTCCGCCGTGAGACACATCATAAAGCTGCCACCAGGGCGTCGCAGTCGCAATGAATATGCGTGATTCCCCGACGACATCGACAAGCGAGGGCATCTGATGGGCATAATATGATTTTCAGAGCATTGGCAGTGCCTCTCGGATTGCATTGTAAGAAGCAGACAGTAGTTTTAGGCGAGGATAGGAGGTGCTTAGTAAATCACGGCCGGAGTATAGGTAGATGTTCCTGAGCGGCCGGAGGGAATATTCCGCGCCGATTCTGACCGAGTTTTACAGATTTCAACGTCAAATGATTCGGACATTCGAGCACGACTAGAATTGATTTGTATTATCATTGATCATACTTATAAGCAGCATGCACCTTATATTGTGGCCTCCACCGAGACTCTAACTAATTTGATCACACAAGAATACATACAGAAACTTATCACACCTGGCCACTTGCCTCACGATGAAAGTAAGAGCTCCTCCATAAGACTCGCTGACTATAGTCTAGGTAATTACCAAAGAAGATCACGATGCTTATTTCTCCCACGTTGTCAAACGAGGAGCTATGGGTGCACTCCTGGGTGTAGCATTATGTGTTCCAGCGCATTACACCCTTCGCAGATTCTCGGCGTACTACCGCGCTCTGCCAATCCAACGTAGAACATACGGATCATTGTTCATCGTCTTGCCTTCATTCTCGATCGCCGCGGATCTGGCGGCTCTGGAATATGAACAATCCAAGTGGACGGGCGATGAGAGGAAGATGTTGGATGTTATGCAAGCCAGAGAAGGGGAGAGATGGAGCAGGATGAATAGGTTGGAAAAGGCGAAAGACTGGGCTCAGGAACATAAATATGGTATGATTATGGGAGGGTGAGTCTTTCGTCTTTGTTCTCTTGGTGGGGATCACCTCGCGGTCCTCGGGATCTCGGCCTTGCGGATCCGGTGACGTGCTGAGAAGCCGTCCTATTGACGAGGCAATGATCAACCGAGTGATATCTCTGATGTCTCTCTTCAGCCTTCACCAGAATGGTTACGCCTGCTCACACGATCACCTCAGTCTTCCAGAGTCTCTCACTGGATCTGACAACCTCTTCAGATCTAGGTTACCCCCTCGTCTATTGACCCACTTCATCGTGAGGGAGCATTGGACTGACGTCCAGATGGGCGGTTTCTATGGCTATCGCAATGGCGATCGTATCACGCAATCGACATCAAACATTCACCCAGAAAGTGAGTCCGAAAGCCCAAGAAGCAAGAGAGTTGTCATCAGCTGACAAAACAGCTTGTTCAAGCGCGAATGTGGGCTCAAGGTGAGTTGGCGTGATATTGATATACCCTCTCCGGTCTTCCCACTCTGCCTTTGATCCCCTAGGCTCCTCCTCCGGATGCCCTGGAGCGTGATTCAAGTCTCGCACCCCAGAGCTTCTGACTCATACCCTTACACGCACAGTCGATATGATCTCTGACTGACCCCAGGCTTAACTGTCGGAACTCTCGTCACGTCAGCAATAGCGACGGGTGCTGCTGCTCCTTCGTCAGAAGCAGAGCCGCTCCTAAGGACAGATCATTCCTGGAAGGATATCCTAGGTGAGTTCATAGGTGTGCTACCTCGTTGCTTGCAAGCATTAACATCAGTGGCAAACGGTCAAATGGAGCGAGAGTGAGACGAGTGCGACATCGCGCCTCGGGGCGGAACTTAGACCTAATGACTTTACATATGCATGAAACCCTTCTTCGTATAGACTGGGGCGTGAGCTGAAGCCTGGATGCAAGTCGCTCAATATGGTGCGACATGAAGAGCAGCTTTGATACGTATTGGCAGGTGTGAGGGATGGATGTTTAAATAGCTGCGCTGACTACCAGCCCAGAGAGTTTTGGAGTGTGTCGATGAACGAGATCGTTGTTAAGGGAGCGGGGCAGAGGGAACGGTCGGCCCAAATCGGCTTGCTGATCTCATCGAAGTGTTCTGCCGGTCGATCAATGCTCGCCGCAGCTGACCTCGAGGCGACTCAGTAGACCCGACGTCTCCATTGGGAGATTAACGCAGGCATCCAGAGCAGTTGCATACAATGTATCATGGCCTTCCGCCTATCGCTGAATATTCGCGAGAACATTCTTGTCCACCTTTTCGTTTACGGTGAACAGAAATGTCACACATGACAAACAAAGCCGACCTGTGACCGGTACGGCCTTCATTCCCCGATTACTGTAGAGCAGTCTGACTTCCTTCATCCAATCCCCCTTAGCAGTCGAACCCATTTCTCCACAAAGCTCACATCGTGACGACCCAGCAATCAAATCCCGGCATCTGTTCGAAATATCGAACCTGGTCGTCTCTCGCGGGGAATCTTGCAGCACGCCTAGACAAAGTTGTGTCAAGGTCTGCTGCCGTTTGAGGGGAGGTTTGTAATCGAAGTCGAGTTCCCTCTTGATCAAGATTGCGCCTTTGGGTACGACGGGGTGCTTGCCTTTCCAAGTCACTCTCGAGAGTGGTGTTCCGAGGAAGGAGATGGGGAAATGCCTGATTGGGTTGTTGGACACGTCGAGACCTTTGACAAAAGGAAAGGCCGATAAGAATCGAGAAGGGACATCTGCGTGTCAGCCCGCGATGTATATCGATCAAAGAACCAAGAGTGAGGATCTCACGATCAAGGTTGTTCCTCGATAGGTCCAGATTCATAATCATACCCTTGTCGATCTTGAAGATGCCCAGGTACAAAGCAAGGTCAGCCTCGTCCAAGTTCTCCAAGTACCCAAGGTTCAGGCTCGAAAGATCGAGCTTGTAATTGGATCGCGAGCCAAAGGAGAAATGCAAGAATCGATACAGAATGCGCTTTGAGGTCGATAGCAGTTTCGCCAATTCACGTATCTAAATATCAGGATAGTGAAACAAGAGCAAGTGACTGTGCACTCACTTCTGGATCTACCGTCTTTGGTGCGAATGTAGCCCAAATTCTTGCCAATTGATATGTTGCCTGAACATCTTCTTTCGCTATTGACTTCAGATACTCCTTCGCGTCGACCAATGGAATGATCTGGTGTTTGACAATCAGTAGTAAGGGATCTGTAAGATTAGCCAGGGCCTCAATTAAGCCTCTGCCACAGGATCCGAACCTACTCAGAAGAGTGTCCATGTCTAGGTCCTCTCGGATTACAATATCATTCGCATATTTCCCCAATATCGCCATCGTCCTGCCCAGAGCAACCCATCCCATCGACTTGCATCCCGGACCTGGCTCCAAGATAGTCGCGAGACATCGATATGCCGAATGCAGGGCATGTATGACGGCAAAAACACCAATAGGTATTTCCGAGTTCAAGTTATGTTCCGGGTACACTATAGGTCGAATTGGAAGTGTACGGACAGTAGGTTTCGACGCCCTCACTGTTGTTCAGATAAGGCTGATCATCTCAGTATGTACCAGACTCACTAGGCTTGACTTTGCGCGGCATAGGCAGAACTTGTTTGCATACTTGAAGGAATGTTTGATTGGAAGTTGAAGGGTAGAAAAGTAAAGTTGGGTGATGATCGGCCAACGCCGGAAGACCGAGCTCATCAGTCAAGTGACTGCTTTGTGCCGATTTGGTGAGGCTGCCCCGTAGGGACGAACGAGTCGAGCAATTGGCTGTGTGATGGTCATCTACAGAGCCATTCGGGAATCGTTCTTTGCTTGCTTTTCGAGGTCTGAGCAAGCAGTGCGTATCAGACGCTCAGGCAGCCGTGTGAGTGACAATCTGCGTAGAGGCGAATTCCTGTTCTCGAGAAGCCACGAAATGCTTTCGATGCCTCATTGATTATCCTTGGGCGAAGAGCATGTGACCGAGATAATATCAAGTGGGTTCGGCGAGAGCGGTGGACATGAGGTATCGTTTAGGTAGTCATCCTTGTCTTGCTCCGAAGTTGGCGACGGGCCGTCACGACAAGCAACAGAGCAGGGCATTCCGATTCCCTCGTGGCATCTGTGAACTCCATAAGACGGACTCGCCACAGAAATCGGGGTATGAAAGGTGAGGTAGATGAAGTATTAGATTATTTGAGAATGTGGGACCGGTTATGGCCGGCAGACCGGTCAATCAAGTCACCTAACTACATTTTCGTCCACTTATCACCAACCCATCAGCCTGTCTGAGCAGCGATATGCTATTTGGATAACGGTCACTGGTCAAGTAGGAATGTCACGTAATCCTCGACCACTCGAATCGCTTTTACTTCCCCTCAAGCCGGAGTCATTACAGTCAGTCCCGACCTCTTCCCTTTTGCTTGACTACACCTAATGGTAGATGCCTACATAGGTTCATGCAGCATGAACCCGAAGTAGAGAAAAGGAGATTCCCCAAGAAAAGATGTGCTGCCGTTGCTATCATGTGAGCCATATCTCAGGACAATAGCTGACGTAGTAGACTGTTTGTCGGTAGATTAGGGGATTTATATGTTCTGCTTTCAACGTATGTCTTACTCTGCGAATACGACTGATCAAAAGACGTGCGGGGGATATGAGGACATATGCTCAAGATACTGCTCTCCCGGGTGGGAAATATGAAGAGGGGGATATAGATGCAGAGGGGACTGCCGTGAGTCAGCATTTCTGAATGAGCGCTAATAATTAAGAGGAGAGAGGCATATGAAGAGGTATCACACTCCCTCAATCCCTCATAATGGCTCTGACATTAGATCGGTCTACCTATTGACTCGAAGAAAGTTCGTCGGTTATGCAACTTAACCGCCTACCTCACTGGAAATTCACTAATCGTCACACCGTAGGTCCACTCACTCACCCGTTAAAAGCTGATGAAAAGGGTAGTATTCCTAGTAACAGACAATTCCATCAATCCGATCCTGAATCCATCCGAAGTATCTCACTTATTCTCAATGTCACTCGCCGCATTCCTACATCATAGACCATCGCAAATACCAGGCTGGCAATTCCGTTCTCACCGTATAGATACTTCTCTGGGTACAGCCGGTCCACCTCCTATAGTACCTTATGCCAATCGACCTCCAGCCCCTGAGAGATCAAAGGTGGAAGAAATCGGTGGAGGTGATGGGAAGTATTACCAGTATCGAGATATCTCGTGGGGAGAGTCTGGGCAAAAAGTCAGAATGCACCGCTTCCTTACTGGGAGAGAAGGAGGTGGGGTGAAACCCGTATATGGTCTTACTGCGTGAGTCTGATCTAGATGCAAGTCATTGTAGCTCACTCATGATCAGAGCGATCCTAATCCACGCCGCCATGGTGGGCTACGATCAAGAACCTACCTTCGAGAGAACAGCGCCAGGGCAGAGAAGCATGACAGAACGGATAGAATGGGAAATTCGGCATGGAGCCGGGGCGTTGCGCAGAGCCGTCGAAGCGGATGACCTACTATGTGATTGGGTGGAAGAAAAGGCAAAACTGTAACAGATGAGGCGTAAGGTTCAACAACAAGTTGTATACATGTATGATCTATTATTCCTATTATGCAAGTCTTCGTCATGGTTTGTGTCGTAAATATGGAGAGCGAATCTACTTGAATAACTCTGCCAATTCCTCGGCTTTCTGAGCCATTAAATCCTTTCTCGATAACTTGTTCAATGAGATCTGTGCGAGATTAGCCTTCTTTTGCTGTAATTTATCTAAACGCTGTTCAACCGAATCGTTGATCATGAGTTTGATGGCTATAACTGGTCGTGTTTGGCCCATTCGATGCTGTCTGTCAGCTGGCTTCCTGAAGGACGTGTGGTGCCAAGATCGCGGAATGAACGGGTGGAACCAGAGGGCGATGGGAAATTAGAAGGAAAAAGAAGAGAGAAGAAGGACTCACGATACGATCAATAGCCTGAGCTTCCACACTAGGATTCCAATATGGATCCACCAAGAAACATCTCGAAGCAGCAGTCAGATTCAAACCCACACCACCGGCCCTGGTGGATACAAGCAGAATCTCAACTTTCTTGTTGAATTTCAAATCATCACATGCTTTCGCTCGGTCTTCTCTTGTCATTGTACCATCCAATCTTGCGTATCGGATTTGAGCTTCTTCCAACATATCTCCAATCCGATCCAACATGGTCGTCCATTGTGAACTGTCATCAGTGAATTATCAAAGTCTAAAAGACTGGAAGGCTTACAAGACTACACTCTTGACGATATATGGTCTACCGGCTTCATCCAGATCTTCAATTTCGTCACTCATAGCTAGGGCGAATGGATCGTAATTTTTCGAATTTGGGTTCTTTTTGGATGCAGCCATGAGTTCATCATAGAGGAATTGCATTTTTGTGGATAAATTCGGTTTCTCTCCTGGAGGTCGGACGTATCTTTTGCGTTTCTTTGTCGGTTGGTCGACTTGGATTTGGGCCTCTGCTGAATCCGGGGGTACAATCTCTGTAACGTCGTACGGGAGTCGAAGCATTGTTTGACAAATCCCACATGCTCTTGCGGCTTGTTCCTTCATACGTTTCGTATATCCAGGGTGAACAGACCCTTTGAAGCATTTGGTACCTACCATCAGTCACTGCTTGGCTCAACGGAAAGAGCGGGGGCTTACAATAGATATGTAGGCATTTAGTCAGGAGAAGCGGAGTTGGCATCTTCTTTTTCGGTTTTGACTCTTCAAGTTCCGCCATGGCCATTGAAGGGAAATAATCGTTATAATCGTAATTACATTCCGCACAATTTGCCCCTTCCCCATCTTTCATGAAACAGACCACCGAGACTCCTCGATTCTGATTCAATCCATGAGCCTGAATTCCAGCAACGGCAACTTCATAATCCATGATGGTTCCATCATAATCTTCCTCGACAGGATCCATTTGAGCAAGATCAACATGATTACATGTCTGCCTCAATCTCAGAATTTGCTGTAGGACATGAGCATAATTCCTAGATCCCACTTCTTCTTGTTGGAAGTTCTCAAGCTCGGCCTTTCCTTGTGCATGTCGTTGATCGTAGATTGCCCGTTCATCTTCTCGTAATTCAAGCCACATTTGCGATTCTTTCCTGGGTGGTAGATTCAGGATTCTCCGTCCATCGTCGGCTGTTGAGTCCTTAGTTCTTCGGAGGGTACAACATCGCATCACTAGTTGGAGTCGGGCAACACCAACTTGATTACCGATTTTACATGGTGCCGAGATATAGCGAGTGAACTGATCCTTCTCATTGATCGGGCTAAGGCGGAGGAACTTGAATAATGCCCAAATGTCTTCAATCTTGTTTTGAATAGGTGTACCGGTCAAGGCGATTCGTCGATCGGCATCTACGGCACACGCTGCCCTAGAAGCGACAGTCGAGGCAGTCTTGATATAACTATCATCAGCCCCGCTTCTCTTGATACACTTACTGAGCCTCGTCTAATGCAACCCTGAACCACTGGATACTCTGCAATGGACTCTTTTCAGGCGTCTTGGCCATCAAAGATCCTTTCCCCTTTTTCTTTTTTCGCATGGCATCAGCAACTTCGTTTGCCTTGATCTCGGCTTCAACCTCTGGTTTGACCGCTCGGGGATTTGTCGAAGTATCGCCAAATTCCTCATCACTATTGTTGGCAGTTTCGACCGGCGTATCTTCACAATTGGCATTGGCTTTACTGAATTCATTGGCGAGGGTATTGTAGCTGGTAATGACGATATCGAAATCGGCAATGATTGCCGGATCAGAACATCGACTAGGGCCATGATAAACGTATATCTTTAACGCATCGAATTCGTCATCTTCGTCGGATGAAGATCCATTGGTACGTTTAGGGACTTTCCATTTCTTTTCTGGCGGTTTTTGCATTTGTCCAGAAGCTCCACCAATGACTTGAACATCGCCATTCCAATGCTCTCGAATTTGATCTTCCCAATTTGTAATGGTCGACATGGGGCATACGAGCAGAGTGCCTCTCGATTTGAGAATAGGGACTGAAGTCTTGACTTCTTCTTCCCTTTTCCTCTTTTTACCGTCGTTCGGATCGGGCACATCCGGCATACCAAAGACTTTGGTCTTGATAGTCGAAGGATCGAGTTCTGGTTTCTTTTCGACAGGCGATGAAGGAGTGACGAGTTCAGATTTCGAAAACTTCTTGGCCGCTCGACGAGTAGCGGCAATGAGGGAGACGATTGAAAGGGTTTTTCCTAAACCCATCTATTCATCAGCTTTGACTCGACAGTCGACGTCCAGTAACTCACATCATCAGCGAGAATAGCACCTTTGCAATCGGGTGGTTTATCTCCCTTTTTCACCTTGATCTCCTCCGATGTGATTTTGTTTTTCCACATCCTGATTTTCCCCTTGTCGTCTTTATGCGGTTCCCACAGTGATCGAGATATATCCCTTGCTTTGCCTTTATCTTCCTCATCGTGTGCAGGGGTACTTTCTTTCGTACCGTCCGTGCCCTCGACCCCATTGTCCACGTCCTTGTCCTCTCCATCCTGTACAAGCTTTGAATCCGCATCCTTGCCTTTCGCTTTAAGAACATTCTTCATCTTCTTCTTTTGAGCTTTATCGTGATATTTTCTAGCCTTTTTGAGTGATGACCAATCCTGTTCCCTCTGTAACAAGAACGTAAGTGCTTTCCTCTGATGAGGGAACAGCTCCGTCTTGATAAGTGGACCAGGATCAGATTGTTCCAATTCCCCACCCATTTCCAGTGTTGTATAGACCTCATCGACCTGGCGACGCTGAACATCTATTTGATTGGCTCGTTCATGACCAAAGTAGTTGGATTGCCCATTTCCAGCTAACAATGCCTGAGCCCTTTGAGCCGCTGCTACTGAGATTTGCCCTCCGCCATGTGGATTGTGGTAAGGTGGGCAATCAGCGTGTCGGTACGGATCATATGGTGGAACGGGATCAAGGAGGTAGATGTTGTTGGCTTGTAGGTTTGTCGAGATGTAGTTGACGTTTGCGGGGAGGGTGAATAGCATCATATTGATTCGGATGGTATATGAATGCTTCTGGTGAGCACAACTCATACAGGGATGCAGATAGACCTACAGCGTCAGGCTGTAGCCTCAATGCGAAGCCTTCCACTCGTAAAAGACCTCTTGACATGTGTGATACAAACAGATCGGTCATTTGAGTGTTCAGTTCCCCAATATACTGAGTCATCCCCGGAGTCATGACTTGCACAACATCCCTAGTAGGCGATAACCACTGATCCGTGATTTTAGGTTGAGCTCCAGCTTGTCGATACTTTTATCAGCTGCTTGACTTTTGAAACGCAAATACCTTCAATTTGACTTTCAGGAACTCTGCTCCTGCGAAATGAACCACTTCCAGACGTTCTTTGTTGGCCGGACACACTGCTCCTATATACATAATAGGACTTGGATAAAGCATAAAGACATCGGTAGTGATTGCGCCAATGAAGATTGGTTTCTTTGGATTATGCGATGGGGCGGGTGAAGGTAGATTTGACGTTAAATCAATGGCTGACGATGATGATAATCCGTCACTACTAGATGTAGCTCCTAAAGGTGTAGGTTGACGTGGCGAGTAGATATTGGAAGATTGATTGAATGGTGATTGAAAATGGGATTTCGAATGAGAGTGTTGACCATTTGTAGTGCTACCGAAATTGAGATTTGGTTGGAAATTTGTCGAGAAGTAGTTCGGTGGGGGATGGATGTTGCCTTGTCCATTGGGCGGATGCGTGCTGAATGACGGAGCGCCCAAAGTGGGTCGTAAGGGGCCTGTACTATAATACGACGAATAGGGTTGTTGTTGATTGCTCGATCCAGCATGTCCGTGACCGTGACTACGTCCATTTCCATTCAGAACGCTTGGGCCACCGGGGAATCCATTCAGACCAGCTTGAACAACTCCGTCTTGAGTCGCGCGAGCTCCATTCTTGCCAACTGCAAGCTCCGGTCCCTCGTCATCTGAGTCACCAGTGAGATCGATGGAGTTTTGAGCGGAAAGTGGCAATGTCTTCGATGGTCCTGCTACCGTTTCAGGCTGTACCTCTAGCTGATGCTCGAGTGAAGAAGCGGAAACGGTATCGGACGAGGTCGACGGATGTACGTCCATCGTGGATCAAGAGCGCCGTGTATGGATACTCATATAAGATTGTCACTGACAGATGTATGAGGTAGAATATATAGGATATCTTGAAATACTCAATAGTTGATGGTTGTGCAGCAAATTGCTTAGTCATTACTCGTTGTAATCAAATCCAGTACCATCATTGTATTTTGATCTCACGTCATCATATCGTGCATCCGATGTTTGTAAAGCATGTACCGACCATGAGACCGCCTCGCGATCGATTGCAGCCCCTTTTCATTCATCCATGCATACCTTGACTCAGGTAAACAGTCGATACTAAATACCCAAGCTGAAAACAGATCACGTGACCAGACTCTACCTTGCCCCGCTTCCACCTCACCCACCTCATTACCTGAGATCTATTCACTGTACCTATACGACCATGCGTAACCTAGTGATCTATCTGACGGCCCTATCCACTCTCTCTCCCTCTTCTGCACTACGGCATGGTTCACACCAACTCCGAGATCTCCTTGCGTTTCCGAAATATCAAGTCGACTACCTAAATGAATTACCTTTGTCCGCTTCTGACGCCAAAGCATGTCTTCGCGAAGGGGTAGAGCTGGAAAGTGATTTCACTCAAACGAGATTCGAGGGTAGGAAACATGTAGCTGGAAATGAGACTCAAGAAGAGGAGGGAGTCAAGGTAAGTCTTCTGACCTTTTCGGATGGAATACAGACTGATGCACGTCCAGTTGGAATTGGTCTCGATGAAACTACCTTCTCTGGATGGCAAATTTCAACATGATTACCTATGCTTGATGCCTTCTGAGAACTCTACAGCGGCGCAATCGGCAAAAGAGGATGATCATGAGGAGATAGATCCAGCACAGGGTTGGGCGGCTTTAAGTCATTTAGAGGGGAAGTGCTTGTATACACAACAAGGATATTGGTTCACATACTCGTGAGTCCTTTCGTCTCGCGATGTATTATCAATCGCCCTCGACCGACCTATTGGACTAGGTGCTGATGGTAGGTACTGCCATAACGACCATATTCGCCAATTCAGACAAGGACCACATAAACATCCTCATCCGCCTGGAGGTTTCGTCCCAGAAGAAGATCCACGATATGAAGGCTATACCCTTGGTCGGGCGCGTCCTGATTCTAAATCGCCCAAACGCAAGCATCTCGATTCGAAATCTCAATCTGCCCACAGTAGAGGCCAACACCAAGGACAAGGAGGGACATCAATTGATCGCCTGGACAAAGATCACGCAGTTTCGTATGGACTTCAACCTTCTTCTCGATACCTTGTCCAACGATGGCAAGATGGTACTAAATGTGAATTGAACAATAGACCCCGCGAGATTGAAGTTCAAATACACTGTTCAATGACTACGACCGATTCGATCTATTTAATCAAGGAGACGAGTATATGTAATTATGTAATGATTATCCATAGTCCGCATCTATGTGGATTACCAGGATTTAGGGCGGATCATAGTGATGTCGAAATGGCAAAAGTTAGGTGTAGGGAAGTGATTAGTGATGATGATTTCGAGAGGTGGGTAGGGGGTGAAGAGGTCGTTATGCCATTCTTGACAATCGGGAAAGGCTTGGATGTGGTCGGCATCTCCGACGACGGGATTGCGAAAGGCGATGGACAAGTAAACGGCCTTGACGACGGACGAATCGCAGGGAATGAGATTGAAGAAGGATCCAAAGCGAATGACTGGATCGACGAAAATATTGAAATACAAATGGAAGGTGGAGTAACGATAACGAATCTGAAAGATGCTCTTTCTCAACTCCTCACCGAAAGCGCGGGAGGAGGAGCTGAAGGTGAAGAAGGGGAATTGATGTTGATAACACTTGAAGAAGATGGGGATGAGCCGATCGTCTTACAAGCGGATATCATCGGTGGAGAAGGGGACGAGAGGGGTGGGGCAGGGATTGACAAAGAGACTATATTGAAATTTGTCAAGGAGTATTTGAGGAAGAAGGATAAACCTAAACGAACCGAGGATGGAGAGGCGCAGGACAAGCGGGATGAGCTGTAAGATGTATCATTTAGACACTGTTGTAAACACTATGTATAGACCGCTTAATCAACGGGAAGTAGATTCAAGCATACTGCCATCCTTATGCATGATTCGATACGGGAAATACTATACAACCTCTGATTCCAGAATTTGATACACGAGGTGAGAGAAAATGATTGAAAATGACCTCAGGTTCACCTTGATTTCATGCTTCCTTCTTTCCTTCATCCTACCCATGGATCCATCCCTACAGAGCCACCAACACCTCACAACGTCAACTGGAAGCATATCGCTTAGGCCTTGTGCTTCTTGCAAACCCCCGAAGGGAATTGATGACCATCAGTCCTGACTCCACCACCCCAAGGAGTCTGTCCAATGACCCTAGCATCACTTCCCAAACCGACCGAAGCGAACGATTTCCAAATCGTACAAGCGTTCACACCTCCAGTCCTAATCTTGTCCGCTTGGATGATAGCATCCCTAGCATCGAAGAACGAAGGCCTACATGGCTGGAGTTTCATTCCATCCACAATAAGTTGAAGAGCGAGGGTATTTCCGTGTTTTGGAATAAGAGGGGTCGGCTTAGCATCGTTGACATCGGACACGGAGGTGTAGTAATCGTTTGGCTCGGAGGTGTTTGTAGGAGGGAAAAGAGTGTCTGAGAATCCGTACTCCTCAACTAGGTTTTGGGACATTGTGAATAGGAATTGAGCCCATACTTCTCCAATGGCATGTACACCCCAGTATCCAGGTTTGTCAAGAGTCTTGTATGATGAAGGGTTGATTGTAGAATTGGTCGAGTATGGGAAGTTTCGGATCCCACGAACATTGTTGGCGGCCCAAGCTCCCATTGTGAAGACATCGGATCCGTTCCTGTTATCAGTACTAAACTTCCACACGTAAAAGAGTAGACTGACTTGAACTGGTGATGCTCCTCAATCTGCCTGATCAAAGTGGCAATAGCATCTCCCCATCCTTCACCCATACCGCCTGCCTCGCCGAATCCGAGACATCCAGAATTGGCTGGACCACCGGTAAGTCGGGTGGAGAGACCGTGACTAATGGTCAGTCTGGGGCCGATGTAATCCGATGTATTGGCTCACCTGTACTCGTGAATAACGATACCAGCTTCGAGGTCACCGTCCCTCCAGGGAGTGGCAACGTCCCATACATACCTACTCATCAGTGCACTGTCCATCACTCGGCAAGTATTAACTCACATCCTCATCCTTGGCATAGTTCCATCAGGGGGAGTCATGAAGTTGGCATTATTGAAGCCAGATCCATCTGACATCAGCTACTGGGACGACGTTGGTAGACATAGCTCACCCTGGGCATTGGTAATGACGGGATCACCACCCTTTCCTCCTTTACCAAAGTTGTACGCCTGGAAATTTCCACTCAATTCATCGAATCCAACTCGGTGAAGCAAATCGTGGTACATGTTACTAGTATAGAACAATTGAGTAACGACAAAGTCGACATACTCTTTCGGAGCGAGTCCGAGAGGCTCCTCGTAATCGTATACGAATACCATGGACTCGTTGATGGGTCGGTAATTGTGGATGTAGTTGGATTGTCCTTCCCAGTCTTCGTGAGCGATTACGTTGTTTCCCGCAGTCGTGTAGAATGTAGTTGCGTTCTTGGTAGAGTTGGATCCTTTGAGCTCTGGCCATGGATTAGCAGAAGTTGGAATCTCGTGCCATCCTAAGGGAGAAGCGGCGGTGTCCCATGGCTTGACCTCGATAGAGGTGTTACCGATGGAAGGGTCATTGATACCTATCATCAGCACGATTAGTGAATGGAAGATTTGAACTGACCCCATGGGAAGACATTGTAAGAATAAGGCTTGTACCCCTTATGAGGAGAAGGAAGTGGTTTCTGCTTTCCACCCTTCAAACCATCACTTCCACCAGATCCCCAGGAAACATCATTGGCCCAATCGACAATCCTGATCAACTCTCCAGAGTATACATCGACGTAAGCTTCGTACCAATTCTCCTTCATTTCGATCTCAAACTTCCACACCAACCTCGGTACACCAGCATCAATTTGGGTGTACATCAATCGAGCAGGTACGGGGTTGACTACACCAGAGATCGCTAGTCCTTTACCGGTGATCTTTTCAGTTGGGGGTTCGGCCGCGGCGGGTTTGGGTGCAAAGGTATGTTCTGGATGAGACTCGAGATCGTCAGCCGAGATGGGGATGAAGTTCTCGGTAGTCTGGAGTCGTGGAAGGAGATGAGCGAGAGCTTGGGTAGGAGTCAAGATCTCATCGCCAACCAGAGGCGCTTGGCAGAGTGCAGAGTAATGATATTCGGCTTTTCGAAGTTGATTCCTAGCGTGGAGGACTTCGTCAGATACTTCAACATGCTCATCACCGCCTAGACCGAAAGCGGCTTTGGCAGCTGATTTGACTAATCCCCAAGGACCAGAGGTGGACGACATTGACTCGGAGATGAGTTGCTTAGCCTCGATACCGGCGGCGGAGATACTCTCGCATGCGGCTTTATTGGCCATACCCTCGGATCGAGTGAAAGGTGCAGGCTGATCGGTAGTGTCGGGATGGAAAGAATTACCCCAGCTGATCACACGACCGGTGGAATCGATGTTTAGATTGATATCACCATCGGATACCTCTAGACCATGAATGAGTTGTCGTACAAAGACATGGGTCAGACCAGTTCGCGAATCGGTGTAGGACTATCATCAGTATTGGTATCATGACAAAGTGTACTGGACTCACATCATCACGAATGTACCACCCTTCTCCTACCTTATCTCCCAAGAAAGCCTTGACGACAGACTTCCAATCCCCATCATATTCCTGAGCGATACTGAACTCATGGTCAACAGCTTCAAAAGTCTTGTGTGGATGTGTAGGGCCGTGAGATAGGGTCTTTCTCTGAGTCTGCTGGAGGCCATGATTATTATGAGGATGAGGATGGGGATGGGCGGTGGCGATTCCAGCTACAAGGAGCGGGAGTAAGGGAATAAGAGCGCTTGTGCGCATGATGGATGATTGGTGTAGGTGTCACGGATGTAGATTGAGTGTGTGCTGAGTGATCGGGGGTGGTGTATATAAGAGATGGATGGGTACTATGGTTAATAGAGTGATGGTATATATACGTATCGGAAGAGGTGATAAGGCGTAAGCGTTGTTCAAGGGGGAGGGGAGATAGGGTCCAGCGATAACCGGATATTACTCGTTTAGGATAATTACCCGAGGGGGAAATGCGGGGTAACCCGATGTTCCCGGGCAATCGGTAGCCTTGTTCCATCTCCGCAGCGCTCGTCGAGCAGTATATATGTACAGCTTGCAGGATACTATCTACTATCTTCCATACGAGTTCATATACAGTCAAATCCACTGCGCTTCTGGCCCGAAAGGTGTCTTGGCAGGACACGAACCTTAATTATTGTAAATCTAGAAGATTCAATCTCCGCCCAAGATGGATCGTAACAAATGCATTACGTTACAAAACATAGTATAAACATACAAATCAATGCCTGAATCAAGGTCTTAAGGTCTCAAAGTCGAACTCCCACCTGTAGAGGTGGTAGTAGACATAGTCTTTGGTGTAGTGTTTGCTACATTACGACCAATCTTGCTTTCTTTAAAAGACCATTTTGGGTTTCTAGATGTTATAAAAGGATGATGAAGAAGTTCGGATGCTGTAGGTCGATCTTTCGGGTCGAGAGCTAGACATTGGGTGTTTAGGAAATCGAGCGAATTGTCATCCAAGTGTACATCGTTCGGAAGTGGCGGTTTCTCCCTCTTGAACAACTGGATATTAGTTACAGGTCATGAAGGATCAGGTAGAGAGAGGCCTGACAACCTCCTCTGTACTCACCTGCATCATAGCTGGAATCTGCTCCAAATCTCCCCAAGGTCTTTTCCCAGACCACATTTCAATTACCACACACCCTAAACTCCAAATATCAACTTTACCCGAATAACTTCGATCATTATGCACAGTATGTAGTACTTCGGGTGCCATCCAGAAAACACTTCCTTTCATATTCGTAGCTTGACCAAATGAATCATAAGCATCGGCAGTTTGTTTCGAAATTCCAAAATCGGAAATCTTGCAAATTCCATTCAAGTCTACCAAGATGTTGTCGCCTTTGAGATCACGGTGCCAGATGTGTTTACGATGTAGATACTCTAAACCTTCGAGGATTTGTTGAGTAAAGTACTTGACTAGGTCTGCTTCGAATCGAGCTTGGTTAGGAGTTCGGTAGATTGTGGCGATCGTTCCTCCAGGAACATACTCAAGGAAACTGCCATCAGCTCTTTCCTCAATATTTACCTGAACAAACATACATTGAGAGATATTCCGGAGAAGTCTCGAATCCAAGATAGGCGACGATATTCGGATGATACATGTCCTTCAACAAAGCAATCTCGACCCTTAGCGATTCGATTTGACCCAATTGTTTTCGGTCATTTCGATCACGTTCCGTAGCAGGAAGTTCGACTTGTTTCACAGCCATCATATCTCCGGTAGAGATATTCAAAGCGATATAAACCCGTCCATAGGATCCTTTACCGATAAGTTCCCCTTTTACCCAATTTAGAGTTTGAGGTTTACTAGTATCTTCCGTTTCTGCAGGTGATTCGGGCGTCGAGAGGGGTATCTGTCCGAGATTCAATTTCGAAGCGGTAACTTCAACGACTCGATGTCCCCACATGCTCATTCTTCTCGACAATTTCATTTCATCCTTTTCTTTCCCTCCTTCCTTGATGGTTGAACCGGTAGAACTTTCTTTTGGCTGATGATCTTTCTGAAGTGTTTTACGTTTATAATCCGCCATTACCCTAATACTCTTTCTATTTTCAGCCTTATTGAAAGCGCTCCTGGCCGGATGCATAGGCGGAGCCCTATGGATTGTTTCAGTCCTAGGTGAAATCATGGGATTAGGGTTGGGTTCATATGTCGTTCCGGTAGTTCTGGAGGGATGTAATGGAGGCGGAGGTAATCCAACATTACCCGCAACTTTTGGCGATTCGCCAGGTGTAGAAGGTGTTGAAGCTGGATTATCGACAATCGGCTGATCGAGATCGACTTTGGGGAAATATTTATCGAGTCGATCATACAATTGCTCAGGTTCAGGCCTAGTATGCCATTGACCTGGTTCAGGCCTTGCGAACGATTTACCCCTTTGTACCCTTCCACCACCGGTAGTTTCAGTTTCGGAATCGGTAGCAGAATCGGTATTAGGTTGTGAAGGCGAGTTGGTACGTGTATCGACAGTCAAATGAGGTTTTGAAGGTGGTGATCTGACAATTTGTCTCCTCGACAACGAGTTCTGAGCGGAAGAAGAAGGCAAGAATAAAGTAGCTTCCTCTTCATCCTCCACTGGACCTGTTCCACCTGCAATTCCAGCCGCTGGACCTTTCGCATTGCCAATCAAATCACCCATGATGGCAGTCCAATCTTTTTGTCGGGCTGTATCATTCGAATTCTCATCTTCGACAGAACGTTGAACTTCGGTCGCTTCAGACATTCCAGAACTAGATGCTGTATCACCAGAATCATGTCGTCCAGGAACAGAAAGCCAACCTTCAGTACGTGGAGCGCGTTCATACGGTAATCGTTCAGAACCACGATCGGTAGGCGAGACATCTCGATAACTTTGGGTTCCAGCAGATGCAGAGCGGGGCTGCCAGTCTGGTTGGTAGTATTCATCAGAGTGAGGTTGAGATGATTGGGCAGAATCAGGAGGTGAATGATCGTGTAAAGTGTTTGGTCGTCTGGGTAGTAGTGAAGAAGAAGAACCGAAAGGAGGCGAGTCATGCAATGACGAAGGTCTTGAATTCGGTCGGCGTAATCCAGCAGTGGGCGGAGGTGAAGTTTCCCAACGAGGTTGAGGCGATGGGAAGGGAATACTATTTGTTCGCGCTGGATCAGGGTACCTTCCATCCTGTGCGTGTTCGGCTGAGGGGGTCCTGTAGATGTTTGGCTGAGGAAAGGTTCGATCAGGTTGGGGTGTGATGGATGAGCGGGATGGAGCGATATTGTATGGTCGATTCTGTGGTTGAGGGGTGTACGGTCGAAGGTTATCAACGGATCGAGCAGCCTCCTGTTGATAGGCATATGGATGTAATCCTTGTCGGCGTGACCCTGTATTATTGTTCGCGTTGATATTTGCCGTATTCCTCCGACCTTGTACCTCTTGCAGAGACTGATCATTCAATCTACCCTGAGCGTGGGCAGTCTCGCTATAACCCCTATTGAATCCATTGGGCGGTATATCCGACCTGTATGCGGGAGTGGGTACTTCAGGAGTATAATTGGTAGGAGGCGATTGATATGTTCCAGATTGAAAGAGTGGATTGACGTTGGGGTATTGATGTGTACCGGTATCGCGTGCCCAATCGTCAATCTCGCCATTCCCACGAGCCATTCGGCCAGTAGCAGACCACTGTTCGCGTCGATTACGGCGATCATTCGCGAATTCCTCGGCGCGGTCATATGTCCCCCTCCGATCAGTTGGTGCGCGATATGTACTCTCGCTTCGGAATGTGCCTTCTTGTTCGATACGTCTTTCCTCCGCTGCGATCTCGCGCTGGTAATCAGCACTTCGCATTTCCTAATCACCACTACGATCCAAAGGTAGACTTACAGCTCTGTTCTCGTCCCTGATAATCTGCTCTCTCTGTAACCTAACCCTCTGTTCCTGCTCATGTTGATGAGCCTGCCATTCCTGCGCTTCACTCTGTTGTTCCTTCCTAGCAAGTTCCTCATCAGCTTGTAGTTGCCTCCTCCTCTCATCTTCTCTCTGCCTCTCTTCTTGATCCTCAAGTTGTAATTGAGCAATGAGCGCAGCGGTCTCGGGATCCATCTCATCCTGAGTCTCGAGTCCTAATCCCCATCCACTCCTACTACTACCGGCATTCCGACTTGGTCCAGCTGAAGATGAAGCAGAAGCATATGCCGGGGCTGGAGTGAATGAGGGAGTGGGAGTATGATCTGGTAATTCCACATGAGGCGGAGGAGGAGTTGGGATGAATGATGAAGATGATATAGAGCTTGTATGAGGTGATCGAGTTGAGGTTTGACTCTTCCTGAATTGAGAAATGCGCCGAGCCTCTACATCGGATTCAGAACCGATACTACCTGAATGCGAGTGTTGTTTGGGTAGATCCGTACGAATTGGCGAAACTAATGGTCTTTCTCTAGAAGTATCCGCTGGTGGGACCACGGCAGCGGAAGAAGAAGGAACGCCTTGGATAACGAGGAACTTGAGAGATGCCTTGGAATCGCCACGGGATAGGCAGAGTTGACATAGTTGATCGTGGTTAAGTGTATTTGGGTCTGGGTCCTCTCCATATTCAGTCTGTTGGAGGGAGAGATTCGAGTACTCGTCATCTCGGAATCGAAGCTGCTCATCAGCATACCATACTGAGCGTCGACTCGATTGAGCAAGCAAGACAACTCTCGGGTTTCCAGACCGATGACATACCTTTGAAAAGATCCTATCCCTGATGGCTTCCGCAGTATTCATTCCTGTTATATCCACCAGAGTAAATTGCTCATTGTCTGTAGTAACCTGCAGCAACCTCTTTGCACTCGCATTGAATGATCCACTTCTAGCCCTCATCCCACCTCCGGTCTCTACCACTGGGCTAATACCTTCTTCAGGGCTGGACATTCGTATATTCGGATTATGATTAGGTAATCGTCTACTCTCCTGAGTTGGAGGGCTGGAATGAGTCGGTGGTGAAGGTAGAGCGTGTCGTGAGACTCGAGAAGGTGAAGGTGGAGGAACGTTCGAAGCGTATTGACCTTGTGTCGAGAGAGATGAATGCCGTGTATCGTGTGGACGTTGTGGAATTACAGGTGCTTCCGGTGGAGTAGTATATGCTCTGCGAGCATGTCGATCAGGTTGAGGAGGAGGTAAAGGTGGTGTAGGGTGTATAGAAGGATTTGAAGATGATTGTGGTAAAGTTGGTAAACCCCTATATTCCCCTTCATAACTCACCCTTCCAGAGGTAGGTGAAGATTGTGTATGAATAGGTGAAATCGATTGACCACCAGTAATGGTACCGGCACTAGTACCAGTAGGAATGACTGGAGATCCTTCTTCATCTGAATTATCGGGGTTTGCGACATATAAACCAGCTGCTACACCCCTTTTCCTAGCGCCCAATGGTCTTCTACCAATCGAACCAATTCCTGATCCTGATTGAGAAGGGCCTGCCTGTGCCGATGATGAAGATGGAGGTGAAGGGGCGGTCGATACTGATAATCGAGGAACGGCGCCTTGACCCTGGGAAGACGGTCTTGAATTGACCATTACGTTCAAGTTTTGAGTTAATGAGTTGATCGATGATGAATCTACTTGTCAGCGTGGAGGTATGATATGGCGGGCATAAAGGACAAAGGTTGTTTCGGTGTATGCTTGCTTGCTTGACTGCTTATATGATCCAGGAAGATGATGACGATACTCACCTTTGATATCTATCTATCTATCGCTGGTCGTATAGTCCGAGAGCACTGATTATAATGACACAGACGTCATCCTAATTCATCCGTCCGTTCGGCGCAGTCGTGGTTGAATCAGTCGTCCGTCGCGTCACCGAGGTAGATTCCTTTTGTCTCGCCAGTCCTCAGTGTTGACTCCTGTCGTCTCAGAGGTGACTGAGCTTATAAAGACGATAATATAGAGTATAGCCTAACGTGAGAAGGAGTAAAAGAAGGGATGAGTTTAGATACTATAGTAATAGTAAGAGACAGGACAGGGTAGGTGAACCGCGTCAACGAGGCACCAATTTAGACTACTCGTATAAGTGTATTACGATACTTTATGGCTTTATTGTGTCGATCATCAGTATAGTCGGTTTATGCTTAGGGGGTAGCTGTACATAGGTGTATGCACTCAGTGATAACTCCACGTGTACATATCTTCACGACCAATAACTCTGAATGCATGCATATACTACTGACTGAGAGGTTCTCGCAGAGTCGTTACAAGATGCCACGCTCGGTCGGCCCCCGTGAGTGGGAGTATCGAGGTATACGATTCATTCTACCTCCTCTAGGTTTTACACTCTCTGTATCGTCGAAATGAACTACCTATCCTTCCCTCATTCCCTGGCCCCACGTCCCATCACCTCCAAACCCCAACTCTCTCTCGCAGCCCTATACATCCCTTCCAACCTCTTATCCACCTCTTCCCCCTTCCCCTTCCTTCTCCCATATCCTTTAACAGCATCCATCCCAATCCCAGCATCTGCCAAATTCACTTCAACACCTTGATCACTCTCATAAATTGGTACCCATTTCCCAGTATATCCAGCAGGTCTTTCAGTAGATAATAATCGAGTAGCGCAGAAACTGACGATATCATCAGGAGTCTGTGGATGGAGTAGCGCAAGGTGTCGAGTGAGAGGATATTGGAGTGAGGGGTGAGGATTATGAGGATCGGAAGGTAGTTGGGGTGGAGAGTGATTGAGAGAGATTGGGGAAATTGGAGTGGATGAAGTTCGAGTTTTCAGGATTGGTTTGGGTTTGGTAGTAAGTGCAAGTGTTGGGGTGGGGGTGCTAGGTGGAGTACAGAGAGTGGCGGGTGTCAGGTGGATGACTGGTGGCGTAAAGGGAGAGGTGGGGATAGGATTGTAATCCGCTGTCTTGGATGGGTTGGATGACATGTCGATCAATGTGGCTTGAATGTATGAGTATGGGTAGGCGGTAAGGGTATATATTGAGTAGGTAAGTAGTACCGTAAGGACTAGGCGAGCACCTATATACCTACCTTACGCAAAGGAACGCCCAACCTCCTTGAGTCTCCATTCACTATTCACTCTCTTTTCCACACGCGTAGCAAGGAGAGGAGAGGTCAACAAAGGTTATACATCCTTTCAATCTTTCTTACATCCTAGCACGTTCTACACTCTCCTGCGTGCGGGTATCTAAGCACCAAGACTCCTTCCCATGAACCTGTGCATCAGCTCTGTCTCCACTAACAACTGATAGGAGATGGCTCGAAGACCCGATGAACTAACCTCCTCTTTTGGAATGACATCCACCATTTACTAGGTTTTGTAGCCCTTGGTCCAGTCTGTCCGGTAGGGTTTCCATCTGCGCCGATAGTTTGCTCGGTAGGATAAAGTCTATCGACTAGACGCTGGGAGAGTTCGGATCGGGTTTGAGTCAAGTATGATCGAAGCGCATCTATCATTAGCGCCGTTGCGAAAGGTACAGATATCGTCTGAAGCCGGTGGGTGATTATTATTTGGGGGGCGAGGGGGAGGGGCGTGGGGGAAGATTCAATAGCAATGACAAAGGCATGACTAGTGGGTATTGGAATATGAAGAAATTGCCGTAGCCAGCAAGACCTGGAAGAAATAACTCACCAGCATCAGGCCTAGAAGCAGGAGCATGATATAACGCATTCAACGGAAACCCAGCATCACCAGGTAAAGCAAAGTTATCCACAGCCAAAGTCGCAAGTACTTTTCCAGCCTCCTGGAATCCAGGTGATGGTTTACCAGGTGAAGGTGCTAGGCGGGTAAGGCATTCGGAAATGTAGAGGATCAAGTAGATTAAGAGTCGGTCTGCTGGGCCTGATCGTCAGTCCCTGTTTCCTCCCCTGTACAGTGCTCGATATTCTACCTCTCAAGCAGACTTACCTTTAATCTCAAAATTCCTAAATAGACAGTTTGCCCGAAAGAGGTCGAGTGCTTCTTCAATGATATCTCCATCAGGGTCGGCTATTCATTAGCTCCTGCTCAGGCATGGCACCTGTCTTGCGTCTCCATCCATGTCATGCCAACATCGACACCACCCCTTATACACGTATATCGGAGGATCGTATCGGTCTAGACATGGCGGATGTCAAGTGGACTTACATGATATAGGAGCAGGACCCCTTATCTTTGTAGCAATAGGCAACACGGCCATATTACCGATTTGTCGAATAGACGGATCATCATTGAATGCGGAATGGTAGGCCTAGTCGTCAGCGCCACTCCTCAGTGATAAGATATGGACATACGGGCATACTGAATATCAATAGGTTAGGTATACAACTAGACTCACTGAAGTGGGTAAGTCACAGTAGGTTAGGCCGGTGACAACGTCATGGCCCATATATTTGCTACACCCACTTAAGCATTGCGCGCAATGGGTACCTTTGACGCGTCCGGACCAACTACTCGTGCAGGTATATGATCAAGTATAGAATGTCGAGTCCGAATCTCACTGCTATCGTAGCCGCTACTAAATCAAATGGGATCGGATTGAACGGTGGCTTACCATGGAGACTACCTGGAGAAATGAAGTATTTCGCAAAGGGTAAGTCACATTTTCTAGCCATCAACGCCAAAATGGTCCAGGACAACTGATGATAGGTAGTCACGATGACTCATCCGACCAACGGCCAGAACGCAGTAGTAATGGGTCGTAAAACATGGGAATCAATACCTAAGAAATTTAGACCATTAAAAGATCGTCAAAATCTAGTGATTACTAGAAATGGGATTGATCTGTACGTACATCCTATACCTCGTCGCGACACCTTCTTCACAGTAGAGCTGATATCAGAAACGGAGCATCATTATCATCAACTCATTCATCACTCGAATCTGCCATCTCAAGTCTCCAACCAGAATCAAGAGTATTCCTAATAGGCGGTTCACAATTATATAATGCCACTCTCGAATCTCCTTCTACATCAAACCTCGATCGGGTTCTGCTCACGAGAGTCTTGGGTGATTTCGAATGTGATACATTCTTGTATGATTTTACGAATGATGGGAAATGGGTTAAGACTAGTCATGAAGAATTGTGTAATTGGATCGGATTCACAGTAGATGAAGAGAATGAAGAGGTAGGGATTAGATATCGGTATGAGATGTGGGTTTTAAAGTAATAGTCACAGTGTGGAGCTAGGGCGAATGATCGTTGGTGCTTCCCCGCCCAGATGAGATCAGTAGTTTTAGAGGTAGAAGAAATACGACCGGCAGCTGTCACTTACCTCACCCACGCTACCTCGGTATAATATCGGTGATGCCGAAAGTCAACGCAGGGAATATATGGCACATGCAAAGAATATATCTAATTTGACGATCTAGTGATTTGTATGAATCTTGATTCTGATTTGTATGTAATTGGCCGTCACTATGCTTTTTTCTAGTCTCCCTTCCTCTTCGTTCTCGACTGTTCGATCAGCTGTTGTAGACCTGTTGATCAGCTTCAATGACACGTTAAGCCGCAACACCGTCGCATGGACAAGGGGTACCGATTCGCCATAGCGAATCGTTGAACTTACATTCCAACTAGTCCTCCACAACCACCCTTTGTGATCATTAACAGGTCCATGGATCCCGATAGCAAAGTCTTTGAACCACCAGAAATTCACGACAACACCTCCAGTCCATAGGATGAACCAAATGAACCTGGCTCCTGGGGATATTCTATTTGAATTGAATAGAACGTGGTCGAGGACATGGCCTGCCATCAAGACTGCGAACCATAGAGTCGGTAGCTGGGTGTCAGCGATCGTGCGCGGGTATGAAGCAGGGCTAGGCGAGATGATGGACACTGAGGTGTATGAGAACAAAGGGTAATGGAGCGAGACTGAACAGTATAGACTTGATGACCGAATGGAGGCATGGGAAGGGGAAAGAAAGAGGAAGAGTGGACATACATAATGATGAAGGTAGGTGACTCGGCCCATGATCAAGAATGGTACTACTCATCAGCTCCATCATACAAAGAGAAAGCAAAGGGAACATACGATAATGGAAAGCCCAACCTGCCAAAGCGATTTTCCCAACGTACAAGAAGTGTTCAAATTGTCCTATCCATCAGCTCGACTCTCCTCCACCCCAGCATCGTCGCTGTCCAGAGCGTCTCAAGGCCCGGTCACGTAACTTACCAGGTGCCCAATCCTTATAACTCCGTTGCGCTCTAGCAGTATACCAAAATGCAATTCCCAATGCCAGTCCAAGAGAAATTGTGGAGAAATACCAAATGATGGGTGTTCCAAGTAGATAATACTTGATTTGATTATCTCCCCATCCGCACATTCTCAGACCTAGCCTTAAGAACGGCCAATCTAGAGGGAGGGACGCTAGAATATCTTCTTTATCGGGATCAGGGACGAGGGCGTTGTTGGAGGTCCACATTGCTACGTTGAGATGAACGAAGTCGCGCCAGAAGGGGGATTTGTAGAGTTTCACATCTCCAGGTGGGACTGCGAGTGCATCAGCGCTGGCTCGAGGGTGATCATCACAACAAGGTACAGTGAAGAGTACCGTGGGGAAAGGTGAAAAGAGAGTCACAGGGCGACAGGAGGTTGGAGAAGGCAGGTGGAAGATAAGACAACGAGGAGAGATCACTCACGCCTTTCGTTCCAATGTGATTCAACATTCCAATAGGTATGTACATCCTTTGGATTATTCTCCTTATCACAAGTAACTTCCACCTGTTTGAAACCCCATTGAGGAAGTACCGAATTGGCAGCTCTCAACCAACAATTCAAAGTCTTGTGCTTGAACCTCATTCTTGTCGTTAAAGAATGAACTCTACCATTCTTGGCATCCTTCCCTCGGTGTGTATCATCCACAATCTCGACTACCCAATGATCATTATCATCACCAATAGTTTCATTTCCATAACCAGCTACTTCATGATGTTCTTTCGTAACGGGCGCAGCGATAGAGTGAGAATGTAGGTTCCTGCCGGTAGATACGTGAACTAATCGTAAAACATCTCCATTCTGAAGGAATCGAATAGGACCATCGGGATCAACGGGATCTTCCTGCCAAGTGGGAGTAACGATCCAATTATTGTTTTCGTCCTTGTAGTGATAACATGTGATTTGTTGTTGTAAGGATCCAACAGGGAACGATTGGACATGAGAATGAAGTAAACCTCCTCCATATCCGTAATTCTTGAGTGTGATTTTGGAACCATAAGCGACTTCGAGAGGGGATTCACCGAAATCGTTTCCTCGTAAATGGGCTTGGAAGAGTGATGACATTTGAGCATCACCAGGTCCTGATCGATTCAAGATCATGAAATGAATCTTGAAACATGTGGCGTAGACGATGAACGGTACGACGAGAAGAGCGACGATTCGTGCGATCCAGTGTTTAATGTATGTCCGCTGATCATTAGCCCTCAAACCCAGCTCATCGAGTTTCTTACAACCAAATCATGTACGAGGAAGTGACTCACAAGAGGCATGGACAGATCTCCAAACTTCTCCCATAGATCCTCCACTGTGTAAACACCAACCATGGCCATGGCAAACATCCCGACCCACTTGACACTGCATACACAACCAATTGACCATCCAGTAAATATTAACCAGATCCACCAATCATCTCCAAAAGCGTCATGTCGCTGATTATGGAATTTGACCAGTCCAAGAGTCGTCGTGAATGTAAAGAACAGAAGCATAGAGTCGAGGAGGATGAATCTGGATATACAGAGCCATCCCACATCTACCATTAGTCGTCTGCTTCAGACACATTATACAGCGAAAGGGACCCACCACACAAGACACAGATCGTAACCCAATGTCTGGCATACTTTGACCACCCAAGTTCTCCAGCAGTCCACCATGCAATCGGAACCAAGGCGACACCGAAAGAAGCAAGCATGACCCTCATGGCTGTATAAGGGACATCCGCAGGGTACTCGACTCCAGACTTGAAATCGAAACCACCGTTATATCCTGATAACAAACCTGCTAGTCCGACTAACATTTTACCGAGTGGAGGATGGACATCGAAATAGAAATCTTGATTAAGGTAATGTGAACCGAATTTACCAAAATGAGCCTACATGTTAGCCCCTCCTTTGTTACTGACGGAGCAGAATATTACTGACCTCGTCCCAGACGACATAGTTCGCTGCTCCTATTCTCCAGAATCGCGTAAACATTGACAACAGAGTGTAGACGCCAGTCCAGACCCATTCTTCGTGTTCAACTACGAACCCTTTCTAGTTCATCAGCGCCAAGCCCACCTCATGACCTCCTTGAGCTACCAACTTACCCAACCAGGGACCCTCTTTTGTCTGGGCGGTAGACCTCTCCTACCCCCTAAGCCAGGCCCTTCACCATACCCTTTGCCCCACTTTCCAGAATCCCCATCATCCACCACTTGCTGCTGCTGTAATAAATCCTTCTCACCCAACCCCATAGTCACCTCCTTGTCCCCATATGAAGTAGGTACATTCGTTCTCCGTCTAGTTTCCATTTCGTATAAAGGTAAATCCCCTGTTGGACTGTTTCTTTCGTTCGAAATTGATGGGTGTAAGTTGTGATGATCCTTGGCTGATCCGTATAAATTCAATGGACCCCTTGTCTCCCAAGGTCTTGGATCTGATACGTCGTCGTCGTCGCTCTCGTGGGCTGGATTTGAACGGAGTGTACGCCGTAAGGATGTAGATGCGTTACTTGAGATTCGGGATGAAGCTGAAGATTTGTTTGATCTCTGCATCGAGGGCGGGGGTGGAGTAGGTGGGGAAGTAGCTGTGCGCTGATCAGTGAGCTAGTGTTCGTTGTGTATTTGGCTACTTGAGCAAAGAGGCATACGCTACACTGATCCTTCCTTGTCCTGTCCTGTCCTATCCTATCCTATCCTCTTCGTATCTAAGTATCGACAAAGGAAGACTGCGTACTATGTATACTATACCCACCTTGAGCTACGGAGCTATGCATTCCAGCCATCCCATCCCATCCATCTAGACGCGTTGAACCGTGCCTAGACGGAATCAATTAAAGAGTGCCACACTTGATTTACCTTAATCCCGGTGGAAACTCACGAAACGCCGACTCCTCCTTGCACCCCTCTTTACTGAAATCTCAACAGATTGCTGCCACCTCTAACCGTCAAGTAAGATCCTGTAAGTAACTGAACCCACTACTCTCTTTAGTACTATCACTTATATCAAGTTAAAATGGCTGCCCGACCTACCGTTTCAGTCTTCTCTGCTCAGGGAGAGAGCTCCGGCTCCCTTCCTTTGCCAGCTGTTTTCACCGCTCCCATCAGGCTTGATGTCGTCCAGCAGGTCCACAGTGAGTTATTGTTTTGTTTAAGGAGAAAGGATTGGGCAAAGGGAAACGGAACGATGGAGCATGTCGCCGAATGATCTGGACTGGATTGGATCAAAGATGGATTAGCAGAATCAGTGGAGACAAAGAGTCACGGAATCGAGGAAATCGGGAAAGAAAGATACGGACGCTAATAACCAGAGTCCATGGCCAAGAACAGGAGACAGGCTTACGCCGTCTCCGAGAAGGCCGGTCACCAAACCTCTGCCGAGTCTTGGGGAACTGGACGAGCTGTTGCCCGTATCCCCCGTGTCGGTGGTGGTGGTACTCAGCGATCCGGACAAGCCGCTTTCGGAAACATGTGCCGAGGTGGTCGAATGTTCGCTCCTACCAAGACCTGGAGGAAGTGGCACGTCAAGATCAACCAGAACCAAAAGCGATACGCCGTCGCTTCTGCTCTAGCTGCATCTGCCCTCCCATCCCTCGTTCTCGCTCGAGGTCACCGAATCGAGCAGATCCAGGAATGTCCTCTTGTCATCTCTTCCGACGTCGAGTCTACCCAAAAGACCAAGGCCGCCGTCGAGTTGCTCAAGGCTGTTGCCGCTTACCCCGACATCACCAAGGTCTCCAACTCCCGAAAGGTTAGGGCTGGAAAAGGAAAGTTGAGGAACAGGAGGTACAGGCAGCGAAGGGGACCTTTGGTCGTTTACGCCAAGGATGAGGGAATTGTTCGAGCATTCAAGAACGTTCCAGGTGTCGAGACTTGCCCCGTCGAGTCCCTCAACCTCCTTCAACTCGCTCCCGGTGGACACGTCGGTCGGTTCATCATCTGGACCGAATCCGCTATTGCCGCTCTCGACTCTGTCTACGAGAAGAAGTCCGGCTTCGTCCTTCCCCAGGCCAAGATCTCTTCCTCCGACGTTACCCGACTCATCAACTCTGAGGAGATCCAGTCCGTTGTGCGAGAGGGAGGTCAAAAGACCTACAAGCGTATGTTTTCGAACTAATTTTTCTTGTCATATTCAGTCACTAATAACCAGGACCCTTCACCCAGAAGAAGAACCCTCTACGAAACAAGGCTGTTCTCTTCCGACTCAACCCTTACGCAAAGACCCTTCGACGACAGGAGCTCATCCGACAGAACCGAAAGGCTTCCGTCAAGAAGTCTGTTCCCCAGGGTACTGCCGGCAAGGAGTTCTTGGACATCCTCCTCGCTGCTTAGGTTTAGGCTTAGGTGTTGGTAGTGTAATCATATGCACTGTATGCGTAATGTTGTGTTGGTTCTCTATTTGCATTCGTACTGTTGCCTCGTTCAATGCTTGATATTTCATTACTCTATATCGCACTGACTCTCGCCCTAGATAAGAACATCTGAAATTTTGCTTCCGTATCTGAAATCTCGAATCTACTTGAATTTTGTAGACCGTGTTCACTGAACCATCTAAGCATACTCAGTATCCTATATTACACTTCCACTATCTCCCGCACCACGATGTCAGAAGCACCAAAGCGCCGCTCGGCACATACATCCGCCACTCCTCCTCCAAAAGCATCAAGAATGTCAGCCGCCGCACCCGTCTTCAACCCCGCCAAACCCCTAGTACCTAAAGCAGATGACTTGGATGCCGAATCTTCAGCAAATGCAGCTGCAGTAGCTGCCGCAGTAGCCAAGAGTAGGGTCACGAGACCACTACCGAATTCGAGAAGACAAGCTCCTGGAGCTGATTTTGTTCCCAAACAGGCAACTGTACCGAAGAGTGTTGAGCAGAAAGAGAATACTAGGAGATTGATAGTGGTTTTATCTCAAGTGAGTCGAGTCTATGTACGAGAGATGGCGGGGACGATGGCAGAGATGGTAGGAATTCAGATTGAAGTGGGAGGTTGATGAAGAGATGTCGAGCTGGCAGTCTGGGATCAGGTTATGCTGAGCTTGGACATGTTCGGCAAGGAAGTGTGAGCAGGGGTTTTGGCAGAGGTCGGCGGTTTGGGAGGGCGTAATTCAGTCAAGAATCTAACGACAGGCATGCCTGGAAGCATACAAGATTTCATCCGGATCAGGAGGAAAGAACGCAATGGGAAAAGAAGCTAAATATGCTTTATTAAATTGTGATGATCATCAAGGAATTTTGGCAAAGACGGGAAGGGATATTGCGGATGCTAGGCCTGATATTACCCATCAGGTAAGTCAATTGTCACCGAATGCAGTGAGGTGGATGCGCAGACAGGCATGAGTGTGGTATTGCCTGGAGTGGGGTTTGTTGGTGATAGAACGGTAACGACCGCGAGGGAGGAGTATCGAGTCATGGGATGAACATCCCAGCAGGGCGTATGAGTTGATCGAGCGGAATGAGGTGTACTTGGCTGAGGGGGCTGAAAGATCACCAACAGAATAACGTATCAAATTCTTGGTCGCGGGGTCATTTCTAGCAGATATTACCAGCGGTCCGAAGCGAAACCTTGGAACGAAGCTAATCCACAGTGTCTTCTCACACTCCTCGATTCTCCCTTGAACAAAGCGGGCTTGTTACAAGTTTACATTCACACTGCTAAAGGAGTCTTAATAGAGGTCAATCCAAGTGTCAGGATTCCAAGGACGTTTAAGAGGTTTTCGGGATTGATGGGTATGTGTCCTCTTCCTTTCTTCCATCTCATCTCCTTCTCTCCTTATATGGCCACACCTACCTTTTTTCGAACCCGTTCCCTCCTTCTGTGTCGGTGTATTTGATATGGACACCTACTCCGATGCCATACTTGCTTCGGAACTTCACTAACAATGTAGTCCAATTACTCCACAAACTTAGCATAAGGGGAGTCAATGGTTCAGAAAAACTATTGAGGGTCATCAAAGTAAGCTTGTTGAGTCTGGCCATACATTGGAATGAGCTGACAGATAGAACCCAATCACCGATCATTTCCCTACAAACACCATCAAACTCAGTATGTCTCCCTCCCCCCTTCTCATGACACAACCTTCCGGGCTTTTTCTTAATCCATTCCTATCGCCATTTCAGCCTTATCGGTTCCTTCATGACTTGTCCTAACACCCAGCCCTATCCGCCGACGCACCTACTATCCGATTATCTCAATTCCTACCCACACTACCGGAAACGCATTCGATCGCCGTATTCGTCGGAGCAATGGCCAGGGGGTGAGTTATTTTCTCTGTTGTGACTACAAGATCCCCGCCAGCACGGCCTTCGGCAGATGCTGATTCATCAGTGCCGATAATTTCGCAGATCAATTCGTTGATCAGAAAATCTCTATATCAGACTACTCGCTTTCTGCAAGTGTAGCATGTGGGAAATTCTGCTGTGCGACCGTGAGATCTTTATTGTTCTCTCTTGAAAATGAGCTGACAGTAAAGGAGGAGATGTGGGATATCGTCTAGATCCCAAGTCTGACTCTGACTCTGTATATTAAATCTTCAACTGGTACCTCCTATATCTGATATGTCATGTATGCATCAACTGCCTCTATTACTGGTACGGGTACTACTGCTGTGTTTTAACGGAATCAAATCACACCAGTCAGCCAAGCCACTGTGCCTCTCTCGATGTGACGTCGTCTTCAGTTGCTATAGAATACAATACCCTCTCTAGTCTATCTCTCATTACTCTATACACATTTAGATATAGAGACAAGATGCAAGCTCTCAAGTTAAGTAAGAAATATCCCGAATTCAAACAGGATGAGATCTTTGATTTGGTCAATAAATTCAAGTAAGTCTTCCTTCACCCCTTCTCCCTCCACTTCCCCGTCTTACGCCTGCCCTTGTGTTGTAGTCTGCCTCTCCTCCGTTATTCGTATATCCCTTCCTAAGTAGCTCATGGTCCTCGATTAGTGCTGATCATAGGCAAATTGATGTCGAAGATAAAGGTTCCCTAGATAAGGCTTCTGTCATTGCTGCACTCGGTCAATCCGGTGATGCAGACTACGACTCGGTATGTCTTCTCTCACCATCCTTCTGGCCCGGGATATAACCCGAGGGAGCGACAAAACAGTCGACGATCGAGCATAGCAGTGGATAATGACCTGACGTATAGGCGAGAGAGACAATAAAAAACGTCAATGTCGATTCATCCGGTCGATTAGAAGTCGAAGATTGGGTGCAATTACATTCATTGTTAAGAGCAGGAAAGAGTCAACCAGTGTATGTCTTTTCTTCCATTCATGCTCCAACTGCCCTCAGTCTAGTTTGCCCACGACCCCAGTCCATGCGATGCGATAGCTGACACCTAGACTGGAGACCAATAAAGGTCGAATCGCAGTAAAGGGAACAGCGGGCTCAAACTCTACGCATAGTATCAATGAAGATGAACGAAGGTCGTTTACGGATCATATCAACGGAGTGGGCTTTTTGTCCTCAGGTCGAAAGGTCGAGCTTACGATCAGGTCTTATCCGCTGATAAGGATCTTGCGGGTGTTTTACCGATCCCTACCGAGACTATGCAATTGTTCGACGAGTGCAGGGGTATGTACTCCCTTTCCTGTTCAGTGATCCACCTCTGTCTCTGCCTTCATGGCCCAAGATGATACACAATCCCAACGTGACACAACCACCCCACCCCCTCACACCTCCCTACCTCCGCCGCTCGTCAGACCAATCGATGCGCTCATGGACCCCCTCGCTAACTTACAGACGGTCTCATCCTCTGTAAACTCATCAACGACTCGGTACCCGAGACAATCGACGAGCGAGTCCTGAACAAACCATCCAAAAAAGCCTTAAACGCCTTCCAAATGACTGAAAACAACAACATTGTCATTACTTCCGCTAAAGGTATCGGATGTTCAGTAGTCAACATTGGTCCTTCCGATATTGCCGAAGGTCGAGAACATTTGATCCTAGGTTTGATTTGGCAGATTATCAGAAGAGGTCTATTGAGCAAGATCGATATCAAGATTCATCCTGAACTTTATCGATTATTAGATGATGGAGAGACTTTGGAAGAGTTTTTGAGATTGCCTCCTGATCAGATTTTATTGAGGTGGTTCAATTACCATCTTAGAGCTGCTAAACATAATCGAAAGTGGGTCATTTCTTGCTCTTAGAATTGTAATAGATGGCTAACGAACAGGGTGGAGAACTTCACAAGGGACGTTTCGGATGGAGAAAACTATACGATCTTGTTGAACCAACTTAAGCCTGAACAATGTTCCAAGGCCCCACTGCAGACTTCCGATCTACATCAACGAGCTGAGCAAGTCCTCGATAATGCAGACAAGATTGGATGTAGGCGATTCTTAACTCCCAACTCGCTCGTTGGCGGTAATCCCAAACTCAATCTGGCATTCGTTGCGAATCTATTCAACAATCACCCTGGACTAGCTCCGCTTGAAGAGGCAGAGGCACCACCTGAGATTGAAGACTTTGATGCCGAGGGTGAAAGGGAGGCTAGGGTATTCACGCTTTGGTTGAACTCGTTGGATGTAGAGCCTGGAGTTTGGAACTTCTTTGAGAACCTCAAGGTGGGTCGTGACCTGCTCGAACAGGGAGATGAGTGACTAATTTCAGGACGGTCACATTCTCCTACAAGGATTCGATAAAGTTATCCCCGGTTCCGTCATTTGGCGACGAGTTTCTAAACCTAAAGAAGACCAAGAACTCTCCCGATTCAAAGCAGTGGAAAACACAAATTACGCCGTCGATTTGGCGAAATCCAACGGAATGCACATTGTCGGTATTCAAGGGTCCGATATCGTCGATGGTACTCGAACCCTAGTCCTTGGTCTAGTTTGGCAATTGATGCGATTATCAATTAATCAAACTCTAGCTTCAATTAGCAAGACTGGAAAGGGAGTTTCCGATATGGAAATTTGTAAATGGGCACAGGATATGGTCAAGAATTCCGGCAAGACTTCAACAATGAGGAGTTTCAAAGATCCTTCTTTGAGTAATGGGGTTTTCTTTTTGGATCTATTGAATGCTATTAAACCGGGTTATGTCGATTATGGACTGGTAAATAAGGGTAATTCGGATGAGGAAAAGAGGCAGAATGGTAAGTCGCACTCTAGCACTAGCAGAGCACGAGCACGAGCACTCGTGCGATCGTGCAGCGAGCCCGAGCCTGTTACTATGTGATCACCCTTGCAAAGAAGCTGACTTCCAGCTAAACTTGCAATCTCCATCGCGAGAAAGATGAACGCTTTGATCTTCTTGGTTCCAGAGGATATCGTCGATGTCAGACCTCGTCTTGTGAGTATTTTGAGTGATCTGCAGAGAATGAACCTGACAGTTAGATCCTAACGTTTGTCGGAGCTTTGTGGGCTTGTTCATTACAGCAATAGAGCGGATCGTGCGAGTATATTAGGTAGATTAGTAGCGAGAGCAGCGGGAACGGGGATGGGGGTAAGGGTAAGAAATAAGAATAAGAATCGTATATCTTGTGAAATCTGCTATGCAGTTATGCCTTCTACTTCTCGTGCATAGCTTCATTGCTGCACACCTGCCTGAGCTAAATTATGCATGCATGCAATACTGTTATCGCTGCGCACGACTCAGTGGTAATGGGTGAAGAACGACTGGAAGTGGCGTTTCTGAACTGCTCACTTTCTCTCCCCTTCTTTCTCTTCTTCCCTCTGTTACGCTCCTATGCATCTAGAATACCCCCTCTGTCTTGATACTATGATATACTCCTAAGCCCTGGCTATCTGACCATACCACAAACAACCCATATTCAGGCTGAGTCAAAGACATAAAACCGAACACCCTCCCCTCCCCCCCTATGAACAATAAAATGGCTATACCAAAACCCCCCTCAACTCCCTTTCAACCCGTACAAAAACGCTCCCGTTCCAATTACAAGGGGTACCGCCACAGGGTACCGGCAATACGGCTTTATCCCACTTCTTGAACCTCAGTCCGTGCGTTCTCTGAAGCGTCGTCACCCCAGTTAGGGGGGTACTGAAGGAATGAGGGGGAATGATGGTTCTTCTCTTGTCATTCATACTTCTATACCACTCATATACGGAGCAATAGATATATAAAGATGGGTAAGTCTTCTTCTTTCAGTATGATGCATGGGTATAATGTAGTATTGGGTAGTTGCTGATGAGTAGCTCGAACTAAGGTATGTTGTTCTCGTGCTTCTACTCCGTGACGAGGAGAGGAAGAGAATTCAAGAAGAAAGAGGGGCAAGGTGTTGTCCATTATGCATTATGCAACACCGCTCCGCCTATCTACCTCCACCGACCTCACTTCCCCTTCATCATTCACTTCCATCATCATGCATCACATATATGCATACCTCCTCCTCGGCGCGCTGGTGTCCTGCAAGCAACATCATTGATGCATGCATTCACCTTCCTTCCCTACCCTACATCCCTCGTATATGACTATCGTCACGGTCTACCTTCCCTTCCTTCTATTCATCCATTCTTCATCAAGTTATCACCACCACACAATGAACGATAACTGACAATATAGCAAACCGCACGAAAGTCAACTGGAGGTAAAGCCCCAAGGAAGCAACGTAAGTCATCCATCCATCTTCCTCCCCTTCCCCCTAAATACCTTCACACCTACCTCCTCTTATATCTCCTGCACAGTAAACTATCCCTACATCTTCCTCTCGCTCCATCATCCTACAGTCTCCCACCTTGTCGGACCCTAGCTAATCATCAGTCGCTACCAAGGCTGCCCGAAAGTCTGCCCCTCAACAAGCATCTGGTGGTGTCAAGAAGCCTCACAGGTACAGGCCCGGTACTGTCGCCCTTAGGGAGATTAGGAGGTATCAGAAGTAAGCAAGCTCTTCTTCCCTGTGTCGACACAGAATTGAGCTCATGATAGATCTACCGAGTTGTTGATTAGGAAACTTCCTTTCCAGCGACTTGTACGAGAAATCGCTCAGGATTTCAAGACTGATCTGTAAGCTGCCTTCCTCTGTTCCGGGAGACAAGTGAAGCTGACAAATAGCCGATTCCAATCTAGCGCTATTGGTGCTCTTCAAGAAGCTTCAGAGGCGTACCTCGTTTCCCTCTTTGAGGACAGTCAGTTTTTCCTCGATCTAAGCTACAGATGGGAGTTGACAATTAGCCAATCTCGCTGCTATTCATGCTAAGCGAGTAACGATCCAACCTAAGGACCTTCAACTCGCTCGACGACTCCGAGGAGAGAGGTCGTAGATCGTTCCCAATTAGATGATTGTACCTGTACCACGCTGAGCTTGCTCGCGGTACTTTACTTCTCAGTTTCCGCCTCCATTTCGTAATTTCTATAACTCCCACCACTTTATAGTGTATATACTTCAACTAAAACCTTCGTATTCGTTTTTCGCTTAGACATGTTGTGTGGATGAATGTATCAGTGTAATCGTATCTCTCCAGTCGTTTGACTAGTACAGTGTTCATGCTATGCTGTGCGGCTAAATTACAACGATGTTCATCTGGCATCATTGCCTGATGTCCTAGGGTCTTTGTACCCTGTCATCTACTTCCATATCCGCATCTCCCGCCGCTATGCCCTTATCGGCACCCGTATTCAGCGACACATCAGCCCCGCCCCCGCCGTCACGTATACGAGATCTGATATCAGGCGACACGACCCCCTCCAACCGCCCTAGAACTTCAATCATCTCTTTCAATGTCCTAGCTTCTATCCTCTTCCCATACAGTCCTAGTTCTACTTGATTACCGGCGTTCGTATCGGATGATGGGAGGGTGGAAGCGAATGGTGTAGGAATAGAATTTGGGTGAGGTGGTCGTAATGTATTAGAAGAAGCTTTCGTTTCATGTAGGTAATATACCGTTTGACGTAATATGAATTGTATTTTCTATCAATCAGTATAAGTCACCTTTATTAGTCCCATGTTCAGAGATGGATAGAAAGAAATACTAAGGAGCAAGGAGCAAGGGGAAGAAGGACGTACATCTAGTATATCCATATAATTCCCAATAGCCTCCTTGGCTTCTTTACTCATATCCTCATCTTCATTCACTGGACTAGGAGAAGATAAATGAGCAAGTATAGGTTTTATACATGACAACAAAACCGGTATTGCCTATATGTCAGTTCACCTCAACTGTAACTGTCATAATCAAAGGGCAGCTTACCTGTTCAACAGCAGTGAGTGCTGAGAAGAGGGAGTCAGTATCTAGAGATTGAAGTTCCAGTGATTGCAGAGTCATTGTCGGGTTCCTTGATGGCGACATCCTAGCTTGGGCTGCGTTTATTCGAGGTTGATGTAAGGTGTGTGAGAGCAGAGCAGTGAATAGGTCAAGTAAAGTGGAGGTGGACCTTGATTTTGACTTTTCAGAGTGGCGGGTCTGTGGCACCCTTTCTATCGATGGTATCTATGCGAGAGAGACCGCCGACCAGTGGTAAAAGAAGCTTAAGGCTCTGGATGTGCGAGACAAGAGAACGCTAGACCCTCTACCTTCATGACTCGGTGACAAAGACCCAACGTTCACGGCACGAGGTTGAATCATTGAAGGAGGCGGCAATGAGTGGCACTGAAAAGATGCCGCATGAACGACCTTCTAAGCTGTAATCTCTTTGATACTTTATACAAAGCGACTAGCTAGTCATAGATTGCCGGTATACGGGACCTCATCGGGACAAACATCACAGAACTGCGATATAGACTCTTGCCCCGCTTATCTGCTTTCGAGCCTTCTCTCCCAGGCCAGATCCGCATCAGCACCTTTCCTTCAAAACTGGATCTCGTCCAGCTCGATATGCTCCTGCGGGTGGTTTATCCCCCGAATGGATGTTCAGGTACCAAGGCCACAGGCATGGCATGGTAATATCGACTGAAAACGGTCAGGGAGAAAATGAGATTGACTTTGAAGGTTCCCTGTCGTTTCACTGCAACTGGGCAATACTGTACGAGGGGGCCAGTACACGCTTCCTATCCCTCATAGCTTTACCAGCCTGAACCTTGTACACTCCATGGCTACCGGATCGGCACACATTGCAGGAGCGTAATCCACAATCTCATGACGAATCGTGGTAGTGAGTGACAATAGACACGGCGAAAGTATAACCACCTTCAGACATGTACCAATTCGCATGGCTCAACGGCCATTCTACGTATCTCTGCCCCTTAATTTACTCACTCCAATCCCAGCCACTATACTGATGGACCGTCTCGAGACGATCTTCGGAATCCACACCGTGTCTCAACGTGGTCGTCATCGTAGCATTTCTACTCCATGTGTGACCTAGATCCCGAACCTCCTTCAGCGGATGCATCAGTTTGTGCACATTTCGTGATCGTGGTCGTTCTCGGCATTGAAACCGTGATCGGAATCGACGGAAGAGACGAGATCCTGGATCTGATCTCGACATTCGCCGCCTCGTGTGCTCTCGCTACAGTACCGGCCGTCAGCTCTGTGAGCCAATAAGTGGAACCACGAAACAACCACTCATCTGAACGAGACCCCTCATCATTCGTCCCATCACTTGTTGGAGTCGACTACTTCCATCCTACTCCAGTGCTGCCTGATGCGTTACGACGTAAAGGCGGACAACTGCTGTTGCAACTATTTGACATGGTGAACAATCGAATTTAGAGCTCGAGATTTTCAGTATGTAGTGTAAATAGCACGACACCATTAGCCCGTCGAATCTGTGTCCTCGAGATAGGCGTAACTAAGTCCCCTTTCTAAACTCAGTCCCATCAACTGCTCTCTGTCTGTCGACTCGATCAACAGAGTTCTGCACTTGAGTGACTGTGTTTCCCATAGTGGGACCAGTCAGAGTAGTCGTTACTAGCGTGTTAGCTGACCCATGTGATTGAGAATTCTGTATCGACGCAGATTCGAATTGCTTTCAAGCCATGACTCCCATCTTTCAGCGGATTTGCGATTTGCTCTTGCTGTATGAGCAGTCAGACTTGGGATCGAGCTTTGTAGTACAGGCTACGGAGTTGAAGGAATCAGTCTGTCCATCTGTTCGTATCAATTATAGGGCTTCGATACTAAGTCAGGTGGGACAGGCGTAGCTGTCGGGTAGCCGAGGGGCTTGATGAACACGATGATCTTGGATATGCAGGATAGGACGGTAGTGGGCATCTTCTTTGCACGTCGAGCTTATGAGTGTGAGGGGTGACAGCAAAAATGATACGACCGAGAACCACTGAGCGTCAAAACAATGTCATTATCGAGGGTCCGCGAGGTCGAGGAAATCTTAGTGTTGATCGGCATCCCGTACTCGCCCTCGTCCACGTTGTATCCGTCGCTCACTGAGCGATTTGAGTCAGCTTCACCCCGCCATTACACCAAGGAGTCAGTAGGGTCAGGAGTCAGGCAGACACGCATCACATTTCCATCATGTACGTCGGCTGTTAAGCTTCAATGAGGTAGTCAACTGAATTATCGAGCAGAGCCTATCGAGAAGCAATGGCAGTGGAGAAAGTCGTGCATCAACACCTAAATAGCCTACACATGACCAATCTAGAACCAGGAAACCCACACTACTTCTTCTTGGCAGCGATGGTCTTTCCTCGTCGACCACTGTAGGCGTTAGCGCATGTTCTTGGATAACGAGGGTGATTGAGATAGATATGGGATAAATCAGGTGAAGTAGAAGTGAGAAGAAAACAAGACATACGTGGTACAGGTGTGCTGACCTCGAACCTTCAATCCCCAGTGATGCCTCAAACCTCGGTGAGACCTGATCTTCTTAAGCCTCTCGAGATCGGCTCGCATCTGCTGATCGATGACGTTGGAGAGTAGGTGGCCAGACTTGCCGGTGGTGATATCTCGCTGCCTGTTGAGGAACCATTCGGGGATCTTGAACTGAGCGGGGTTTTGCATGATGGTAACGATTCGTTCAAGCTCATCGGAGTTGAGTTCTCCGGCACTGTCATTAGTTGGGTGATCACAACTTGGGACGGTGCGAAGCGAGGCGTGAGAGGATGATGGGGCACACCCATGACTCGACTTTGAAATCGAGCCAATGTGTGAATTGATAATCCATCACCCGCCCCACAGCCTGCGACCGCGAGTGACTGAGACTCACCGCTTGTTGAGATCAACATCAGCCTTCTTGCAGACCAAGTTGGCGTATCGTCGTCCAACACCCTTGATCTCAGTCAAGGCGATCATGATCTTTCCTCCACCCTTGACGTTGGTGTTGAGGAGACGGAGAATGTGCTATTGGCGAGAACGAGCGGGCGAGCGAGTCGAGAGAGATTGGAAATAGAGGTATAGTGTATTGATATTTGCGGGATAGTATCGATAAAAGGAACTAGATCAGCTTTCTTCTCAATTCCTTCCTTGAATGGACTAACCTGGAATTGCTGGTGAGCCTCGGGAGGTGCGAACGACATTTTGGCGAGATTGGCTATAGGTCAGTTACTGATATCATGCATCATATCGTCCGATCCCTCATTGCTTCCATATCCCCTCTTCATCGGCATGAACTGTTCCTCCCATTTGCACTTGCGTCTCCTCCCTTCCATGCTCACTCCATCCATCCATCCATCCTCTGTATCCACTCCATGCCACTACACCTGCCGATATAACATCTGATTATTGACTTACTCGATGACTACTTGAGGTATAAAAGAGGATCAAATCACTTGTAGCAGGGGATTAAAGAGCCCAGTTTCGTATATTGGGATTAATTCCATTTTAATCCCCCCCTTTAATTATCCTTAATAACATACTAGAATTACTACTAATCGGAGTTTCGCGGGATTATATTAAAACGAAACCATTTTCCAAAAGAGGCACCTCCACCCCTGTTGTTCCCTCCTATACTCGTTGCTAGACAGTCTCCTCTTTCTTTAACCATCAAGTAGTATCATCACTCCTTCGCAATGGTCAACATCCCCAAGACTCGACGAACATACTGCAAGGGAAAGGTTTGCAAGAAGCACACCCCCCACAAGGTCACTCAGTACAAGAAGGGAAAGGACTCTTTGGCTGCCCAGGGAAAGAGGCGATATGACCGTGAGTCAGAGTCTTTGATACGGGAGGGACGACGAGGGGCTCGTATGGCATGGAAAGAGGAGTAGGAAGCTATGCGAGTAGGCGGGGAAGGTTGGAAGGAGGGATTGATCGAATTAAGCAGGGCAACCGGACGATCGGGACAGCCGGATCAATTGCAGGAGATTTATGGTCAAGATCAGTACTGACTAGCAGGAAAGCAGAGCGGTTACGGAGGTCAGACCAAGCCCGTTTTCCACAAGAAGGCCAAGACCGTATGTACCCCTGGCTATTGTATGGGACGTAGCTGATCATTTTCTCTTATCGTAAATCGCCTTCACTACCTCTACTATATACTGCATCACATCTACCACAAATACTCCGCTCGATCACACTTGTTCTCGATCTCACTCAAATACACGCATACTCGCTGTGGCACATGTCGCACCAATCATCGCTACCGCTCAAAACTACTCTGTTCTTCGCCCCGCCCCCTCGATGATATTCTCCGCCTCACTCTCATTAATCCTCTATACTGGCTCTCTCACTCGCTACCATGCGTTCGCCCAACAGACCAAGAAGGTTGTCCTACGTCTCGAATGCACAGTCTGCAAGGTCAAGCACCAGCTCACCTTGAAGCGAACCAAGCACTTCGAGCTCGGTGGAGACAAGAAGCAGGTATGTACTATGTTTCTCCTGGTGGCTCTATGTGTGCTAACGGAACTAGCGAGGTGCCGCTTTGACTTTCTAGTCGGAGCGTTTACTCGATGTATGGAGTATGATATGGAGTTTGGTATCGATTTTTATCCTGGTATATTAAGGATGTATTGGTATGAGACTGCGAGACTGCAAGATTTGCCCATTGGATACGGCGTATGTCGCATTACTAACTCGTTTGGTCTGGTTCTTGCGTGCCATGCTTCTGTCCTATCCCAGATATCTCTGTAAGGAGAATGCGTCGGGGGGAGAATCAGGAGGTTATTTGGGAGGATGGAAGTGATGGTATTGGATTCTCGCGCGGAACTGTCGTCAGATCTGAAAGACTGTGTATACTGGTTAACCTGATATTGCGGGCAGAGGGATTGTGAATTGCACACCTGCCTGAGTGTGTGTTCATAAAAAATGGCGTGGCACGAAGAGGTACAAGGTATGTGCATGAGTAAAATAGACGAAAGAAGCCAATGATCCTGCCACTCTGCCTTCAAGAGATCGATCATACTGGATATATGCAGACACTGCGCTATGATACATTGACTACTGTAATTACAACGATCTTGGTCCAGCATCACTTCTTGCCCGCTCAATATCACGCTTTACCCACTCTCAAGGCTATGAATAATAATCCAAATACTCTCCCCAGAGTACTTGCAACGGCGCACCCGCCATTTGCTCCCACCACCTTTCATCCCATCTCTCATACTCTAATCTAGCATCCATCATTCGTACTAAATCGGGTATAGGCGGTCTAGGTCTTGGTTTGGTGGGGCGCGGTTTAGGGTATGGTGATGTGTGATTGGCGGGAGGTGCAGTATACTGTGTTGCCATCGGAGCTGGGGGTTGTGTTGATGTTGGCTCACTGCCGTTGTCGTAGTCGGTATTTGTATGATGCGACGAACTGGGGGACCAGTCAATCCCTCCTACCACCCCATCACCGACCATGTAATCCAGAAACCAAGCACCAACATCGTATCCCGTCTCCCACCCTCGTTCTCTCTTTGCCTCACCGCATTTTTTCCAATGCCTTGGTCCTAGCCCGTTTCTCAACCTGATCCAATCGGCAATAGATTCAGTGAACCAACTAGGTGTACTCCCGTATCCGTCATGTTGTAACGCATGAGTTAATTCATGTAGTAAAACCCCCTTGAATTCTTTCGTCGCATCTTCAATCTCTCGACCTTGTTCTACTGATTTCTTCACATTATCGACCCATTGGAGAGATACTCGAAGTTGACCTCCTGAAGTAGCTGCTAGACCATCGTAATGTGGATCGAGTATTAAAGTGAGGGATTGATGCCTATACCTTGGAGCTTGGGGGAAAGTAGGCGAGAGATACGAGATGATTTGGACGACGCAATGATGTAGGAAACCGATGGGGTCAGGTAAACAATGGAGGAAGAATTGTGTAGCGGCGCTCGAATTGGGATGAGGGTGGGTGAGCGTGAATAGGAGTGTTGATGGTGGGATTGCGATTGGGTGTTGGGCCGGAGATGGTGTATCTTTGATTGCTGATTGAGTCGAATTGAGTGGAAGTGGAGTCGAGAGGTAATGGAAAGTCAGGTCCTGGCTCGGTGGAGCTTGGTCTGATGGGTAAGAGAGGGGTTGTTGTGGTGAGTCGGGAAAGGTTGTGAGTCTCTGAAAGAGTCTCGAGAGGGACGGCATTGAGTTGTAGCTCGATCTAGTCGTCGTGTTCGGTCGAATAGCTGACGTTGGTACCTCGTCTTCTATGGTATGCTACGGCTTTGACCGTCTGCTCCTATTGCTTCTGTCTGCTGATGACTTGGTCGTTCACAAGGTATGAGTATACTCATGCTGAAATCAAGTCAGAAAGACAGGCACGTAGCATAACTAATTTCCTAATCCATTAGCAATCCTTCTCCTAATACATTAGGAAGTGTCCCACTAATGCCCCTAATGCCCCTTTACTGTATTTACCCTGAACCCTATAAGCCCCCCACGTCACTACTATCAATCATTGACCAACTGGAATCAGAATCTGTTCAGATTTCTCTCAGCATTCAACCCACGTACACGTACTCTCATCTTCATTCATTCCTTTTTCCTTTCACTCTATCATATCAGTAATACACTCCCTTATCATTCAAATACACGACATAATGGCAATCAAGGATAAAGTAAAGAAAGCTGCTAAAGCGTTGGTCAAAGATGAACCAAAGGCAGCCCAAGCTCCTTCTTCTACTTCTACTTCTACTTCAGCCCCTACCTCTACCCCGGCTCAACCTGCCCCCGCACCTACCTCTACCAAGCCAGGAGCAGCTCTTGCTACCAAAACGACAGCTCCTACTTCTATCGCAATGCCCAAATCGAACGGCCAGCATGCCGCGAACGCAAATGGTTCAACGAACGGAGTGAAAACCCCTAAAACTCCCCAAGATGAAGCTATTGCATTCTTCTCGTCTGGAGCAGATGGACAACCGGTACAAGTATGGGAATTATGGTTGGAAGATGATGGTGGACCTCACGAGAGTAAATCTGTACGTCGCCCATTTGTCAAAGGAGAAAGGAGCTGATTTCAGTACGTTCGATTACCCGCTCCTATCCGACCTTATGTATTGAGGTTGAGCTTGAGGCCTGGAACACCTTGTACTCTTAACGGAACGCTCAAGACTGATTTCCCAATGAATGGAGGAGAGTTCAAGAGGGGTGATTGGAAAGAAAGGAAACTCCCCTCTGATGTTAGCAAGTAAGCTTTCTTGTAGCACAAGTCATGTGGACAAGCTAATGAAAGACCTGTTCACGTCGACTTGGCAATTTCGGCTCCAGGAGCGTTCTGTTACTATATCGAACACGATTCGTCTACTTCATCAGGCAGGATTCAAGGTCGAAAAGGATATTTCAATGTTGACCCCATAATCTCGATTCCAGCCCGAACGCCATTCTTCCCACCTGCAGTCGCACCCTCGAACCCACTTCATGACGAATCATCAGGTGCGATCCTACCACATAATGCTTCCCTCACTCTCGACACTCTCACGATCTTGTCGGTACTAGCGAAATGGATGGGCAAGACTACCGATTGGGAGGCACACTTTTCAGAAGCAAGCAAGAGGGGATACAACATGCTTCATTGGGCACCTTTACAGCAGAGGGGAGCTTCGGGAAGTCCATACTCAATTTCCGATCAACTCGTATTCGATACAGCTATCTTGGCAGACAAGGAGACCAAGGATGGTGGATTTGCAGAGATTAGAAAAGTATTGAAGTTGGCCAAGGAGAAATATGGTTTGGGAGGAGTTACCGATGTGGTCTTGAATCACATTGCTTATGATTCACCTTACTTGGTCGAGCACCCTGAAGCTGGTAAGGTATTTATTTCGTCTGGAATCGCAATCTGACAAATAGGATACTCTGCTCACAACACTCCCCACTTGGCACCTGCTGTCGAACTCGAGAACGCGCTAGTCGAGCTATCCGCCAAACTGCCAACTATAGGTGTCCCGACTACCCTCAACTCTCAATCGGATCTAGACCAGCTTGTCCCCCACGTCGAATCCGCCATCGATAGCGTCAAAATTTGGCAATTCTACGTATTTGATACTCAATCTTCTGTCCAAGAAGTCGCCAAAGCCATTGAATCGGGTTCCACCACTTCATGGGCTGGCGAGTCAGTTCAAGGCAACTCAATCGAGCAACTCGCTCAAATTGCGAAATCTACTCCTGGGTTAATCAAGAACTACCGAGCATGGTCCGGACGGTTCTGTACCAAGGCCGATCCTGCTGCTGCAGCTGGATTCATCACTGCTGCTTACCCCGGTGATGATGCTACCAACCTTGCCTCCAAATGGGGCAAAGTTGTTGACGTTCTCAATGTGGATCTTTATGCCGAGTGCAATGATGATGTCAAGGCTGCCAAGAGTCAAGTCATTGATCGATTGAAGTATACCAGGCTGGATGCTGGTGGCCCACGCATGGGCGAGATCAGCGAGAAGTGAGTCGCCTTTTTGGCAAGCACTGCAGAGTGATGCAGGAGTTGACAAACAGGTCTCCATTGGTCGAGCCGTACTTCACCCGATTACCGCAGAACGCTACTACCGCCAAACAACCCGCTTCCGCCTTGATGCTAGCCAACAACGGATGGATGTGGGGTGCCGATCCACTCAAGAACTTTGCAGAATACCCATCCAAAGCATACCTCCGACGGGAAGTCATTGTCTGGGGCGATTGTGTCAAATTGCGATACGGGACTGGACCAGACGACAACCCATGGTTATGGCAACACATGACTAAATACGCCGAAACTCTGGCTGGCGCTTTCGATGGGTTTAGACTTGACAATTGTCATTCCACCCCGCTCCACGTTGGAGTTGCGATCATTGACGCTGGTCGACGAGTTAACCCGAATTTGTACATTATGGCGGAATTGTTTTCGGGTAGTGATCAGATGGACCTGAAGTTTGTCAGGGAGTTGGGAATCAATAGTTTGGTCAGGGAGGCTTATAATGGTCATGATGTCAAGGAGTTTGCGCGATTGTGAGTCAGAGTCTGTTGCCGCATGTATTTGGGAGAGGCTGATGATAGGTTGTACCGATTCGGAGTGGGCAAACCAATTGGATCGATGGATGAGTCTTGTCTATCATCAACTGAAGAACTTCCCTCGCTATATGGTAAAGGAGCTCCTCGACCATGCATTGTCACTCCCCATCAAGGATCAGCACCCCATGCGGTATTCTACGACGTTACACATGACAATGAAACTCCACACGATAAACGAACTGCTGAAGATGCTCTATCCACCGGGGCGCTTGTTACATTCACCAAAGCTGCCCTTGGATCCAACAAGGGATTCGACGATTTGTACCCTAAATTGTTGAATTTGGTTACTGATAATCGGATGTATGAGGTCAATGCGGAAGGTGAAGGGGGTATTGGGAAAGTCAAGAGGGTCTTGAACCATTTACATACCGAAATGATGAGTAACGGGTTCAGTGAGGGGCATGTGCATGAGGAAGGAGAGGTGAGTTTTACTCTGAGAGGTCACCGCGCTATATCTTGAAACACCAGAGCAGGGTAGGCGCTGATGTTTAGTACATTATGGTCCACCGAGTTCACCCTGTCACCCACAAGGGGTATATGCTTATTGCACACACTGCCTTCCCAGGATTTCAAGGTCGAGGATGGGGTAAGTCTTTATCTTTCGTACATGGATGATAGGCGGATGTATAGAGGGCAGACATATCGTGGGACAGAAGTCGACGAGGTAGAGGGAAGGAACAGACCAAGGGCAAAAGGGCAAACCAAGAGAGAAAGCTAACAACCAGTCAAACCAATTACTCTATCCCGAACCAAAGTCACCTACCTTTGCGGAGCATCCATCAAAACTCACTTTGATCAATTCAAGGAGTCGACTACTTCATTCGGAGGCATCCCATCTGAACTTATCGAAATTGAGACTCCGGAAATTAGGGTAGGTAGGAATGATAGCGGAGAGTATAGCGAGATTGTTATTCCGGACGAATTCAATCCGGGGTCTATTATGGTCTTTGCTACTGATATGGATGTGAGTCTTTCTTTTCGCTCTCCCTCAACCACCTGCCACAGACTCCAAGTGACACCTCCCGGACGGATGGGTCCCTCTGAGAACGTCCGCCTCCTCCGATCGCGCCTTACGGCTGAATTTCGCCATACTACCGTCGCCTTTACTTCAGCTGACGAATAGGAAATGTCGCCTGATCTTGATACCACTATCCAATCTGGCGCCGACGCGGCATTTGCCGAGTTGGATCTAGTTGACTTGAATGTCATCCTTCACCGTGCCGATGGTGAGGAGAAGGATGCTACTGGTAAGTGCCCTCCCTTCTTCCTTCTCCCTTGAATCCTCCCTCCACTCACTTCGACACATCACTCCTGCCCGCTCATCCTTGGCTTCTACATGCCTGCCCCCGACCGCCTGCCTTCCATGGCTCACATACTGATGTACAGGCGGCGACGGAGTCTACACTATCCCCGATTACGGATCTCTAGTCTACTGCGGTCTTGAAGGATGGATGAACCCCCTTCGATCCGTCATGGAGTCCAACGACCTCGGACACCCTATTTGCGCTCACTTGAGAAGTGGTACTTGGGCTATGGATTATATCCATGATCGATTGGTCAAGTAAGTTTCTAGCTTCTTCTCAACTCATGCCATCCGACCTTTCACCTTCTATCCTTCCATCCGCTGATCTCTCCTGCTGGGTATGAGACTCGGTCCTTGTTTGCTCTCTCCTACGCAGTCGTCTCGATGCCCATGCTCGATCTTGGCGCTATCCCATTCCTTTGGGGCTCATTCATCAATTCCTTGCTAACCTTTAGACAAACCGGTGACCTGCCCCGACTTGCGAAACCCGCCGCATGGCTCAAGGCTCGATTCGACATCATCAACAAGACCTGTCCTCAATTCATGCGACCTAAATACTTTGCGCTAGTAATCGTAACAGCCTACAAAGCCGCTCGAAAAGCTGTCGTTGAACAATGTTCGGAATTCATCTCGTCAGGCCACTCGTTCACTCATGATCTCGCTCTTGCTGCTGTTCAGCAATATGGACTTGTTAAAAGTGCTAGTATCAATCCGGCTAAGCCTGTCCCGTCGTTGGCTGCTGGATTACCGCACTTTGCTGCTGGCTGGGCTAGGTGTTGGGGACGGGATGTGGTGAGTCTTTTTCTTGGTTTATGCTTCCTCCTTCTTGGGTACATGCGTCCGTGATTTATCTCTAAATCATGTCATCATTGTTCTTCACGCCGCACTTCGTTGAATACACAACGAAATGCGTATCTGCCCCTTTATATCCCCTCCTACGCCTGATCAAGTTTGGCGCTAACCCCAGTTCATCTCGCTTCGAGGACTATTCCTTACCACTGGTAACTTCCCCGCGGCACGAGATCATATCCTCGCATTCGGAACCACCCTCAAGCACGGTCTTATTCCTAATCTGCTCGATTCGACCCGAAACCCAAGATACAACTGTCGAGATGGTCCTTGGTGGTTTATCCAGAATATTCAGGATTACACCAAAATGTGCCCCAACGGACTCGCCATTCTACAAGATTCTGTCAAGCGTCGATTCCCTGCGGATGATACTTGGGTTGAATGGGATCATCCTCGTGCTTTCCAGTATGAATCGACTGTTGCGGATTTGATTCAGGAGATTGTTCAGAGGCACGCGACTGGTATTGAGTTTAGGGAGTATAATGTAGGTTGTCGTCTTTGTCTCTCTCTTTATCTTTCCTCCTTCCATTCTCTGCCAATCTTGTATCATGTCGATAAAGATTCAGGAACTCAGGAAGGCAGAAGGACACTGCTGATGACAGGCCGGGCCCAACCTCGATATGGACATGCACGACCAAGGATTCAACCAGAAGATCTGGGTTGATTGGACTACTGGAAATATCCACGGTGGAAATAGGTACAACTGCGGGTATGTCCCCCTCTCCACACGAGCTGCAAGTAAGCTGACAAGTAGTACATGGATGGACAAGAATGGGTCATCTGAGAAAGCTGGTAACAAGGGTCTTCCTGCTACTCCAAGAGATGGTTCTCCTATTGAGATTACGGGTTTACTCAAGTCGACTTTGACTTGGTTGGATGGGTTGGTCCAGAAGGGTACTTTCCCACATAAGGGTGTTCAGGCTACTAGTGAGTGCTCCGTCCACCCACTCCTTTCCTATCATCCTCTCATCCGCTTACCTTCCCCGTATCCCCGCAGAGCTTGTTTAAGGCTGGCTTTTTCTACCAGACACTGACTTGTAGTCGATGGACAAGAACGACTAGTCACCTACAAGGAGTGGGCCGACCTCATCCAGGCCTCTTTCGAGAAATGCTACTACGTTCCTGCAGACCCTGCTGAGGATTCCAAATTCAACATCAATCCCGCCATGGTCAATCGAAGGGGTATTTACAAGGATGTCTATGGTACTCCCAAAGACCGAGAGTGGTCCGATTACCAGGTGAGTCCTCATTTCGCTCTTGTGCAGGATACAATGGGAACCAGCTGACCTCCAGTTCCGATGCAACTTCACTCTACCAATGATTGTTGCCCCTGAGCTCTTCACCCCCTCTCGAGCTATGGATGCGCTACGTCTAGCCGATGCTGTACTACGTGGACCACTCGGAATGAAGACTCTTGATCCTAGTGACTCGCAATATCGGGGTGATTACGACAATTCGAATGACTCTTCCGATCAGGCGCTTGCAAAGGGATGGAACGTGAGTTTTTCCCAGCCTCGTTCTCTGTGGATCACTGATCTTCCAGTACCACCAAGGTCCTGAATGGGTGTTCCCGACTGGATGGTTCTTGATGGCCTACCTCAAATTCGACCTCATCGCGGGTGAGGGCAAACAGGTATGTGATTCATGCGTATGGTCGCGGCGAAGGGCTAATGGTCAGGACAAGAACAGGACTCTACAGTACATTTCGGAGATACTACTAAAACACGCTCATCATGTTTCGCATGACAATTGGAGGGGTTTGCCCGAGCTTACGGATTCAAGTGAGTCATCTCCTCCCGGTAGACCAGGCAACGGACTAACTTTGTAGACGGTTCATTCTGTTACGATTCATGTAGGACTCAAGCTTGGAGTGCTTCTACTATCCTTGACGTTCTTGAGGAGATGCACAAGATCGGGCAGGAGGCGTGATTGGGTTGGATTTTGGACATTGTTTTGGCCTTTCATAATTTCATAGTCTCCTAATATAGATTGAGTTGGGTCCACATGCATTTCATTAGCATAGATGTTCGTTGCAAATCGGCCTGGCGATGTATGGTCTAGTCTACTAACGACACATGCTCATTCACCGTAGATTGCCCGCCTGGCTTCACCAGGGAGCAACGTCTTGAGTTAATCCGTTATCTGCTGGTTCGCTGGCGAGCAGATCGCTTGATGGTTCTCTTCTCGCCAGACTATGGCCTCATGAAACACCAACCGCGGGCTGACGTGCTGACGTGCTGATCCCAGTCCCTTTCTCGACAGTACCTCGGTAAAAGGAAACGGGTCTGATTTCCCGTTTCAGCTGTACTGGATCAGCACCATACAAGGATCCTTTGAACAACGCACATCACTGCCCCTTGTAGCCTACCATAGGACTGGCCAATCATCACTGATATATATGCAGCATGATACATGACTCCGTCCACCAAATGGATCTGATCTCTTAAAACAATTTTAACGATGCGATTCGCCACCCTACCTACACTCACTTTTGTTCTCGTGATGAAACTCGCCTCCGCTGAGCGGGGTCCTGTACTCCCACAAGAACCCCATGATATGATCTGTGGGGTCAATAGTAAGTCCCACCACTAGCAGGCTTTTGCGAGAGCTGATAGAATCAGAAGTCAAGGATGCCAGTTTGACAGATTGTGAGGCTTTGTTCGATGATGACGCTATTTGGAACGGGCTGTACGATGGGTATGTCGGATCGTGTTTATTCCAGATCGGGGACGCTATGCTAATGATGAGTAGCGACTCTAGTCGATTCGTCCAGCGTAGTAATTACGGAGACCCTACCGAGGTCGTCTGTCATGGTGTATGTCCCCAATCACATGGGTTATGATTGAGCATATGGTAGAAAAGCTGATTATTAGGAATGTTGCATCTTCCACCGATGGGAGTATGGATCAGCTTATGGATATAATATTAGCAAAATCCGAAAGGAAGCTCAACATATCCTCGCTTGTGCTAATAGAGATCCAGAGGTACTGTTAGTTAATGGGAGGGCAAGTTATGGGGACCATGATACACGACATACACTTTGTATTGCTGGTGGACCAAAGGAGGGGAATGGTGAGTTGTAAATTCCTCTGTCATTGCTGGCAGTGAGTGACACTGGCAGATTGTTTCGCTGGAATGACGAAAGCGGAGCTGGCAGCTGTAGAATAGTCCGCATGCGGTATATATACAACATGAGTGTAGATGTAGTCTACACCGCCAGCGCATGGGTTTGTCGATTTGACGCCATACAAGGTGGCATGGCGACTGGAACGGCCTTTAGAAGGTAGAGGCAATAGCCACCCTCACTCAGCCGATATCCATGGCGATCCACTCTTGGCAATGACGAGAGTGACGATCATGGTGCAATCACCCCTTGCCGATTTGCGTCAATTCCATAAATTGTCTCCTGATCTCCTGCATAGTGTGGATCAACACAAAGGAATCGTCTTCTGGAATTATTACACAATGTGTCAAGATCTTACCATCTTGCACACGACCCCTGTCATTGTTGCCGATCCCCTAGACGAGGGTTCACAATGCAACAGTATATAAAGGCAATACGCATATGTCGTGCGTGTCTTTGACAGACTGACAGCTTTGATAGCACCTCCTCAAGAAGCTTAAGCCAGTTTAAAGGACAACTAGAGCGTTGAACACCTACACTACATACCGAACACCACTTACTGTGACACATTTAAGTCGACACGCTACAATGCGATTTGCCACTCTATCGACACTTTGCCTAACCTTAGGATTTGGATACACATTGGCTGATGAGCTCTACAAAGTCAAGTGTGGTGTTTCAGGTAAGTCGAACACTCTCGATTCCCCCCAGTCGCGATCCCATACATCTTCAACGATGTTTTGCCGACATGCCGAAGTAGAGCTGAATGTTACAGGAGCCGAAGATGCCATTTTCTCAGACTGCCAGGCGTTGCTAAATAACCCAGAAGACTGGCAAGCGACGTAAGTTATCCATCTCCATTTTTAGGCGAATACCGACCCTCAATAGACTCGAAAAGCTTCAATTACAGGTAAAAGACCTAATCGCCTGTCATGAAGTACATCTTACACCATTTTGGCGTGAACATTAACTGATCTCAATCTAGAGCTGTTGTGTTTATCGTAAATGGCAGAAATCGGACGATGAACCTCTAGGCTACCAGAGTATGGATATGCGCGAACAGGCTCTTGACCTTTTCGGGTGTGCCGATAAAGGGAAGAACAAGATCAATGCTAAGGGATACTGGAAGTATGATAATGGTCTCCGCCAATCAGTGTGTATTGGCACAATCAAAGGTAGGTCTCGCTCTTTAGCTCGGTCGTGTGAGGCTGATAAACTTATAGGATGTTGGGGCAAGGACATGCATTGGTAGTTTCAACAGGGGACGGGATAGACCTTGAGTCCAGTCATTTCATGTAGCGCAGTGTGCCGATCGTAGTCTCAGTTTCGTAGCGCTTGCCAGAACAGACCAGATGTATCAATGATGTTGCTCAGAACCATACGAGTAAATGGTGTAGGTGCAATGTACAGATGCATCTACATCCCAAACCTCTCTATACCTCTACATCCTATCGGCCTCTCCAAGTCGGACAGCAGCAGCAGTCTTGACCTGTCCCAGATCGACCTTGTGCCCCACAAGCGCTCGAATGTCGTTCAAGCCGTATCTATCCCGTCAGTGATGTTCTCTTGCCGGAGCGGACCTCCACTGCACTTACTTGATCATTGTTGGACGTTCACAGCTCATTCCCCAACCCAGAACCCTGACGTTCTTGGGGATACCCATGGGTTCCAACATTTCTGGACGGAAAATACCAGACTGTCCAATCAGCTTCTTATGTCAAATATGACGGGAAACGGAAACCGGGAATGATACTCACATTGGCGATTTCGATCCATTTCCCTAATCCTTCATGATACGAGAAAATCTCCATACTTGGCTACTGGATTAGCTCCCACTATTGGACAGGTGATCAGGTTGACTGACCTCGGTGTAAGGGTTGAAAGCAGGTTTGAACTTTAATTTCTTGTTTCCCATTTTGGCAAAGAACTCCTCCATGAACGCTATTGATTAGCGTTCCGTTCTTCGTAGACCCTACATGAACCCCGATGGAAGGATATGTAGGCGAAAAGCGAAATGACATACCGACAAGGTTTCCTAGGGTGATATCATAATCCGCAACAACACCTTCAACCTGGAAAAATTCAGCTAGATGCGTAGCATCCATAGCTTCGTTTCTGAGAATCAGCATCTAATATTGATTTGGCGATCGGAACTCTCGCTAGTCCCGCTCCGCTCGAGTGCTCGAAGAACTTACCTGAAAACCCTATCAATAGAGAACAACTTTGCAGGTTTGAATCCCCCAGGTTGATTTGCGATTTTATACAACATGTTCGTAGATACTGCTGTCGTATGCGTTCTTAGAAGTAATCGTTCGGAATCATCACGAGAGAAAGGAGCTCGGTATCCTATTGAGCCGTATCCTCCAACTTCGTGAACCTTGGCGACTCTTTCATAGTATTCTTCATCTGGGCGGCCTGCTTTGGGTGGGTCTATCGTTAGTGATTTCCGGCAACAGGAATAGTTGGGCGGGATCAGAGAGCGAAGTGAGCAGCGGGGTAGGTGATTTACAAGGGGCCAAACCAGGGAGAAGGCAAAGAAAAGGGGACCCACTCTTGACATAGAAAGTATCCTGAACCTCTCTCGCCGGGTGTTGTTGGGGAACGAACATTGAGTCGAAATTCCAGAAAGCAGATTCGACAAATCGAGATGTAGACATTTCAGTGAATCTGCATATCAGCTCAATTTTCAATTATCCATCCGCCTCTCCTCCCGCTGTATTCTGCATTCGTGCGGTTCCCCTCCTCTTCGGCCCATCACAATCGAGAGGAAGAAAAGGCAAGAAGTAGAATCATGATACGTACCCCATATCAAAGAAGATTTGCCTCATTTCCTCCCTCATTTTCAGTAATGGATGCAGAGCTCCTCCTTCTGGTAATTGACCTGCAGCGGCGAAATTGTAGTTTTTGAATGAAGCATCTTTCCACGCACCACTGTCTGTCAGCCGACTTCTTACAAGAGCGTAGCTGGCGGGCGAAGAGCGGGAAGCGAGTTGGAGTGGAGACGAGGTCCAGTCGGGATACTTCGGGACGTGGGAGATATATATATATAAGGGAACGGAAGTGACCAGGGAAGGGACGTACGAAGCTAGCATCTCCATGGTCAGATCTGTTTCTAGCTGCTTGACCTCCAAAGCGAATTGAGGTCCTTTCGAGATAGAGTAATGTATATGTTTCCTAATCATCAGCGTTGTCCACTCTCTACTAAATGCTCTCGACCGCTCCGTCTCTTCTCCCGACTCCCTCGTCCTTCCAATCGCTCAGGGCAGCTGAAAAAGGGGGATTCCCACCGTATAGATCATAAGAGTAGATGAAGACATACTTTGGTGAGATCAATTTCCTCTTTTGCAATTCCTTCGTCACATTATCAGGTGCTGTTCCAGTTGTATTGATACTCCGTAATTGCTCTGCAGTCTCATCCACAGGATTCTCAACCTGGACATCAGCCTCTCTTGTTCTAATACTTCCATCTTGAGATATGAGGTAGTGACGTACAGCCCTAATGAATCCTGCTCCATCTTTCGTGATCCATTTATTCTTCAAAGCCTTTCCCTGACCTATCTTCAAGACATCTTCTCCGACCAATTTCTACCTATCAGCTCAACTCTCCCTCCGGAGTGTATCTCTTGCACCTAGGAGAGACTTACTTTCAAATCAGGTATGCCCATAGCAACACCTCCTTGAGCCGGTAATACCTCCCAAACCCTATACTCATGACTTCCATTCTTTACAATCAATCCGCCCTCCTCAGTAGGGATGAACGAAGTAGTTGTAATCTGCTTATACGAGATCATCTATCCATCAGCCACTTTCAGTTCACGGCAATGACCCCAATCCAAGGGAATCAAGGAGGAGAGACGCACCTCCTTCGAGAGTAAACTGTCAAGAACAGCTCTTAATGTGGTCTGTGCTTCGGGTGTCGACAATCCCAATTCTCGAGAATCACTGATTTCACCATTCTTGTCGAGAGTCTGCAGGACAAGAGCCTGTATCTGATCGTACTGTGACATCTTATCTCTCTATATTTGGTATATCTGAATATGTGTCTTGGTTGACAGTCGTGAAGTAGTAGGACTCGATATTTCAGAGGCGCCTATTGGTTTCAGGAACAGATCGGTTAGGCTTTCCATTTCCTTGTCTGAACCAAGATAGTATGACGGATTAAGATGATGCATCAAGCAAGCATCCGATAGTACTGCTACACCAAATATACAATTACAAGCATTAAACAAATACACCTAGAATCGGCGTTGCCCCTGTACACCCCATCCAGCATTAGCCTGAGTCTGCAAGACCGGCGAGCGACTTCTGGACTGTGTATACGATTGTTGAGATTGAGAAAATGACCTATCCGGTGTATCCCAAGGCATCAACGATGGCGTACTATCATCATACGATCCGTACATATCCGGTGCCGGTGCCGGAGTCCGTTGGCGCTGTACAGGATGAGGTTGCGGTCGGTATTGGTATTGATCTTGATCATTACGACGTGATTGGTACAGATCCTGAGAGCGGGAATGGGGGATTGAAGATTGATAAGATTGTTGAGCTGCTGGAGGGGGATATGACATTCCCAGTGGAGCTGCGTGGGCTGCAAGGCTCGTTGAGCTGTGCGTTAGCTCGCACTCGCGCGCCCGAGCGAGACAGACGACATACCTTCCATAATCCTCATACTCAAACCCAGCCTGCTGATAGGATTGATCATATTCCAATCTCCGTGGGTGATTGTACGATGAATCATACGACTCATACGTAGCAGGTGGCGCTGAAGTTCAGCTTGATCATCGCAGAAGAAAGGAACTTACGACCAGGATAAATACTATCGTTCGATGCAGCTCTCTGCGGCGCTTTCGGCTTAGGAACTTCCAATCCCGCTCTATCCGCTTTCCTCTTTGCTCTCCATAACTCATCATCCTCGATCTCCACACTTGGTAATGTAGGCTGAGGGACTGAACCAGTATATAAATCTCCCTTGGGAGTTTTAACTCCTCCATTCGCTAATTTCTTTTCAAGAGCAGCTTGTCGAGCTATACGTTGTTTGGTCTTCTTTTTGATTAATTCCGCAATTCGCTTCTGATTAGCCACTTCATTTGACAAATCTAGGGATTGAGAAAAGGTAACGTACCTTGTCGACTTTATGACAAACATATTCCTTCAGATTGCCCTGGATATAACACAGTAAAGGAACATAGAGCAAGGCAGCAGCCACCAATAATATCAACGATCCGGCGAAAATAAGGACAGTGGCCAATTGGGCGAATAGCAGCATGGCAGTAATAGCTGAATGTTCCCAATATGCGGGTATATCGTGTGTCTGAAACCCAAACGAGTAGGCGAACGAGTAGAGAACAAGGGCATTGATTGACTGACGAGGTCCGTCAGCTAGAAGGAGTCGTTTCCAGCCTGATATCAGCATTCTGCTCTATGATCACCTCGACCAATCTCGTGTCTTTGCTTTCTACTGCCCCTCGACTTGTATAGTCCCTCTTGAGCTTGTGTTCCCCGTCTGGCCTTCTAATCACGCCACTACCTGAACTGATGAAGTGAGATTGTGAGGGAACCCACCTTTGAAAGTAAAGAAGATCCAGAAAGCGAAATCATCTTTCCTCTTGGTCGACGAGTCAATATGGCAAAACAGACAGAAAGTATCGTAGTTTTCTGTTCGTCAGCTGAATGACATGACCGATTCACGAAGCGTGCGGTTGGAGGTATCGTGACTGGTACAGTGGAAGGCTTGAGAGGCAATGAAATGTGAAGAGGTCGGAGACACGTACTGAATGAATAATAATCATTCGCAATCAAATTCGTGAAAGCGTAAGAAATGTCTCTTGAATCAATCACATTCTTTGCTTTCCATGTTTCATATCCGAGCTACTCGTCAGCTTTTCACCTTGCAGTATCGCTATCTTCCCACCACGGTCTCGGGGGTGGGTCGTGAGAATAACATAAATGGTTGACTTACCAGGAGGAAAGAAAAGATTATACAGCCCACAAAGATCCATTTAGCAATATCGAACCTGACTGGTACCGCACAGTCGTCTCCACATTTTCTAGCTATGGTGGTCGTCCACTTTTCGTCAGCTCAGTCCCTGTTCCAAGCGAACGGGTGAATGAGAATCAATATTGTCTAGTACGACTGTGGAGGAAACGTGAAGCGTGTAAACGGGGAGAGGTGGACATACATGCTCAGATGAGATCATAGTGACAGCAACGAAGATATCTAATCCGTATACTGTGAAAGATTTCAGGAGGAGGATATATCGCCAAACATATCTAATTGTGAGCTCTGATCCGTTGAATGACAATGCCCTATCCATGTCCACAAAGTGGCCTCCTCCATTTCCACGTTGCAAGCAAATGGAGCAGTTTCAATAGTAGAACTTACTTGATACAGGTAAAAAAATCCGTTTTATGGAAATCACGAACATTGATGAAATCAAACTTGACATCAGCTCCCTACTACTGAACATTCAGCAGAGTGAAGTTACCTTATGATCCGGGACGATTTCCCTCTTCCAATCTGCATCACAACACATTATCGGAGACTAGCGAAATGACAAGACGTGGGCTCGATGTGTCGCGTTAGTTGTACAGGCTTGATGAAGGGTCCGTGGTGGATAAAGGAAAGGGGGATCTAGGTGCCGATCTAGGATTGATTGATTGCAGGATGATTGGAACGGCGTTTGTGATACAGCGTTGGAGTATTGCCACGAACCGATGACCTTGACGAATCCTCGCAACCGTAGAGCAATGTGAGCTAATAAGCCTGGTCGCTGATCGTCGAATGCAGGGTGTCGTAAGGCAAGGTCGGAATAAAGGTAGAGGTCCGAGCTTGTTTACGTTTAAAGGATAGTTGAAAGTACCGACCAGCGGTTTGGATGCTCCTTGTCGAGATGGAGCAGGACGTTATAAAGAGTGTGATCAGGTCTGCGGTAGGTAGTGATGCAGTATGGAGGTGGTCGACAAGGATGTATATGAGAAGAATGATACGGGACAGTGGTGTTTCAGGTTGAATGAGATCAAAAGAAGACAAAGCCACACGCGTACTTGATACCCTGAAAAGCCAGATCTTCCAAAAACGCCACTTGGACTATATATATTAGGTACGGTACCGTCCAGTGCAAGGAATTGGGCTATGCAAAGATCTCTAGAGCTATTCTCGCTGGTAGACTGCGGGATGATATATTATGTACGGGAATCGGAGTTACACATTTTCCCTCGAGTCCGAGGTGAGAGATGAGGTTTGATACTGTACGTTAGCCTCTGCCTCGGTGAAATGGGTGGTACTTACCCTCCTTAAAGGTGGATTTGGTATGATAGGCTTTCACGCTTACTGCATTTGTACAGACTGATTTAAGTTCATCCATCTCTCCAATTAGATTCGTTGAGTCTGGTAATCAGCTACTGGACATGGTGACAGAATATGTGCTTACCGTATAGGTACACCATCGCTCTTGACCCTTGACCTCCGACAGACGCAGAAGAGACCGCCCAACTCATCCCATGTCTAGAAGTACTCCCGGAAGAATAATCACTATCCATCTCGTCATCATCCTCATCCCCTCCAAACCCAGGTCGACCAGTATGGTAGTTCACCTGAAACTCGACCAATGCCCCTTTAGGCAGTTCTTCAGCTTGGACAAAAACGATCGGCGCTTCTTGGCAATCCTCCTAAGACATCAGCTCCGCCCATCGATATTCACCTACCCTCTCTGACCAAAGCTTCCAGGCGTTTTTAACGGTACTCAGACCCTCTTGGCCTACATACCACGCAGTACAGCTTTCCACCCAACCCGTCCATCCTCCTCCTGTTGATGATTTCGATCGGAGGACATCACGGATTCGCTCAACATGTTGAAGCGCTAATACGGATTGATGTGCGTAATCAGGTCCAGGAAGAGTAAGGGAAGAAGGGATCAATGGGATCTGTCCGGCTAAAGCTACTCTTGAATTCACCTATCATCAGTCTCGTCCTAACTCTCGTCCAAGCCTTCGGAAGTGCGAGAAGTGGACATACAGTGACAGCTTGTGAATAAGGTCCGATATTCGCTGGAGCCCAATAACTGAGTCCTTGAACATGTAATGCTTGTCTGCCTTGTATTCTTGAACTACCTCCCGAAGGGCGATCATCGAATCCAACAATTTCAATACGTATACGAGATCCGGAGGGGAGGGGCACGGCAACAGTCGCACGAGATGGGGGCGAGGTACCAAAATATGTCGAGTAAACTGCGTTGGCGGGTATGAATAGTGACATGGAGGCTAAGAGTAGGGTGATGTGCAAAGTATGTAAAGGGAGTGATAGACCATGGTTTGTCAGGGTTGCTACTTCGTCAGTATCAGTGTCGATTACCTGTAAACCAGTGAGTCACATACCCTGTACAGAGTCGAAACACCGTCTGAGTTCATCTCCTATGGGTTCGTCCCCTCGCGTGACGCCAGTGACGGAAGCAGCAAACCATTTATCGCGCTTATGAAACCTCACTTCCTCTTCCAGGTCCTGAATGGTCAGATCCGACATATCGAATGTTGCTTCATCGATAACCTCGTGTATCTGTACCGAATCGGACTGTCGCAAATCGTCCAAAAGATCCCTGCCAGCTTCATCGAGCCCCTCGACGCCTTTAGCACTGTCCAATCCCAACATTGCCCTCAATTCCTCCAGTCCCGGACGAACCCAGTTTTCTTTCTGAATCAGTCTACCTCGCGCCACTCGCAAGTAGGCGACTGGATAGGGTTCCGGATCCGTCACTACCACCTCGGTATCTTCCAGCTCCAATCTATGCGAAAACAATGGTGTAGAGAGTGTAAGAGTTTCATATTCCCCTCCTTCACCTGCTGGGTGTGACCCATATCGCGATTCCTTATCTCAGCCTCGAGTTCTCTTTTCACATATTAGAGACTCACGAGACGTCGCAAAAGAGGCATCACTTCTCTCAGATTCCTCCCTACTAAATCTATCCCTAAACCCACACCGGCTACTTTGACGAGTATGACTTCCATTCCACATTCCAGCATTTTCTCCAGTAGAGGTAATTGAGAAGCTTGCCATAGGTAACTTATCGAGACCAAACCGAGTCGCTGACAGACATGTTCAATTCGAAGTCTTTGATAGTTTGATAGAATTGCTCCTGAGGCTAGAGCCGTACATTCCGGATGCGCTTCCTATACATCAGCCCGGGGTCCGTTTCCAATCTCCCAAACCTCCTCCATCGAAGGGGGGGAAGCAGAAGAAAGACCTACCTTGATACTCTTGACTAGGATGTAGAGATCCTCAGTCTCATCACCCTTCACTTCACTACCTTCCCCCGATGAAGTCCTAGATCCATATTCCGGTCCTCTCTCTACTGCTTTACCCTTGATATCGCGCGTGAAAAGCGGTAAGTCCATGGACTGCGCGATGAGCGGCAGTACTCGTGTTCCAACAGATTGATAAAGATGACTATCAAGTTCATCTACCAGTCAGTCGGTCGCGCATCGCACCAGGTAGACTGCCTATCGGCCTGACGACTTAGACTGACTTACCGATACCAGCTTCTGGAGTTAAGGTAGCCAGTGCAACCGATTCATGACCATTTGCAACGCAATGAAGGAGGTTGAAAGTCGAATCTTTACCGCCTGATACCAGTCCTATTACTTTATGCTTGACTCCAGGTATCGTCATTGCTTGTTATATCGCTATAAATCTAATCTATTATGGTGAAGCACAACTTTTGGATTCAAGTGGAGACCCCAAGGTACAGCCTAGCGCGCCTAATCCCTGCTACGCGCTAAAAGTATTGAATTCCTCCAAAGACAAGTATTCTAGCAGACCTCTGATCTGTTCATCTATATTCACGCTAAAGTTATCACGATGGCGAGTCCATCACCTTCGACATGGCATTCCATCACTCCTACCACTCGACCGCTATCGTTGTCAATTCTTGAACTCACGCCCCTCGCCCTCACCCTCTCACTCACCCTCGCATCCCCATCAACATCAACTTCTGCGTCTGGATCGAATTCCGCCTCGAATTCCCATCTACATCCTCAATCTCCTGCCATACATCCTCATCGACGAAAGAAGAGGCATCATCACAACAACAGAGCGAGCACGAGAGATAGCGATGATGATACGGCTGTTGAACTTGATGATTCCGATGTCATCCCGGGAGCATGGCCCGTCTTGAATGGTCAGGTCCGATTCAAAGATTTGTTATCACACGGAGTAGTAGTGAGCGTGAATGGTCAACCATGGAATAGGATCGTAGCGCACGTCTCGGATGCAGATGAAGAGGACGAGGAGGATGTAGATGCAGATGATGAAGAGGAACAATGGGATGATGAACCTGCTGGAGGAAGTGAGGCGAATGGTGAAGAGGGCAATATGACTCGTAGAAGACCTCGACGTGCTAGATTCACGCTCAGTGCAGGGAATGCAGCTAGAGAAGCTGGGATTGCAAACAAGAGGAGGAAGGAGAAGAAGAGTCAGGGAGATAGGGCGGTTGTCGTGGTCTATGGATTGAGTCCGGGGAAGGAGTACGAGATTGAATTGAGGGTCGTAGGGATGTTTGGTGAAGGTGTTGATGGGATTGGTGAGTCGTATCGACTCTACTCCCGAGTGTAACTGATGTTTAGTGTCGAGTTCAGTTCTAATGCCGCCTTCACCTTCCCCCAATCCCGGCCTTCACCCTCGCTCACGCGCAAATTCATTACGATCCAGATCAAACCCACGTTCACGTTCCAACTCTATCAATGCACCTCCCGACTCGCCTACTTCTGGCCGAGCGACGCCTCCTACCGAAACTCCCATTGTCGCCCCAACACCCATCTTGTCGCCTTCTGACGCGCAAGCAGCCCAGCTTCGTCAACATATAGCCGCAGCTCACGCCGAGAAGGAACACCTTCAAAATCAGATCAAGGAAGCTCGTAGATCATCACAAAGGGCAGAAGCCGCTTTGAGGGTGGAAATTGAGACTGTCAAGCGAGCAATTGAAAAGGCTGGAACTATGGATATGAGGGCTAAACAAAAGGCTTTGGCTCTGCAAGAACAAGTCAAGCAAGGATGGGCGGGGGCAGAAGCTGCCGAGAAAGAAATGAATCTCGTTCAAGGTGGATTGGCGGATCTGGAAAGAGTATTCGAAGAGGTCAAACTGGAATTGGATACCGTCAAGGATGAATGGAAGATTGTGAAAGATCGAGAAGATGAAGTGAGGGAAAGGGAGAGGAGGGCGAGGGCAGAGGAAGATAAGAAATTGGCAGAGGTTGTTTCGAAAGTGGACAAGTTGAAAGCGAAAAAGGAAAAGAAGGAATCTGAAAAGCTGGAATTGGAACATCGACTTGAAGATTTAGAGAGACAGAGGGAAGAAGCGGAGCGGAGAAATGAGGAGCAGAAACAGAGACGTAATAGTGGATATTGGCCAGTGGGTGGACAGAGATGGGATGATCACGAAGGTCAAGGGCGATCCTTATCGACTCATCCTAGTTTGACAAATCTACAAGGTCCATCACAAGGACAAGGACATGGATTCGGAGGAAGAGGTAGAGGTGGATATGGGCCTCGATTTCCTTCTTCGGGTCCAGCACGTCCACTCAATCCCCCAGCACCCAGTCCGACCCATATCGCAAATACTTCTTCATATTACCCTATACACCCCTCTTCACCTTCTGTTCGACCACCTCGATCAGTTTCAGCAGCTCCTCCCACCAACGTCACTTCCCCTTCAGCTGTCCAGCGGGCGATATCAGGTGGAGTCAATGCTTCAGCAGCGCCATTTCATCCATTCGAACATCATACAACCATGATGCCACCGCAATTACAACACCGAATATACCTTCCAAACGTCCGACCTAGGCCGACACCGAATTTCCACCCTCCACCATCTGTTCTAGCGGAAAGACAATCGTCACCCACTACACTCTCGCCACCTCAATTCCCACCTCTACCAGGCACCTCGACGGGTGGGGGTCAAGCAACTGCACCGGGAGCCAAGCCGGGTGGTCCGTCCTTGGCCAGCATCGTCACAAGAGCCGTACTAAGTCCAACGTCGACATTAGCGAACCAACCACAACCTCAAGGCGGAACATCTAGGACAAACTCTTCATCGTCAACACCACCTGTCTCTACTACGCATGGTCAGAGAGTGAATTTCGCTCCAATGCCAGAAAAGACAGAAAAGACAGATCAGCATTCTTTCAATACAGGTCCTTGGGCATCGCTACATACGGGTTTCGGTACCCAGTCACAATCACAACCTCAGTCTCAACAACCTAGCTCCCCTGTTGTCCAAAACTAGCTCCCCTGCAGGCCACTCCAGCTCCCCTGCCTTTTAGACTAGCTCCCCTGTTTGACAGATTAGCTCCCCTGTTCGGAATGCAGTTCCTGTTGGCCAGCTCCCCGTCCAGCTCCCCTGCGGTGTTCCTGCGGTGTTGCCGCTGGCTTTCACACCCTCCTCCACAGCCTCCTCACGTGGCCTACCTGCCACCAGTGGTAGGCGCGGTCAAATACACCATAGGCATGCCAAACCCCCCCCGCCACCTTCCTCTCGCATCTATGTTCTTGTAATCTCTCGAGTCGATGCTCCTGTGGGTGTCTCTGTCTTGACCGAGTCGCAAGAAATTGTCTCTCGTTTGTGCTCTACTTCGGAGTAGCTCTTCGATCGTCGCGTAAGTTAAGGTACCTTGGCGCGTCGATCTTTTGCCATTTTGTCAACATACGAATACCGTAAACTGCGGGCTGTGCTCTTTGTGTCTTTGTTTTACATTCATCTGCGCAACAGCTCAATAGTCCGCAATCGTCTGCTATCTGCATATCGACTATTGCGTGAACGACGTCACTACACGACCTTCTTTTCATCGCTTCTTGTCTTCCACGCAGTCATACACAATCATATAACACACAAGACATAAACAGAAACGAACTTTCAGACACAATACCGATCGTTTATCCTTTGCACTCTAAATTCAGTAGAATGCTCACTCTTCTTCTTGCCATTCTACCACTGGGATTAGTTCGGGGAGCTACATATTCTCGTACAGAATCATGGTACGGATCTGGTTTCGTGTGAGTCCCTTCCTGATCTCTGCCAAAAGTACCCTACCTTTGCGGGGCGTTTGAGGCGACACGAGCCTTAGCTGATTGATTAGTGATGGGTTCAGAGCCCCTTATGAGACTTATGATAATACCACCAAGTACGTCTACCTCTTAACTCTCATCAACATGCTCCCATGCCACTCTTGCCCTCTGTCCCGTGTTAGTCGATATACACTAACCATTCAGTGGGGATGTCTTCTGGGCTGCTGCGGATAACACCTCTTTGATCTATGTGAATGATGCCGATCAAGTCATCATGAAGGGTAAGCCTACCTTCTTGTCTTCAGTCCATGTTCCGCTCGTATTCATAAATTCGGTCACAGGCACAATACAGTATGAACGCGTTGCTGATAAACAGTCGACAACACCTCCGTTGTCCCTTACAACGACAAACGATACTCGTCAAAGCTCTACTCGAAATCAATGTACGACATAGGTACAGTATGGGTCATGGATGCTACGCATACTCCTTATGGATGTTCAGTCTGGCCTGCTCTCTTCACTCGTATGTCCTTTATATCTGCTGTTCAGAGCAAGACGGACTGAGCTGATCTCAACAAGACGGAGAGAATTGGCCTGTTGGTGGTGAAATTGATATATTTGAGAGTATCAATTTGAGAACTAGAAATCAATATGCCTTGCACGTCGAATCGCAATCGTAAGTTCCATCTCCGCCCTTGGGTATCACCGTTGTCCTCCTTTGTCGATGACGACCGATCTCCTTGACGGTCGAGAACATGGCTAATGACAGATGCGTAGCTCAATCAGTGGATCAACTCGGAAACACGACAGCAACGACTTGCGGAACCACTACGACAGATACTACAGGCTGTACAGTCAACTCAGCGTCTGATGCATCATACGGCGCTGGCTTCGCATCTGCCGGAGGAGGTGTTTACGTGTGCGAATTCGCTTCGGACGGAATCAGGATTTGGTTCTATACCGTATGTTTCTTTTTCAGTCATCTCCTGCCTTGCCCCTCCCTTTTCTGCTCTTCCTCTGCATTACATGAAATAGGGATGATTGTGGACACTGATTGTCAGAGAAGCGACGTTCCAAGCGCAGTGACTCGTGATGCTACTTCCATCGATACCTCATCTCTGGGTACTCCTGATGCCGAATACCTGTCTTCGGGGTGTGATATCGATTCTAGCTTCACTGGTATGTCTTCTCAACTGTTTCAACTTACGAAACTCAAGCTCTGTTTGCATTTTCTCTCCCCTTCTTAGCATTTTTACGGATCTGGTGGCTGACTCAGTAGCCCAGAATTTGGTCATTGGGACAACTCTCTGCGGAGATTGGGCAGGTGAAGCAAGTATCTTAGCTGAGACTTGTCCTGCTCTCGTGGGCGACAATACATGGTAACTTTCTCATAATTCGGTTAGAGAAAAGGCTAATAAAAGCTACACCACATACGTTATCAACGATGCTTCCTCGACCTACGCAAATGCCTATTTCGAGCTCAACTATATCAATGTTTATTCCAATTCTTCCTCCTCCTCCGCTTCGTCCTCTTCCGGGACGAGCGGTACGGGGGCTACTACTACCGTCTCGACCGGTCCTGGATCTACTACCACGTCGGCTGGAAACGGTGCTGCTTCTGGTGCACGTGTGGGGTTGGGTGCGATTGTCGGGGTATGTTTAGCTGCTTTCGGACTTCTTCTGTAGCATGGACGATTGCATTCGGCTCGATTTCTTGACACATTCGCATGCATTATACGAATGTCTATCTTTCTGTAGCACAATCATGTTAGGACGCGTCTCGGAGATCACCGAGCATTTGACGCGTCACGTAACGAGAACATGAATTGAGCAACTTGGATTTATCGTCCTGCTATATCCACACACCACACGTATCATGGACGAATCACTCCTACCAAAGCTGACCAAATGTACGCAAGATGTAGTTCGAATAGCAAGTAAACCAGGGGGCCTACTGGAAAAAGAAGAATTCACTATGGCAGTAGCTCGGAAATTGATCACAGAGGCGATGGGTCTGGATGAGGGAGCACTAGATAGTAAAGAATGGAAAAAGGTAGTCAAGGAAGAAGTCAGTACTGCTCTGGTATGTCTCTACTCAAGAACACGATTTTGCGAAATTGAGCTTATGGGTAGGCTGAACCGGAACCACCTAAATCGAAACCGGCGTCAAAGCCTAAATCAGAAGGCGAAGCGAAGAAGGCCAAGCCCGATTCGAAGAAGAACAAGCCTGAATCAAGTATCAAACCGAAGGAGAACCCCACTAAGGTACGATAACTTATCGGAAGGGGGGCTGAACACTGAAATAACTAGTCGGAAGAACCGAAATCAAAGATTACCAAAGATACTAGTGCAAATGCGGACGTGGGGAACGAATCGGATGTTTCATCAGTCTATGATGCACCTCCACCTGTAAAACGAAAGCAGAAGGATACTGAATCAGGCAAAGATAAGGAAAATGACAAGAAGGAAAAGGTGTGTCTCCACTCCCTACTCAGCAGTGTTGAGGAGGAACTAATGATAGCGTCCAAAGAAGGATATTAATGAAGGAGTAAATGACCCCTTTCTTTGGGATGGGTGATGGTGCTGATGATAGTCATCGCCTGATGAGGCTAAAGTAGCTGAATTGAAGAGGATAGTAGCAGCTTGTGGAATTCGGAAACAGTGGTATGACCCCCCCTCTATGCATAAGAACGAAACAGCTGATGGATCAGGAGCAAGGAATTTGCCGATTGCCCTACAGTATGAGCTTTTGTAATGGTATTCAGAGATGGACTGATAGGAAGGCATCATCACAGATCCGACATCTGAATACCATACTGTCGGAGCTTGGAATGAGGGGAACACCGACTATTGGAAAGGCGAAATCATTGAAGGAGAAGAGGGAATTGGCAGCGGAACTCGGTACGCTCCTCACCATACTTCCCTTTCGTTTGATTTCGCCAGGGTGGGAAAGTACTCATATCTTCAGACGCAGTACAAGAATTCGAAGCTAAAAGAGGCGTCAATGATACTGAAACTGAGGAACGGGCAAGTAGGAGTAAAGACACTGGTAGGAGACCGTCTGGCGGTGATGTCGATGAAGACGAGGACGATCATTATGTCAAAACGAAACCAAATGTGAGTCATGTCTCTTTGTTATAGGTAGTCAGGCTAACTCTAGTCTGCTTTGGCATCTGTTCTGGATTTCCTGGGGGATCAAAGTGATTCAGACTGACGAGTTATGATTCCACCGTATGGCTGATAGACCATGCAAGGTATGAGGACGATGTTGACCGCGAAAATATTGGGCCGGGCTCGGAGACATACAAATCTTGTTTCCAAGCCATGAGCGAGGACAATACATACGTCTCGCTTATACGAAATACTACAGTAAACAAACTACATGCATCGTTCAACATAATCGCGTTCAGTTTTTGCCGGTAGAAGCGAGCGTTCCCCGAATAGTCGTTCCAAAGTCCTCTGGCTCTCGTCTGAGAAGCTCTCGCAAGTGCGAAGTCACAGTTGCCGCTTCGCCATGCTTGATCCCTTCGAAAGCTGTTGCCCACTTTCGATTAAGGGCAGTCGAATCGGATCCATATCCGACATTTGGCTGATCCGCATAATGTTCAACAGACACCTCCTCTATCATAACTGGTTTATCGAGGACCTTTGAAAAGACAGCAACAGTCTCTTTTAGACTATATTCACGAGGTCCAGAAAGGATGAGCATTTTGTTGATGTAACGGAAATTGGTCGGATCGCTCGTATATTCCGCAATCAGTCGTGCAGTCGCTTCTCCCAGCTCATCCCTTTTAGCCCAAGATACTCCAGGACCAGAACCATCATGTGGAATACGAATCCTGATCCCATTCTCGCTTGACGTTGACGCTTTTGCCAAATCGAAATTAGCAGTATAAACTGGGAAACTTTCCGAGTAAAGTCCTTGTCGAATTACGGTATATGAGAATGTAGGCGAGACGAGTGATGCGAGGTATTCCTCTGTTGCGAGATGAGCGAGCATCACGTGAGGTTTGTAGGTGATTGGACCATCTCGGGCGAATGCGAGGGAAGAGTAGAATATATGCCGAACACCTTGGGCTATAGCAGTATCGATGACTGCTTTCGCGACCTGCAAATCAATATTGACTTCCTTCTCCCAATGTGACGTACCTTGAAACGATACTTGTGCTGGAAACTGGCATAGGAAATCAAGTTCAACACCTCGACCCCCTTGAAGCACCCATCGAGTGTTTCTGGATGATCGTAATTCGCCTGAAGTATCGTAGCTCCTCGAGCCTTCTCCTTAGCCAAGCGCTCTGGTGCGCGAGCAACGAGGACGAGTGATGTAGGATCATATTTAGCGGTGACAAGGAGATGAGTGAGGGTAGCTGTGCCCAATCCGCCAGAGGCCGGGAAGATTGCCAGAGACATGATAAATCGTAAGGAGTTTGTTATAGGTTCAGTTCGAGGTTCAGTTCGAGGAGCGGTATGTGAGAGTACAGTACTGGCCGTTTTGGACGGGTAGCAGGCGTTTGAGGTCGATCCTTGAATGGATAAGCAGTCTCAATCTACCTTACCAAGACAACTCCAGCCGAAGTGGAGGTCGAGAGTAAGGCACAGCTGATTCACCAAGCATCATATCAAGTCCGTCAATCAGCATACCATCAAGCTGTAGTTCGACGTAAAAGCAGCTGTCAGTCAGCCATATTAGGGTACATGAGCCACGAGTCCACTCTTCTGATTGCTGTCACTTGGGTCACTCAGCATTATTAGGGCTGGTATCTAGACCGCGGCTGGATGAATTACTCCGGCGGAAGATAAAAGATCGACCCTGAAACACCTCCCGAGCCGGCCGGGATGCCTTTGCTCAACAAGATTCAAGCTTCAAGCCTGCTCATCTCAGTCCCGTACCTGTACCGTACCTATATGTAGATCGCAGCTACTGTATAGTACCAAGTGTATGTGCAGTGCGCAGACTGACCGACCACGACATGTTCGAGACAAGGGATCTCTATTGAAGACCCCGATGCCGAGGCCTACGGCCGGTAAGGAGAATAATCGAAATAGAACCGGGAATCGACTGTGGAAAATACGGTGGCTTGTCCCTGATTCTACTATTAGTCGAGGTCGTCTGCGTATAGCTCACAGTTCAGGTATAAGAACAAAATAATCCATTCCTGAACCATCCTGAGGTTTGACTGTGGAATTACTGATTGGCTGTCATTGCTAATCATAGACCATGGTGACTGTGACTAGATGCGAAGACTACGAGTAGCTACGACTTCTCACTACTGCGCGACCCGACTGAATTCGGTAACGATGTTTACAACTGTAGCCTTAGATTGATAGACTTGTACACCTTAGCATATAGACTTTAAGCAAGAGTGAACGCAAAAGCTCGGTGTGAGCGGAAGATGTTTTGGTCGTTTCGGAACCCATTGAGAATACCTGGTCTCGTGACCAATACCGTGCGACGATGGAGCTCCGACACCGGCTATACCCTTCTTCCGAATCATAGCGATAGTGGAGGAAGTCGGACGGATAGTGAATGGTCAGTGGCCAGTACTGTGATTGTCGGGGAGAAGGATAAGGATGGGAATAGGGAGGGAGCAATGGCAGACAGAAGGGAATGGACGCAGGTCGTCATTCGTTTCTTGGTCGTCTGCTTGGCGACAATGGGCTTATGGGTTTACGGTCTTCCATGTCTATTGACGAAACCGGCAGATGATGTACTGTCGGTGGAGCAAGCGCAGGAGGTAGTCAGGGAGATCGTATACAACAACAACGACTCGACGCATGTTTACCTCGCTCCTCAGCATACACTACCCTCGTCTCGTCCTCTCCTTGTCCCCTCGGAACCGACTCTCGCCCATCAACACCTCCTTCAATACATCTCGACGGGCGTTTTCCCTCCTGTAGACCTTCAGACAGCCCAGGCCGAAGTAAAAGTCGATCAAGTGGATCTAGTCTATCTATGGGTCAACTCGACCGACCCATTCTTCCCTGAGGCATTCGAGTATCGCATGCAGGAAGAGGGCTTACCAGTCGAACGAGGACAGGCGAGACGTTGGCGCGATAACGGAGAATTGAAAGGATCAGTCAGGAGCAGTATTCAAAGTTTAGGCGATAATCTGCGCAAGGTCCACATCATCTCAGGCGATTACCCACTCGACACATTCGAAGAATCCGACCGTTCTCACCAACAATCTACCGAGACTGACCAAAATCAAGTAGTCAAGTTGGTAGAGCGAAAATTGGTCTTCAGCGACAACGACACCGAGACGGAAGAAGGATGGTCGGTAGGTCAAATTCCCGAATGGCTAGAATGGGCAGGAGAGGACGAGACCATCACTTGGCATTTTCACTCGGATATTTACAGGCTACCAAGGGATCATTCTGGAGAATTGCTAGTCGGGAGGGAAGTCATGGCGGGCATGATCCTGCTTGGGGATGACGGGGAAGTGGTCCCTGGGACCAATGAGTCTTTGGAGCAGGAATGGAGGGAGCTGGCTCTTCCTACCTTCAACAGTTTCGCTATCGAGTCCAGGGTCGGATGGGTCAATGGATTGAGTGATAAATTGTACGTCTACACTGCCAGTGGCATAGGAGAATGCTGATCGTCAGTGTAATGTCCAATGACGACATGTTCTTCTTGGTATGTACTTCTCTGTAACTCGAGAACAAGCTGACCAGCAGCGATTGCTCTCTACATCCGACTTTCATCATCCTCTCCTAGGCCCGGTCCTGCGCATGGCCCCATCATTACCAGTCTACCCATATCTCACACCCGACCTCTTGACATCACACGGCGAATGGGGAGGTCTTCAGCACGCCTCCACTCTTCTCTCCAGACGCTTCACCAATCGTCCCCAAGCTTATCCTGAACATTTTCCTAAATCTCTTACATTACCCATGATGGATGAGGCATCTGTCATGTTTGCTGAGGAATTATCAATAGCAGCTACAAGAGGGTTCAGGGAATCGAAAAGGGGTTTAGCGGATTTGGAGATGGCTGCTCTGGCTAGTTGGCTCCGGATTGAAAGGTGGAGAGAAGCGTTACTCTGGACATGGGTGGTAGCTAAGGTTGGTGGAGTGGACGGTGTGTGGAACGGTGAGGCTAGGAAGGAATTGCGAAAGTTGTTCGGTACGGAATTAGAGAAGGGCAGGAATGCTATGGTGCTAAAAGGCGCGAGAAAGACAGTTCAAGACGCAGATCGATATCTATTCACGCATAACATGGACGAGCCCTTGAACACCAGAATCAGATTCTGTGAGCTACCCACCTCTGTTGCGGACAATGCTAATGAGGTAGCATCTCTCGATGGTCATTTACCTAAAGATCCCGACAAGCCCCTCCGACAATGTCAATTCATGCCATACTGCCTTCCCGACGATTACTTTACCGATACGAAATCCACATACGCGGCGGACGAGGTCTTCAAGCGCATAGCCTTCGAACGACCACAATGTGGAGACTGCTTGATCGATGCTCTCATTACCGCATCAGGTGAACGTGGTCTTGGAGCTTTCCTTCCATCTCCCAAGATCAGCTATCACCCCATTTCCCCACCGGACGAGAGATGGAACGATATCGGCCCGATCCTCCCTCTCACCAAACAATGGAAGACTACCAATTTCTCCCTAACGGAGATTATCACTTCCGGACAAGGACCCATCAATCTCCGTGATTGGTGTACAGCACTACTAGGTCGATACGTCTACGCAATCGGAGCTACTCCAGCGGTCTTTGCCCCTGTAGCTTCGATCACGCAATTGTCCTTCAGATTAGGAGAGGTAGAGAAACATCGTGACACGGCATTGGTGTGCATCAATGACGATATTTCCGATAAAAATGCATTGGGAGCAACGAGATTCAAGGAGATGTTGGAGAATTGGATGAATCGACGCTGGCCGACTCCTGGTCCGTGGGAGCGAAAGAGTGGGTGAACAGCGGAAGTACCAAAACTAGCTCCCCTGCAGTCCACTCCAGCTCCCCTGCCTTTTAGCTTAACCCTGCATTCACCGCCAGAAAGGTCGATCAAGGTCGACACTTAATCCGCAATCCAGGAAGGACAACCGAAGCAGGCGATTCGGCCATAGAAATGACGACACGAACGACATAACATAGACAAACAATATCAGTGAGATAGCATCGTCACACTACTTTCGCGTGGGTGTTTCATAAGAGAAGAAATTAGAGAAGAAAGAGATGTTGTATAGGCGGACGCAGGATTTTAGATGATAGTCGCATCGTTAGTAAAAAGAAATGTCTGTATGTATATCGTTAGTATTGCGTTCAACAAGCCCGTACACGTGGCAATCATTCAATCGATAGCGGAATTGTATGACCGTGCATTTGTGGAAGGTCAAAAGGACCTTGTAACACTACCAACAACACCACGTCCGCCCACTCCAGGACATCTATTCGCAAATCGGGGAGGCGGGTTTACTGTCGTCGCATTTATTAGGGCATCTGTCGTTACTGAGCCCCCAGTCTGCTCCGTCAGCCTCAGGCGTAGAGGGACAGTGATTAGTACTGACCATAACCGACTTTCTTCGGCTCGCAGACTTGCAAGAATGCCATACCATCCTGACCCCTTTGACATCGCTAAGTGTTAGTTTGACAATTTCCACCTTGAACGTTGGACGCGTATTCGGATGATTCGGTCGTGGCAGCCGTAGTCGCAGCCGCGCTACTACTGACTGCGGCATCGTTGCCGCCCGCGATGGCCGTCACGGATACAGAAGCAGACGAAGAGGGTGCGTCTTCGAGAGCGGCGTCACGCGTGGCGGAAGAGTCGACTTGTCCCTTTTGAGCAAATTGACCCATACTGATCGAGCCCGTAGGAGGAATGTAAGCGCTCCCGGGTCCGGAGGCGCCAGGGCCAAGGGATGCACCCGGAGGATTAGATCCACCAGCAGATGCCTGGGGATTGCCAGCAAGAGATGAGCCGGCTGCCGGAGAGGTATAGACCTCTGTGCCGACTGGAGCGGTAGTAGAGGCGGAGGCGGGAGGTTCAAGGGCTGAACTGGTGCTAGCGGTCTCACCGGCATTACCGAGGGAGGAAGAGAGTGATGCGGCGACAGCGTCAGAATCCGCGAGAGTTGCGTTTGCAGCGGCTGTGCCAGAATAGCCGACTCCACCATCGGCACCGCCACCACTACCATCGTAGAGGGGTGGTCCGGGAGTGAAGAATGGTTTCTCTGGAGACAACAAGCCTGCCGCGGTTTTGGGCTGGTAGTGCATGTAAGTTTGGTCGAATTGTGTGTAGATATCGGGAAACTTGTAGGTTTTCTCGGGTACTTTCGTTCCGGATCCTCCGAGTTTGATCTGAATACAAGCGGGGTAGATCTGTGGCGTACCCTCTAGGCCGTGTACAGACATGATCTCATGGCGGAGGAGATAGTGTCTATATGTGTTAATTTTAATGTCGCCGATAATGGGAATTCTGACCTACCCTGGTTTCAAATCCGTTGGCATCTTGATAGGCCATTGTCCATCTTTGTAAATCTTTTCCGTCACCCACTGACCTTCGTATGTGATGTCTTCTGAAATCTTGAACCAATCGGCAGTACCGGCAACGAAGTTATCACAGCCGGCTATCTCGTCAGAGATGCTGAATCGTGAACGGGTTGGTGGACTGACCTTCGGGACACGCTGCCATGTAATTGATGGCTGGTCCTGAATCCTCAGCTTTGATCAAAGTATGGTTGTTTTGTCGACTTACCGCTGTGGCCAGTTGGCCAGAAATTGCCTACCGATGGCGGTCCACCAGCCCCACCTTGATGAGACCAATGTGGAGTAACGGAACTTCCTGCATCGACATCCCAGGTCTCTCCAGACGAGGGTGCACTGGACTTGCAAGCAAGAAGGTCTCCGGCTTCTTCGAGGTACAGTGGGACTTGAGCGTCAGCAATGAGTGAGGGCAGTAATGAGTGTGCCTACAGTCATCATTGGCAGACGCCTGCAATCTCTGGGCTGTCATGACTTGACCAATATTGTAATCTTGACCAGTCTTGACGACAGAGCCGCCTTTACTATCACTGATGGTCCACTGCCAGACTCTGCCATGGGCATTGACTACAGTGATAGCGCCAAGCGTAGCGAGCAATAAGAAAGATCGCTGAATCTACAATTAGCAGTAACCTTTTACAGCAGACTTACCTGAGAGAACATGATTTCGACCAGCAAAATGATGTCAAGGGAGTTCGAAAAGAAGGAATGTCTGTTATACTACTAGATACAATAGTAGATCGATAAAGTAGGGGGTTCGAGGGTGAGAAATATATACCCTTATGTATGTGCCGTGTCCCTTATACAGGCCCGAGGGGAAGGGGGTAAAGGAGAAGATCGCCATCTTCCAAGGGGTAGGTTAGTAGTCTCGAAGGGTCATGAAGGTCAAAGGATAAGATCAAAGCCAGGAGATTAGGAGGATCAGAGTATCAATGGTAGTCTCAGTGACTACCCGTCCTTTGGCGACTGTATCGCCGTGAATAAGCTAGCCGAGAAGTCGAGACGGATATAGATCAATTCCTTTGTCGTAGGTGACCGAGTTCCTCGAGAAAGGGATGTCTTTGATGTAGCATCGACCTCACTTTGGACGTTTCGAGATTAAGCAATCGACGAAAGTGTAAGGTAGAGTGGTTGGGTTGAATGAAAGGTGAGAATGAGCCGATTATTCTAGACTTAGTCATAAATGTGATCGGTCGTTCCGTTCCTTTCAGAGATTATGGCGGATCACCGTGCCCCGTATCCTCTTATTCGTGGAAGAGACGTGGATAACTTTGTTGAGTGTCCAGGAGACGGCGGCTGGATTCTCGTGGTATCGAGATGAGCCGACTATTCTCTTTTCTTTTGGATTGATCCACTCCGCGCAGGCCGATGTTGTGGGTATGAGTGAGTGACCATGTACTGGGGACCATGGTCGGTGATTTAAACCTTTCTTCCAAGTAGCATTACTTACACTGACTTGCAATAAGGCTGCCAGAGGTGAGATATCTTGAGACATCGCATGAGCAGGTGACTCGAGATTCCGACCTGTGTCGTTTTCCAGAGAGTTTCGCTGGCAATATTTTAAATGCTCTCTTTGGTACCGCAGGACCCCGCTTCACTCCAAGATATCGCGTTCCCAAGTAAGGCGTAGTATAGCACACAAGTCTAGTTGTAAGTAGATAAGTAGCTGAAACGCGTAAAAATCCCTACTCGGCGACTCGGCTTTGACCGGAACGGCAATAACACGGCACCTCGTCCCCACCTTGCGCCAAGTCGATCACTCCACTAGTTTGATACTAGCGTCGGCGATTTGATCAAGGCAATTGCAAGTATCATGTCCGACGAGAGGGAGTGTTGCAACCGCAAGAATTAGGTTAATAGAGAGGCACGAGGGCCGCGCTCCACCTATCTTTCGGCGGCGAAAGATGGATGGGTAAGTTGCCCCACCCCCACCCCCGCTTGCACCGAGACGACATCTGACTTATATATACCATGAGGTTGACATGAAAGAACGTATCCATCCATCATGTCTGATCATAATGATATTACACCACTTCCAGCTGTGAGCCCGACCGGCTCCTTTCAGCGTACCGACCTGGTTGAGAAAGACCAGAAACAAGAGATCTCGCATATAGAGGACGATGAAGCTACGATTCGAGGGACTGGCGACTCGAAACCCCATTACACCGCTGAAGATGCTAGGCATAGTGTTGGATTGGCATTGATCGATCAAGTCAATACTATTCCTATTGCGGGAGAGAGGATCGTGACGACTAAGAAAGAGTATTGGAGTTATGTCGCTTTCGGTCAGTGCTGGCTCGTGTTGTATGGATAAAGGCTGATGGCAGCGATCGGCGCACATGGAATTGGAATCGGGACGTATGGAGGGATCATACAGCAGGCTCTACTATACCAGCAGTTTCCCGGTGGACGGGTCGAATGGGGAGGATCCAATATGACTTGTTGGTTTACCGTTGACGATCGAGCTGACAGACAGTACCCGCTATGATTCTTAATCTCAATGGTATCCTCTTCGCTGTCCAGGTTGTCTTGCTACTATTTGTTGGACCATATGCGGATTACGGTAATTGGCGAGCACCTTTCCTTCTCGGTGAGCATTGACACATAGTCAGCCTTGATCCGGAGCTGATGCACAGGTATGGCGATCATTCAAAACGCCTGTATCTTCGGGTTCGCCGGTCTAAACCAACCTTCTCAATGGCAAGCTGCCAATGCCTTGTACATCACAGGCAATATAGGTACGTCTCCCCAGTCCCATCAACACCAAAGTGCTGAATGTGAAGCTCGAAATCTCCTTCAGGTATTCTATCATGCCGCATTCCCAGCTATGGTGCGAGACCTACCAAAAATGATTGAATCGGAAAAACAAGTACTTCGAGGTGAAAAGACGTACGCCTCCCAGTCGACTCTGCTAACATCAGTCCGGAAGCCCACGCAATGGATGATATGCTAGAGCGATCTAAGATCTTTAACTACGTCAATATCTTCGGGTCTCTCGGTATACTCGTGAGTACCAATAACTGTCAGAGCTGACGATAGTCATTCCTAGCAATCTCTGTCGGAATCGCATATGCGGTAGGGCAAGATACCGATGCCCAACTTCGAAAAGGATATCAGTGTATCATAGGGATGTTGGGGGGTATGTGCGTTTTAAGTATGATTCCTTACTTCATATGGGACGCTAGGAGGCCAGGACAGAAAGTACCGGATAATACCAGCATGTGGATGGCTGGTCCAAAGTTAGTGGCGAAAATTCTGAAATTTCCTTTTAAGCGTTCTCTAACGATCTCAAGGCAAGTCTGGCAGGGATTGAAGAATATCAAGCATTTAAAGCAAGCTATGATATACTTGTTCGTCTACTTCATCCTTAACGACGTTTTGGGAGCGGCAGGAAACGCCCTGGGTATCATTCAAAATGAAACCGTTCAATTCAGTACAACACTCAATACAGTCTTCAATCTCCTAGCCTATGTCACCGGTGGATCTGGAACTGTCATCTGTCACTTCGTTCAGAGGCGTTTCAAATTGTCAGTAAAGACAATGTTGGTCTTCGGAGTTGTCATGGCAATAATGCCTACTTTCTGGGCATTTTTGGGCAATTTCACGAACGTCGTTGGTTTCCACAACAGTGAGCATTCATTCAGGTGACCAGCGCTGACAACGAGTTTGGGAGTTTTACCTGAGGAATTGCTGGAATATCATGACCTGTAAGCGTCTCGTGTGAGTATCGCTGACAAGTAGCCGCATGGGGTGCATACAATGTAACAATGATCACTGAAGTTGCTCCTGCGCCGAAGATGTTCCTTTTCATGTCTCTTTTCAATACCGTTGGAGTGAGTCACTTGAATCACGGTAATTACCATGTTGATGGACAGGAAACATCGTCGTTCATCGGTCCATTTGTAACATCTGCAATCGTCGACGCCGCCGGCGGAAACACTTATGCTGCCTTCTATTTCCTCCTGCCTCTTGCCTTGATCGCGCTAGGTGTTGTATGCTGTATCAATCCCGCTAAAGCCAAGATCGACGTTGCCAGATGTAAGTCTCATCCCATCGCTTCATTTGATGATACTGATATTGCAGATCTCGAGAAGGAGGCTAAGAATTTGTACGGCCAAGAAGCGAGGCCAAGCGAGAAAGAGCTCGAGGTCGTCCAAGAGATCAGGCATTGATCCTGTGCACTAAGCAGTCGCCATGGAATCGAAATCGGAAATGGAATCTTATAGCAAGTAGTAGTCAAAATGCAGCACGGAGGTGTATCTTGACATCACAAACCGCGTGGAGTGTTGATAAGCGGCGGTGTCAAGCATCTCACAGCATCTACCACTGGGCACCATGCGTGTTTGTTTGTTTCAAGAATCTGCAGGATTGTGCATGAGCGGACGCCGTATCAAAGCCACTCAGGTTGAGGCAAGTGTCTATATCCTATCCAATCTGGTCCAATTCAGTATGAAAATGATTGCAAAATTGGTATTAAATCCAAGAGAGAATGACCCGGATATACGGCGAGGTTAGCGGATATCGGCGGTTAATTGCGCTAACAAGTCAATACAACGGGTTTATCAAACAAAGTAACCATAACACCGATCTCTATCATCTGAGACACTACCATACATGACGTCCAATGCACCGCAACATTTGTAACCGGCAGTATCAACAGTCTACCGGTGTATGCACTGCTGCACTGATGTACGATGTTTACGGGGATATGTGCCTGTCTGTGTGAAGGGATTTGGGAGCCCTGTTTCATCCCTCATTCCTCTCTCTGTTTTGGGCGCTTGAAGGTCCTTGGACAGAATGCACCCCTGTAGTAAAGGTGTCACCTCCATCTTCTACCTCTTGATCTTCTTCGAAGCTAAAGCTACTCATTGTTCCTACCCCCAACGTATTGTGTACCCACTCATGCTTCATCTAGCATAGCTTTTTAATAAATACTGTACAACCCGACGAACACCCGAATATCAAGCGGCTCCAACACGCCCTCCTTTGTGTATCGCCACACACCTTCACACAGACCTAGAGTAAAACAAACAACTTGAACGGTCTTTCCCCTTCTCACAACCGAAAATGTCGACTCCACCACCTCTGCCACCGAGATCACCTTCAATAGCTCCTTCAACGCGTACAGATAGATCAACAACAACATACTCAAGCTCGGACTATACTACCGAGAACCGGTCTCCGGCTCGACCGACTCATGCTCAAAGGGGAATACGGACGAATGCTTCTTCCATTCACCTGACTGGATCGATACCGATGGCTTTGGAGGATCCTTTTGTAATGCAGAATGAGGACCAGGAGGATGATTGGGTATCAGAGAGTGAAGCTGCCAACCTACCGTGGGCAGAACCACCTCCGAGGGATCCTTCACCTTATCTAATCCCTAATCATGGGCTGGCGCGTCAACCGAGTTTATCGTTCCTCACATCAGATCCTGCCAGAGCGAACGGAGCGGGCGAAACGGTCTCAAGGAGATCATCGAAGTCTTCAATCGCGTCAAGGCGATCGCTATCTCGTCTATCTACACACCTACCCGTCCCTAATCAGCTACAACTTCCCTCGGGCTCGAACCGACTCTCGGCCCAGACAGTTCATTCATTCCAATCAGGCATGGCGGATGTCGAAGTAGAATCTCAATCCCACTCTGCAGAAATAGGCGTAGAACAGCTCGGACCTACTCCTCCCAGGATAAAAGACGATTCACCCCGATCAGCAATGGCAGTCCGTGCCACCTCTCCCCTCTCTCATCGATCGAATTCCATGAGCTCAATATTGCGGAAAGCTCGATCACTTAAATCAACTAAATCTACGAAATCAACCGCCTCATCCAAGAAACGGATATCTAACTCTACTATACATCGGAGGTCATTTCAGAAGAGGTATGGGAAATGGGACGTGGTGGAAATGAGTCCGTTACTGGAAGAAGATGCGAGGAGGAAAGAGGAAGGATTAGAGTTATCTGCTTTATTGGGCAGGGCCACGGTTCTAGAGAGGATGTTGAAGGCTGGCAAAAGGGTAGATCCACTCCGAAAACAGAGGACGTAATTAATCAATAGGTATCAGGCCCATCTGCTATTCCCTCATTGAAACGCTTCGGATCAAGATCCACCAGATCGTCACCTCATCCATCACCGCTTGAAACACCTCGTACAGCCCGTACGATGTCAACGCGCTCCTCCTTACGCCATCCATTTCGCAGAAGAAGAGAGGATCAATTTACGGAAATAGATTTTCAGTCGAATCACGGTTCTACCCCAGTAGAAAACGTCGTGCGCGATACTTCCCGAATACAGGAGAAAGAGAGACACTGGGTAGTTCTTCTTCCCGAAAGAAACGCTCCGCCAGCACCAATGGAAAAAGATCTTTCTCCAAACACATGCGTGTCCTTCATCTGCGCCAGCGTTCCTTTTCGGCTTGTTGACAGTGTGCGCCGGGGCCGCCCTGGACTTGACTCGTCTTCGTATACCAAACGAATTTCGTAAATTGGACCTGACCGGTCCCGAAGCTTGAAACGACTCTTCCGAGTCGGATCCCACAGGTGCTCTCGCAGTCGAGACGGTAGACGGAGTCGGCAGGGTTTCAAAGTCGTCATCCTTGACGGGGACCAGTGGTGTGTCGGGTCAACACGGAAGATTATTGGTATCCTCAATCGTGCCGTCTTGGATTTGATCACGTAGCCAGGCCTCCTCTGCGTAGAGCCAATCCTTTTCGCTGTTGTCGATCTTGACATGGATGCAACTCAACAGGAGCTGCAAGTCAGCTTCCGGACTTCACCTCAGCGCGGGTGGGGGGGTTTGGAAAGAAAAAAGACCAAAGAAAAGACAAAGACTTGCCGCCCTGATCTTGGTAGCCTCTCTTCCCTTGTAATGTGACGGAACCGGGACCTTGTATGTCACAGAGCACTGACCGTCTACGGTATCGAATAGACCTTACAACCTTGGGATGGAGCAATTGGTCGATAAATCAATAGTTTGATAGATTGACGGATGGATAGATAGATAGATGGATAGAGTAGATTAGATAGTTCCAATAGGTATTGAGTAGATAGCTAGAAGAGTACCGTAGAAGATTAGATGCAAGTTTAGATATAGACTATGATTTAGATGGTTGACTTTAGATAGGAGAATTCTACCGGTGCTAGAATTCAACAAGCTCTCTATATACTTCCCGTACTACTTTCCTTTGAGTTGGACAAACTTCTACTGATAGGATTGAAAGGATAGAAAGAGTGGCTTAGACCAATGGACGGAACTACTCAAACCATTGGACGGGTGAACCGTCGGACAGCCAAGACCGAGGCCGTAGGGCCAAGGCTTGACATGGCATTTTGAAGGTAGATAGATTGGAAGTAGCCGAAAGTAGTATAGAGAACGTGGCCATCATGGATTGTACTTGACCTAGTTCAGATCAGCTTGCGTCCTGTCAATAGCAAACTCACATATCCCAAGTCTCCAATGGGGTTGGGATTGTTATCGCCTTGTACATTGCCATTATTGTAAAGATTGTTACTAGACAAGTCAAGTCCGTGATTGGAAGGACCCGCTTTGTCAAACTGAACCCAATCAGCAAGTGACCTGGAAGGACCAGCTTGATCGATCTGAATCTAAATCAGCAGACTTTTCCATTGATTCAGTTCAATGACTCACCTCTGCAGCCTGCTCAGAAGACACTGACGTGGCTTCAGATTGACCAGCTCAATCAGTCCCTACACCTACCTTGTCTTGGGTTTCATCTTGGAATTTGTCTGGAAGTGAGGAAAGAGGTGAGTCAAGTGAGTTGGGTGAGGATGGAGGTATGTCACGGAATCATATCGATCACCACCTAAATACTTCCAAACCTCGCCGACATTCAAATAACTCCAACTACACTCGTTCACATATCAACCCGCACTCATCGGATAACGCGCCGAACTAACTTACGCCAACTTATTCCACTTTCGGCCAAACTCGACGATGTCTTATTGTTCTCGAAGAACAATAAGAACTTATTGATAATTCACCTATTGTTCCTCAGGGTCAAACTCGCTTGGCGAAACCTAGTCCAAATCGCTCTATTGTTCCCACCTTATTGTTCGCCGAATGAAGCATATGGGTCAGCGAGTGACCGCATGCTACCAATGGACTCTGAAGGATATATAAGGAAGTCGCCGAGGCTCGAAGAACCTCAGCGATCTCTGATTGTTGTTAAATTATAGTAACCTATCATTATATACCCGTAGCTTAATCTATCTTCATATAGTACCGTTATACAATCATATCGCCCACCTACTTCTCTCATAACTTCCTTGCACGCTACCTCGACCGACACTTGACCTAGCGGCACTTCAACGCCCTTAGCTCATTCTCGCCGAAGCTCGCCGAAGATATTTCAATCTCTGCGAGACAGATCTATCTGAGCCACGCCTATCTCCAAGTTGGACGTCAACACCTATTGTTGGTCGACGTAGCCTAGTGACAATTTGATCCTTAGGAAAAGAATCCTACAATGCCAAAATGGCTGGGTTTATATAGAGCTATAAGTGAAGCAGTTCAAGTCTTGAGCTGCTCTAGTCTACTGAATACTTCACAAGCATACTTGAGTCTCTCAGCTTGAGAGCCGTATCACTCATTGTATGTTGCGCTTGTTCCGTACTATACACCAGCTCCTATGAGTTACTCACCTGTTGTCTTAAATACTACAACTATAGACGTGAGTAGTTCATAGAGAAGTTCTGATTGATGTCACTATAGAATGGTACAGCGAGCAGGGTCGTAACAAACCGCAAAACTTGAAGGCCATTACGCGTCAAGGGCCTTAGGTTGTAGGTCACTTATTGTATTTGAGGTATTTGGCCTATGACCGATATGATTTCCTGACAATAGCTGCTCTAGCTTTGGATGAGGGCAGCCGGTAAGAGCCTTACTTTGTAGATTACTTGCCGTATTTGAGGTATCTGGACTATCACCAATATGATTTTGTGACAGGTAGATCTGATGGGTATCGTGGCAGGACCAGCGGTAGACGCGGTACAGGTGATGACAAACCCGGTGTCAAAGACCAGACGGCTAGTGAGGCCATCTACACTGATTTACGCAAGCTACAAAAGACAGCAGGGGATGTGCTGAAAATGGTTGCATGTTGGACTTCGGATTGTCCCTTCTCCATCCCACAGGCAATTGAGGCGCCAAAGCAAGAACTGGAAGGAGGGCAGGGTCTAAAGTGGTACCAACGGTTCCTCTTCACCTGGCACAATTGCATCCGTACGTTCCGGCGATTGATTCAACTAACAATAGATCATGGAAGTGACCCGCACGGCTCACGCCAGATGGCGCCCCGAGACATCTCTTGCACTCCCCTGGAAACCTTACGCAACAGTTTCTCTTCTGAAGACCTCCTCTGTATTAGGGTTTGTTATATTTTGGGGATGTGATCGAGAACAACCCTGTAATCAATTTGGGAAACATCTCGCCGTTGCCCAGGAATCTGTTCTGACCGTAATGGAACTCAACAGTTTCCGAGATCTGTTGCTACGTCATACAATTAACAACCTCGGCTACTACAGTCGAGGTTCCCTCTTGTTAACTACATTGTTTCATATCAGTGCAGTCACCGAGATCTGGCATGAAGCGCACAACTGAGAGCACCATTATAAGGTCGGCGTGCGGTATTCCTTCGATTCCCTCCTTGTACCACTCCAAACATGAAACTAACAATCATCACCTACACCATCGCATCGCTTGCAGCATGCTCGGCCGCTCCGGTCGTCATGAACCCGTGGAAGCGAGCCGACAACTCGACTGCTCCCACTGATGTCGAGGTCTTGCAGTATGCCCTCACCTTGGAGAATCTCGAAGCTGCCTTCTAGTGAGTGTATAGCAGTGCCGACAGCTGACTTTCTTAGCCAGCAAGCCCTCGACAAGTACAGTGCGCAAGATTTCGAGGACGCCGGTTTCCCCGATTGGGTTCGTGGTCGAGTCTCAGAGATCGCCATGCACGAGCAGACCCACGTCAATTTGCTTTCGGCTGAGCTCGGGAATTCCAGCGTTGCTGCTTGCGAATACTCTTTGTATGTGTGACTGGCGTTGTTCTCGTTCATGACTGAGCCATATAGTCCGTATTCTACCGTCAGGGAATTTTTAATCTTGGCGTGTGGTCTGGAGAACATCGGTGTCTCTGCGTACGCTGGGGCTAGTCAGTACATTTCTGACCCAATGTACTCTACCGGTCTGTTCATCCTCGAGTCACGGTCCGCTCTTGTATTGACGTTCAGTGGCTGCCACCATCCTTTCCGTCGAAGCGCGTCACCAGGCATTTTTCTATGCACCGGTCCTCAAGCAAGCTCCTTGGACCGGCCCATTTGACACTCCGCTCGACCTCAACATGGTCTACACGCTAGCTTCGCAACTGATTATATCATGCCCAAGCTCCAACCCCTCCTTACCGGTCATGGCGTATCCCTCGTTGACCGTGACCAGTCCTCCAGCGGATTCAATGGCTGCATCCTCCGCGCCACCCATATTTAACGGCATGCCAGGGGCAACAATTCCCCTCAACTACGAAGGTAGCGACAGCGGGAGCGACCAGTACGCCGCAATTTATAGTAAGCTTATCTTTTGATGTTCAAACATCTTTGAGCTTACGTTCAAAGATGGTCTAGGATCCGTCACAGTCAAGATTCAAGATGGGTCCTTTACAGTTCCGGAAGGGATTCAAGGTTACTCCTTTGTCCTCGTCACGTCTTCCAGTGACATCTCCGGAGTCAGCTGTGAGCCTCTGTTTCTTTCTTCGTTCTTTCTCTTTCGCTGATAAACAGCTGATAACATCATTGCTGGTCCCGCTGAAATGCAAACTAGGTTCAACAGCAAACAGGAGAACCCAGGATTCATGAACCCGTACAGCGCTTGAGTCTCGTGATCATCAGAGCTATGTATCTAATACCATTGTGCACCATATTGTTATGTTCCCCTAAGGCTGTGTGAGCTCACTGGCGCCACCGGCCCTCTTGCCTCCCCGAACTGCCTCGACCAGCTTTTCCGCGTCAAAACTCCTTGGGGTGTTATTTGGGTGTATACTTCGGTTTGAGCGAATGTGGGGTAACATAATACACGGTGAGCTTTCAAAATGAGAGGTCACTATGTCGACTGGAGTCACTTCAATGGTGTGGTATAGTGTGTTTAGCAACGTTATATGCACTCACGCGTGGTTGGCGGTGTCCGGCCGTAGTCGACGGTATACAAGCGTAAATTCCCGTCTCGGATGGGTTTAGGCGTTGATTGCCGGCTGAACACCGAGCTTCAGTCACTGACACTCATCATCCGGATTTGTGTCGAGCGGGCAATCTTGGGGGGGTTATAGAGGGATCTGTGACAAAATCACCGGGGGGGTACCCCTTCCCTTGACCCTCCAGACTTAAAAGCTATATCAATAGATTCAGAATTTCATACCAAACCAGCCACCCGGCCAGTTACGTGACCCCCCTGTATCTCCGGAACGGAAGCGCCTAGCTCCACGGGGGCTGGACCATTGAAAAGCTATCTGAAAATAGGCCCAGAAAACATTCTTACAAGTTGCCAAAAGCCCGTGGAAAAACCCCCAAGGACCTGTCTATAACCCTTGATTCTCGGCGACTTTGCGGCTCGAAGATCTCGAACATCTCGAAGATTACCGTTGATCTCTGTGTGCGTCTACAAGGCATCCGCTTGAGCTAGAGAGCCCGCAGCAATGCTTCTCGAAGTAGTGTCCGAAGGTGGAGCCAAGCTGCTGGGGGACGCAGCTTTTAGAGGGATTGAGCCTGATAAGTAATATGGGTGAAATCCTGCACTATCGACTCCAAATCTCTCACACGGTGTTTTCATGATCCTATGGCTCTCTCAGATCCGACTATCCTGGACCTCTTTCGATGAATGCCCGATGATGGAGCACGCGTAATCCGCAATAACATACATGATAATTGTTCCATACCGTTTTCGAAAGGGGCGAACGTCTGCATTGACATCCAGTAAGTCTTCATACATGGTCAAGAATCGACGATAGCCTTGCATACTGCGACTTGTACCTCAGTGTTGCTCGTGTCTTTCAGAAATTGAAGTCATGTCCGGGAGATTCTTGGATTGGTCGCATTTCGAACCAAAGTGGAAGGCCGAGTGTTGAGCTGTCGCATCACAGAGTTTGGCTTGCATCCGTTCCTTCCGTCAAGCTGTGCGTAAAGGCCAACGAGCGACGCATAAGAACGGGTCTCGATTGCGACGGGATGTATGCATTGTGGTAATCTCTATACGGAAAGCGGGGGCTTTGTGCAGTACTGATAGGCCGAAAACTAGGACATGGTGATGTACCGGCCGTCCGGTCCGGCCCGAGGCACCTTGGTGATCCCTCCCCAAACATAATTGGGTGAGATAGATATACGAGCTTTGCATTTTCCAATCTACCATGCCACCATACACACCCACGTTACTCCAACACATCAACCTGCCGGTACCAGCAGGAACGCTTGATCTTGCTACCGAGTTTTATGGAGGGATCCTGGGGTTTGCGTCCGACGCTGTGCCCGAGCTACAACGTGACAGCCTGCTTTGGTAAGTCTACTTCTTGCCAGACTTGCGAGACTCCCTGATGCGCAGGTTCCGCATCGGAGACGGTCCTCAACAGGTAAGCCCCCAAGACCCTTCTGCCCCCAAGACGCTTCTGCCCCCAAGACGCTTCTGCTGACTAGCAAGATACACATAGCTCCAGAACGGGGTACGCATGCGCCATACCCGTCGTCCAGTCGCCATCCCTGTTTCACGCTAGAATCCGTTGACATGCTGTCACAACTGCAGAAGCGTATCTGGGATCATTACAAGAGTGGATCTCCATCGGCAGTACTAGAATGCGACGAACCCGGTCAAGCCAATTCGGGCAGCAAGGTAAGCTATCTTCCTATCACATTCGTGACGCGTCGGGGCTGACAGACAGGGCATCGAATACCCGACCCGCTTCTTCGCTCGCGATTTCGCAGGCAATCGTCTAGAGTTCGCTGCCTTTGCTACCCGGTAGCGTATTTGCATGCATCAACGTTGTCCAAGCGACAGGCCGGTATGCGGAGCTCGTCGTAGACCTGCAATCCTTATACGCCGATGCGAAAGGCACATAAGTTCAGGCGCTGCCACCTAGCAAGCAGCTGATCTCGTATGATGCACATATGGGATACGTAGATGAAGTACGGACGAGGACGACAGACCACTGTTCCGTCATCTGCATCACGGAGCCAGGTGACTGCGGAGTGGTCGAGCCTCATCAAAATTAGGCACCAGACCAATTGCTATTTTTGGCTAAATTTTGATCGCCGTAGCTACAGTCAGATCGCAAGATAAGTTCATCCACTGTACTCAACATGAAGGTCAATGATGAGCAGGAGGCCGCGACGTCGCCGATAGTACGAAAGTGTGAGCAGGAGCCAAGTCTCATTTCGGATATCGATTTGTTCGCTTCTCCTCTGCCTCTCACGGGCGAGCGTAAAACCACGACAAGGGTCGAACTTTGGGTAAGTCCGTTGGCATCTACCGGGCATTGACTTGTAGTCCTGGTACGTATATTATATCGGCAATTCCGGTCTGGGTCCTTTCAACTTCGCTATATCTGCGTGGCAGAACCTTTTGTACCTTGCTGGTTGGGACCCAGCGTTTCCTGGACGGACGACAGCATGCGGTTCCGGCAGTAAGTTGGGTCCGAGAGTGGTGAGCTGAAGTCATCTGATCCGCAGGCTGTAATCTAGTGGCATTTGGCTCGGAACGATCAGGTATGTCCCAAGACCGACACAGCCGACTGACTACTCGTAGTGAACTCCATCGTGCTGATTACGAACGGTCTCTCGTTTGCGATCCAAGCCGTCATCTTCCTTATTGTTGGGTCATTCGCCGATTACGGAGTTTGGCGGCCTCACATTACTACCGCGTTCACAGTTCTTGGCTGGGCCGTGAGCTTTGCTTGGCTGGGGGTGGAGACGCCAGATAAGTGAGTTTGAGCCCAAGAGCAAGGGCAACCCAAGCTGATCATAGATGGCAAATTGGTACTGTCATATATATTCTCGGCTTGATCAGCTATCAAGGTGCCCTGACTTGTATGTTCACAGCTTCACCGTGAGCTATGGCTGATTGATGGTAGTCTGGACTGCGGCCTTCCCGGGCCTGGCTCGAGACTTGCCCGAAGTCAAGGCTAGCGAGGAAAAGCTGGAGCGCAGAGAGATTGAGTGAGCACATGTCGGGCACACAAGCGGTCCGCTGAAACATCAGTCAGAAGGTCCACGACACGCTCGGCATGTTGACACGTAGTCGTTTGGCGAACGTCTCGTTCTTTGTCTGCTCGATCGGAGAGCTCGTGGTTCTGGCCATTCTGGCTGGCATTTTAGAAGGCATTGTCACTGATGCACCCGACAGTAACACTCGTGCCCTCAGTATCGTCTGTGCCTATAGTGCTGGTGTCTGGAGTGAGTAGATGCATCTGGCGTCGTGATGAATGACTAATGCGCCAGTCATTTGCGCCCTACCTTGGCTATACTTCGAGCAATACCGACCGGGAAACCAGCTTCCTCCCCGCACTTCGTACCTTACAGTCGGGTACGTCTGTTGACTTGAAATGGTCTGATGGGGCTAATGTGTCAGATTCAAGCAGATATACCACGCTTTCGCCTTGTGTCTGCGGTTGAAACAGACATTCATATATCTCGCGAGTTCTCACGGAGCGGAAAGAACAGATGCTGACTGGGACAGGCAGCCTACTTTTTCCTCGGCGACTGTCTCAACACCTTGGTCACTGTCATCGCAACACTACAGAACGAGGCTGCGGCTTTTGATACCAAGACCTTGAACTTGTGAGTAGATGTATGCGTGCATGATCAGGACGCTGAACTTTCTTAGCCTTCTCATTGACGGTATCGGCGCTCAGGCGATCGGGTACGTGCTTGCAGTCGCATACGTAATTATACACTGACATGCAGCGTGGGGTTATTTTGGCTCATTCAGAAGCGCTGGGTCATACGTACCAAAACCATGCTGCTTGTGGTGGGTCAGTGTTCTTCCGGCACTCCGTAGTCGCTTATCTGCAGAACGCCTTCTTCATCCTCATGTTGGCGGCTTGGGGTTGCGTTGGTATCACTCAGACATCGTTTGGCTTCCATAATGTTTGGGAATTCTGGGCTTATCAGGCATTTTACGGTGTCTTCGTTTGTCCTTGGTATGCGATATCAGTATGCGCGCGATTCTCATCTTAGGGAGCACCGCTGACCATGGTAGCAAGCGATGATTTCCGAAGTCGTCCCGCATGGCAAAGAGGTGAGTCAGCTCATCTCGCGGAACTCATTCCACAGTTTCTTTTCTTCGCTCTATTCTCTATCATTGGCAAGACCTCGTCATTCATCGGGCCGTTTGTCTCCTCGGCCATCATTGATCGTTCGGGCAACACCAATATGCCGTTCACATTCCTGCTTGGCCTCGGGGTTTTTTCCGTTGGGATTCTTTGGCTAGTGGATGTCGACAAATCGCGCGTCGAATGCCGCTTGTATCTCCAGGGCGAAGCCACCAAAATGTACAGCATGTCCGACAGTCTTGGCTCGGCGACCACGAATGCTGATGATGGGGGTGGGGTAGGCGATACGGGGCAAGTCGAGAAGGCTTTATAAACTAGTCATGATTGCCGATACATGCCGGTGATCTGACATCAGCAACATTATCTTTCTATTTATAGATCGTGGTCATGTATTCCCTGGGGCGCCGCCTTTGTTCTGTATGCCACGCGCAAAGCTCCACCTTTGTCGCTTGACGTCACCGGCGATGCCCAGCGAGACCTCGCCTCTTGAGCTGGAATATAAGAGAGCGAAAGGCCGACTGAATGCGCCAGATTACAACCAAACAATGGCAATGGCAGACGAGAACGTCACCAACTCTGCGAAAGGTCATGCCTGGCGAAACAAATCACGCTTTCCTCTCACCAGCGCAATGACGGGTGATAAACCGGTCACCTCGCATACCGAGACAGGGAATGGTCACACATCTAAAGAAGGTGCAGCACATAGAGAGTCCGCGCGGCCCACATCGGAAGACGGCACAATGATTGACGAAGAACAAGGGCAGAGGAACGGAAAAGCGCTCAAACCCCAGCGTTCGAACAAGGTCGACCTGATCTCGAATGCGAATGCTCGACTGGCCAATCCACTCGGTGATCTGACAGACGAGGAGTGCATGACCAATGCTGCTGCATTCGCCGAAGCCAACGGTCTCCCTGTCGAGGTCTTTCGAAAAGGTGGAATGCTGGCAAAGCGGCCTACCAAATTCGAGCAGCTTTCCATCCTGACTGAGGACGACAAACAGATCCTTCGGGACGAGCTGAGACACCCATACCGACAGCCAAAGGTGTTGTATCACTTGGTCATCGCCTGTTCGGTCGCTGCTGCCGTTCAAGGTATGGATGAGAGCGTCATATCTGGTGCTCAAGTGGGTTCTCCACATCGCGTCCGACATCTGCCTGACATGTTTAGCTATTCTACCCTGAGCAATTTGGAATCAACTCGGCGATCACCGGTAGGCAGCGGGACAGCTGGCTGGAAGGTCTCGTCAACGGGGCCCCATACCTCTGCGCGGGCGTGTTCGGCTGCTGGCTCACCGATCCGCTCAATAGGTGGCTAGGGCGGTAGGTCTTGTACCGAAGCGAAGGATAAGTTGCTGATCGTTGAAGGCGTTGGACCATTTTTGTCACTGCTCTGTTTTCATTCCTCACTTGTATCTGGGGCGCACTCACCAACACTTGGTGGCATCTATTCATCTCGCGTTTCTTCCTGGGAATCGGTATTGGTCCTAAGTCGGCAACTGTGCCGGTGTTTGCAGCGGAATGTTTACCAGCAAAAATGTAAGAATCACTTACCAATATATTGCGGCGCTGATGAGCTAGTCGTGGATCCATGGTCATGCAATGGTGAGTGGCCCAAGCCCGACTTAGGCAAGCAGCTGATGATGACAGGCAGATCTGGACTGCATTCGGAATCGTAAGTAGAGTGTTGCAGTGACCAGACGTCCCTGTCGCAACATCGTCTGAATTGATAGATGCTTGGCTACGTGGCCGATCTCGCATTCTATTCGATACCCGATAAGCCAGGTATCACTGGTTTGAACTGGCGTTTGATGATTGGGTCGGCAGGGTTTCCGGCTTTGATCGTTATGGCTCAAATGCCATTCCTACCCGAATCACCTCGATGGCTCATGTCCAAAGGTCGGTACACCGAAGCCTTTCAATCGATGCTCAGGCTTCGTGGACACGAGATAACCGCTGCCCGAGACCTGTATTACATCTTTGTTCTTCTAGAAGAGGAAGCTTCCATCATCCGAGGGCGGAATAGATTCATCGAGATTTTTACGATCCCACGAAATCGCCGAGCTATGCTTGGATCGACTATCGGTAAGCATACTCTCAAGATACAGTAGATATACAGTCTACTGATGGGCAGTAATGTTTGGACAACAATTCTGCGGCGTGAATGCGATTGTCTATTACACTGCCACCATCTTTACCCAAGCGGGCTTTTCCAACATTAATGCTTTGTTGGCTTCGTGGGGTTTCGGTATGCTCAATTTTTTGGGCGCAATTCCAGGTTTATTGACCATCGACAAATTCGGGAGAAGACCGCTTTTACTGTTCTCGTTCCCGTTCATGTCGCTCAGTCTTCTATTCACGGGCCTGTGTTTCCTGATCCCCGAGAATGACAAGAACGTTCGAGTCGGGCTCATCGCGTTGGGAATATATGTCTATTGTCTCTTCTACTCGCCGGGAGAGGGACCGGTACCATTCACTTACAGTGCCGAGGTCTACCCTCTTTACATTCGAGAGCTTGGCATGAGTTTAGCGACAGCGGTATGTTCTTGTTATCAGCTCCCTGATAAGTCCAGCTGATCTGGTAGACGTTGTGGACTTTCAACTTTATTGTCTCTCTCACCTTCCCAGCGTTGTTGAGAGCTTTCACACCAACAGGCGCCTTCGGTGAGTTCCCCGACAGCCACCTAGCTGACCTTGTCAGGGTGGTACGCAGCTTGGTGCGCTATACTTTGGATTTTGGTTTTGTTCTTTCTCCCCGAAACGAAAGGGGTGAGTTTCTCGACGATCGTAAGCTTGAGAAGCTGAAATTCAGTACACTCTGGAAGAATTGGATCAGGTCTTCTCGGTACCTACTGCCGTGCACGCTTCGCACCAGTTCAAGTTGTCGGGTTGGTGGATCAAAGTAAGTTCTTGAGCCTGGACTGCTCAGGGACGTGAGCTGACGGCATCCAGAAGTATTTGCTCAGACAGCAGACTACTAAGCCTCAACTATATCATCTCGAAGACCTTGATATCTCTGACGAGAAGCGGGAAGCCGATAGGCTGGCGCGAGCCGGAGGAGGAGGCTAGGTTAGGGTGATCCCGCAGTGAAATGCAAAGCGTGTCTCTGTCCAGATAAGGGATATTCCGCACTTCGTCGTAAAACAGATGCAATATGCATGTATTATAGCACAGACCGCAAGAACAGTTGAGGGTATCTGGCAGCCCTTTACAGCGAATTCAGGTGGACAGACCAATCGAATGGGTCGATGGAGTAGCCATGTAGCTCCGGTTCTTGTGCAGACGAATCCTCCATGATTAGGGACCAAAGAGCGTTGGGGTCGAGTGATATCTCGGTTTCCATTTGAGGGGCGGGATTCGACCAAATATGAGCTAGTGTGTCAGCATCGTTGAGGCCAGATCCCACAGGGGTGTACGATATCCGAGAGATGGGATGGTCGCGAAGCCGCATTTGTAAATGATCGAGCATCTCGCGGAGGAAAATCCCTTGACGGCGATCGCGGAGTGTTTCTAATACACCAATCACTTGCGAGATCTCACTGAGCATGGTTTCGCGGTCGCTGATCGAAGGCAATAGACGGATGACCTTCATCAAGAACACTGCCGAGCTGATGAAAGCGAAGATTGTCGACCTGACTGTCAGCCGCGATTAAAACCACAGGTCAAGGACACTGACTCTGGCACATATTGAATGATCGGCGGCTGGAAATTTACGTCACACAGCCTACATTGATCTCGTCCTGAGGCGACTGACACTGTTAGCATCCTCGATCTGCTGAGGTGTGGGAAAAGAAAGGACAGCAGAGGGAGGTCTGTCTTGAACGAGGCAGAAGAGATAGATAGTAAATAGAGGTATCAAGGCAGTCCGATATCATCACTCACCAGCTTGATAGATGTGTTTGAGCTGTAAGGGAGTTACATCCTGGGCTGTGCGCACACCTTGGAGGAAAACAGTATTGACCGCAAGCTTGGCCTGGTGGTAATTGAGCATAACGCTACTGTGCATCGAGAATGTTGCAGATCCCCCGATACTCTGTTTCTCTGTAGTCATCAGTGAAAACGACCAACGTCAGTGCCGATTCACCCACCTGCACATAGAGTCCATTTCCCGCACCACCTATCTATCGCTTCCAAGCGCCGAGCCACCTCGGCCTCCCAGTCCCTGGGATGTATGCCTCTTCTCAAGACAGAATCTTCAAGCGAGTCTACCATTGTCAGCGTGACGGATCTCGCCAGACTCACGAGACAGCTCCTCGTATTCAAAGGTCGCAGCTAAGCGATGATCACCGGGAAGCGGATTCGGCAGACTAATCAGCCAATTGGCCTGTTCAGCGGCGCGATGTCGATCGCTATAATGAGGAGGACATCCACTGGCAATGCTGTAACTGGTCCATCAGCGTGTAATCGCCCGGGCCACAAACAGAGACTTGCTAAAAATCCTGGATGGTGACCGTGAGCCACAACCGTATTCGCATGACCTCTTCGACGGATGGAGTAGTGAGATCGCGGATATTGTCGAATGTGCGGTGTATGCCTAGCTCATAGGCCAGATCAACGATATGCCCTGTCCCGGGTTAGCTCTAGTAGATGGGTATGACAGATTCATACCAATGGGCCGGATAGGGCTCAGCCACTTGTGGTAGACCACAGCTCCACATAGATCCCAGAAAGATATCGCACATCCACCCAAAGTCTGACGAAACAGCTCAAGAACCTTCAGCTTGGAGGTCCTGTACGTGTCCTCGAGCTCGGGAGTTTCGCGGGAGCCGACGGCGACCGCAGCCCAGAACAGCAACGGAGAACGGTTCAGGATGACATCGGGGGATAGGTTTGGTTCGGCAGGATCGAAGAAGTAAATTGTGGGCATGCACCGCACCGCAAAGCTACTCTGTCAGCGACTCCGCCCTCGAGACGAAATGTACTCACACAGCGAATGCGATTTTGGCATCCTCCATCTCACCGCCGTGCTTTCGCTTGCGAGCACTCGTAGGCATATCCCTCACGGAGCTCAGCATCCCTAGCATTCGAGCGCCGTCTCCGAGTGTGTTAGTCGGTATATGGCCTTGCTCCAACTCCTCTATGGCCGACACACGCACATCATGACGAAGGCGATCTGCATCAGTATCGCGCGGATCTTGCGGTGTGCCATTGGATGCGGTCGCTTTCGTACCCAGCGAGTAGTACGAAGGACTGTGATGACTGGAGACTCGTGGCTTCGATGTCGTAGTTTGTCGATAGTCGATAGTGCTTGAGGCATATGCCGCATTCGCCTCAACGAGACTGCGCAGTTGATCCAACTCGGTGCGGAGAGCTTGTGTCAAGGCTTCTTGGCGACTCAGACGACTGTGATTATCAGACCATACTCTGCCAGCTATCAAAGACTCACTCGGCCAGAGTAGGTCCTGCGGGATTACGGTTTTTTTCTACCAGAATACATTCGATTCTGGCATGAGTTCTGCCCTCAACGGCGACAGCCAACTCACCCTGATTCCTCGCACCGATGACATGGGTAGCCTCCAGATGATCCAGCCCTGCACGCTGTCTTCTGCTGCCGACATTTAGCGCAAGCCTTTGTGAACTGCATGATACAGTTATCGAATACAAACCAGGGTGTGCGACGCGTTGTTGATCGGAGAACGCGGGAACCGATGACCGAGATTCCCCGTTGTGGCAGGCTGGTTGGCAGGCTGCTCCGAAACGATGTCTCAAAGGTGGATCAAGAATGATTCATCAGGTGCTACGCACCGCGCACGGCAACGTTCGGTAGTCGGTTCGCCATGCACTGCTCACAGATATGTGTTCTACAGAAATGAGCATCGGTATATGAAGGCTAATTAGGCTTGTACGCGCTTCTCCGTCTCCAGTCCGTAGTGAATGCCTACAAACATGACGGTCGCAAACAGCTGGAAGGCGAGATACACGGAAGCGCCTGCTTTCCAGTCGGGCGCCTGGCTGGCGGGATAGGCGAGAATCAGAACTCACATGTTCAACACATATGTGATGAACGTACCGGTAGAAAACATCACCGCTCTAGTGACCGGCTGATCTTGCATATGATCTGAAGCCCAAGCGATCAGGAGGGTCATGGCGCAGCTGTCTCATCAATTAACGATTCTGGATCCCAATCATAGATCACTCACGCTCCGACATAATTCAAGAAACAACCGGCCATGTGTAATGCTTGATTGGCGGGGCGTGCGACCAGTATTGACAAGGAAACGAGGGCTATGACCTGGCATGATCAGACTTACGACACCGCTTCCATATACGTAGCTTACCGTATGAACCAATAAAGGTCGTAGGCGCTTACCAGTCCAGTCGCGGTTCCAGCTGAAGGCCAAAGGAGAAACCAGTGACATCGCCTGAGCCCCGATCGGAATGTAGTTGAGCTGTGCTATGGAGCTGTATTTGTCAGTCCTGTGGTCAAATATGGTAGCTCACTATTTTTTGCGGCCGTTGCCTGTGACCAGACTCTCCAGATAGAGATTGAAAAAACCACATCGGTCCAATAGCTTTCTTCGTGTTCGATGGTCAATCTGACCGGTAGGCGCAGAAACTGCGATGCCATGATACCTCAGGACTTAAATGGGACATTGAGACGATGCTCGTCCCCGTTGAGAGCGGCACCTTCCGATATGGTTGACAGCTGGAAAGAGCGGGAGGACGAGCTGTCAGTAAGAAAGCAAGAAGCCTCGGTCCAAGGGCGAAGCTGAGCTCGACAGCTGGATCGTACGACTTTTGGGACTTACCATGAACCGATGATTTGAGTCCAGGACTACTCGCCTCAGCGAGATGCAGGCAGATGATGCCCCAGGTGGTGGAGTGGCTACTCATCGGCCGTCAAGAACGTAATAAGTATGCATTCGGGCTTACTTCTGACTCTAGCGACAACACTACTGCCACCATCAGCGGACTGTGATCTCTTCACGGACATCCGGAGCACACATTCTCCACTGCACGCCGCTCAGCGTCCTTGAGAGCCCTGAAAGCGGTACTACTCAACGCAAAGGTCATCTTCGACGTCTTCCACGTCGTTGAAGTGACGCATGCCTCAACATCAATCGCCGATCACCGAAGACTTCTGTTAATATGCATTAGCGGAAGCAAATACCATGAGCTCGGCGCCAGGGATGTCGTTCGGACAAACATTATTAGTTGTCGTCTCCATTCCGTTCACGATGCCCAAAGACAGTCAAGGTCGTTCTGCATCTAAAGCTTCCCTTAGTAAGACCTCCCCATACCTTGTGTTCTGACTGTAGGCTGCGAGACATGCCGCAGGCGAAAAATACGATGCGTCAGACCAGAGCGGACGCGATCAAGCGAGGACGACAGCTTGACCTATTCCGCCGGGACATCCAGCTCGTCTTCTAGGCCTAATAATGACCTACCCGCATGCTCCGTATGATCGACGCAAGATGAATCAGCTGATATTTAGCCTTGCCTCGCGATCGGAGCTGATTGCATCACCGAGTATAAGCGTAAACGAGTGAGTTCTCCTCGAAGCTATCAGCTAGATTTTCTGAGTTCTGAGCGAGGACCTCCAGGAGTAACGCCGAGGCAAGTGCAAGCGAATCGTAGGCGCGACAATCTTGTGCTTTAGCTGATTGCCGGTTTCCAGATCCAGCTCTCGTACAGAAGATCTACCTCGGACATCTTCTACCGATCGTCCCGTCGGCACGTCGTCAGACCCCTCCTTGCAGATTCATACAGCGAGTCGAATTGTCACTCACCTGTCGCCGTTCAGAAGCTCGCATTACGAATCACCAGACGCCCCCCAGCAAATTCATCGAACGCCTTCCGCTATCATCCATCGTAGGAATTCGAATGATGCGCCTGATGGTCAGTCAGTTGTAAACCCGCTCGCTGTCTTGGTTCCGGAATCTACGTCTAGACACCGAGAGAATAGTGGATGGACGGACCGAGTTCGGGAGACGGAAGGCAGATTGGGCACAGTCTTCGATGGTCAGCAGCATGCTAAAGCACCCGATCCAGGGCACAAACCTGCCAACTTGCTCAGAGACATTCCCGAATATCCTAGTCCGACTTTAGGAGATATCCTGCCCCGTGACACAGCAGTTTACATGATCTCGCTGTACTTTGATTATGTGAGGACCCAGCGAGTTGTGTCTGCTGATATTGTCAGGTCCACGCCTTGATCCCCTGTATTCATCAACCAACCTTTCTTCACCGGATGCACACTCACGACGATCAGACAGACCCCGCTTTTTTCTCTTTGTTCATGAGCATACTTGCCGCGACCATGGTGCATGTGGGTACGTAATTCTACTTATCACTGACCAAAAGGTACCCAAAGCGCTACTGCCTTTTCACGACGAAGCACCAATCGATATCGCTACTCGTTGCAGCCGCGCTTCGCGAGCGGTATCCGTCACCCTGTACGACCCGCCGTCTTTGGCACTCATTACCATCAGATATTTCGATTCGGTTTTCGCTTCGTTAACCGGACGACCTGGCGCTTGGGGTAAGCCACGGAGTCTTCGATCGATCACCTTGCTGAGTTGTAGCCGCGGCACTAGCAGAGGTTCGGGGCCTGTCAATTCAGCTAAATCTGCATAGAGAGTCGAGCTACGTGGGCCTGAGTAAGTAGCCAGGAATCGGTGTCTACAATGCTAAAGTGGTCAGATCCCGTAGAGACTGAAATGAGAAGGAGAATCTTCCAAACTGCTTTCATGGCTGATAAATCTGCGTGAGTACACCATGGGGGAGTTCCGTCGATCCGCTCACCCCAGGGCTTGCATGCAAGAGCAAGTCATCATGTTGCGGAGCGAGGACTGCGACGCGCTTCCACCTCAAGAAATGTAAGTCGGGCCCTTCTGATAGTCCTGGCTCAAGATAAGCGATGACGAGTATTTCACGGAGTACGCGTATCTGAATCAACCCGAGGGCACGATATCGAAGATGGCGGGACATAGGTGAGCAACGCCATAGCCGCATGGTTGCAGCTGATACACAGGGTCATTGCACAAACGTTCTCGTAGGGTGACAGATGCGTATTCGGCTGAATTCTAGCATCATCGGCGATTTGACAACCATACGCAGAGCAACCGCTCGGTCTAGTAGACCTTACCAGCCCGCGATGGTGTTGACCCAATTTCGTCTCCTGGACGGCCTGAATATCCGGCTGCTGTCATTATTTCAGAGCCTTCCTGATCCGCTGCAGCTCGAGCCATCCGTCGACTCTTCAACTCCCGGCCTGTGAGGCGAGTTCCCTCGCTTTCGTGGCCGTGCTTATGTTCAGAGAAAACACGGCAAATCACAAGCCATGGGAAAGCCAAGCTCTCTTAGACCTCAATATCTACCTGAGCAGCTTGGTCAGCAACGCAAACACTCCACCCACGAGCGAGGCTTGGCGGGTCATGCAGGGTAACTGTCACGTGACAAGAGCTATCGCTCGCCTTATCTTGATGTGCGACTTTACCTCCGATCGTAGTCGGCTGACATAGCAGCTCCTGTAGAGACGAACTATTGGCCAGCAGTGGCGACATCGGGTCCGGCCAGAGAACCGCTGCTGAACGAGTACTATCTCATTCTTATCAGATATCTGACACAAAGGAGCTCGTCATTGCAGATCTCCTGTACGCATTGAGACGGTGAGTGCATCATGTATGGGCGTGATCGAAATTGACCTAGTAGGATCCCGCTGCAGCCAGTGAGTCTGGACCACCTTTTTTGAGCGACGGTATCAGGCTGAAAACTTCCGAAGCTGTCGGTCAACTCCAGATCGATCGTCAACAAGATTCGATTTGTTGCCGTCACATTGCTGGACTCGGTTGAATCACTATTTGATGAATCTGAGGCCAAGACCACGGCGGCGGCCACAAACAAGGATGCTCTGCTTTCATTTTTGAATATCCTCTCCGAAATCGAACAGGTAGGCTGACAACACAAGCAATGTCACATTGACGTGCAGGGTCTGGTGGATGACTACAGCTTGATTCAGCTTTCAAATGTGTAGTCCAAGGCAGCTTTGATGACGAAGTATGACTCTCGCATGTGCACAGTTATATATGAATGCCATCTCAGGTTGTCAGATTCCTTCGTCATGCCAGTGTGCAGAAAGTCGTGCTTCTATTGCAACAAGGTTGAAGCGATACTTGCGAGACGGTTTTGGCTTGTACCGTCTTCCGTGGCGCTCAAGGGTGAGAGCAGGTCTTGGATAGTGCTTTAGAATCGGGAATGTCCCCCACGCGTCCTGATACATACGTTGCATTCTTTAACAAGGCCGCTAGTTCCGCTCCAGTATCAGACTTTCCTCTCAGACCTGTCATCCTCAAGCTTGTCCTCTTCGTGAACCTCCTTTTTAGAGTCTTTACTGTCGTCAAAGGCACCCGTTGCCAAGAGTTTCCTCTCCTGCTCCAATGCCTGCTCCCTGTAGCTGTCTGGCTCATACACCACCGCGGCTTCTTCGACTGTAAGACCTTTGGTCTCTTTGCAGAACATCCAAAAGAGGCCAAAGTAGATAGCGATGACCGCGACATAGACAATATAGTACTTCCAAGCGATCGCTGCCAGAGCTACCGGATTGACAAATTGGTTGAATGCTTGAGCGCAGTTTTGAGACAGGAGGAGAAGAGCAGCGGATTTGGCCCGCAGCGAGAAGGGTGAAATCTCTGGGGTGAATAGCATTGGCAATGGCGTGAAGGCGAGGGCATAGAACCCGTTGAAGATGAAGAGGAACGGAATCATCGCGATCCCTACCTTGGAGTTCCGAGTTGTTGCGAATCCGCCCGATAGTCCGGTGATGAAGACGAATGACACTAAAGCCCCTGCTAGCGATGACAAAAAGAGCGTACGCCGGCCAGCGCGATCCGAGAGCGACGCCCCAGCCATAGCTGCGAACCAGCTGAATATCGCAATCCCCCCATTGATACCACTGAGTTGTGGAGGGCTGGTGATGCCGACTTGGCGAAGGATCGGGACAAGGAAGTAAGAGACGAGACCGTTTCCAATCCACTGTGTGGCTGTGCCGACCATGATTATGACAAAAAAGCGTCTTCGGTTGCCGACTGTGCTCAAAAATGACTTCCAGGTCCCGGTGTTGCTGATCTCTTCCAAAGTCACCGCGGCTTGTATCTCTCGCATCTCCAGTTGTACAAGAGGGTCGTCGAGATCACCATTGGCGTGGTATGTAGCGAGAATATGATGGGCTTCATCGATTTTGCCCATTTTTACAAGCCACCGAGGCGATTGAGGTACGAACCACACCCCGATGGCCAGAATGATGGGTCCAAAACCTTGAATCAGGGTTGGAATCCTCCAGGACCAGTTGTCTGCTCCTCCTCCAGGATAGTAGACCATCGCGAACGTCAACCATGCACTGAATATGCTTCCAATCTGCCCTTATCAGCGTCGAGGTCGCGGTGGACTAATTCGGACTCACGAAGTATGTTGTGTTCAAGAAACCCCCGGCCATGTGCCTCACTCGGGGATGAGCTAGCTCTGGGACTAACGCGCAAGCCGTAATCTCTGATAGTTGTCAGCTAGTTCAGCAAAGAATTCATGCTCATAACTTACGAGCGAAAGCCGTTCCAACTCCCAACAGTACTCGAGCACCCATGAGTTCTCCGCGCGAGTGGCTTAATCCTCCGAACAAGGCTCCGGCCAGCATGAAGAGTGCGCCAATGTACTAAAAGGTTAGTACTGACCGCGAGATCAGATATGAGACGTACCAACGGGACCTTCCGTCCGTATCTATCGACCATCCAGGCTATCACGAAAGTAGAGGGGATTTTGGGGCTGAACTATAAGCAGTTGCTACACATCTAAGCCAAGGTACGTACAGATAGTAGGTAGCCGCGATGAGTCCAAGCTGAACACCTTTTGGGCTGTCAAAGTTCCTTTGCCAAGCAGGTAGAGCTTGTAAACCGTTGAGAAGCGATCCATCGTATCCGAGCGAATATACTGCAGTGTATAGAATAAAAATATGGATCATACCCCGACGCATGCCTGGATCCCTCCACCATGATGCTGCCGTGTTGTTGGGAAGTGAAGCGAAATTGACTCCTGTCATGACGTGTGGTCGAGGATGTACAGAACGGTAGAGGTGAGGAATGGGTCAACATTGGGGCTCGTCTATGCTTATATGCTTGACTTTATTGTCGGGAGACGGGTTTCGGAGAGTATCTTCTCGGGCCCACAGGTTCGGATGGAGTCACCAAGTGGGCTGAAAACAGCAACGCCAAGTGTCCCTACTCCGATGAAAACTTCGCAATGGGGTAATCGGACCGGTTGGTTGGAAGGATAGTCCGAGATTTAATCCGGATCAGACGGAAACACGCAGCATAGAGCAGATATCCTATCAATTGCTGGATTAAATCCGGAATATATCGTTCAGGGATCGCGTGTCACCTTTGTGAACGCGGACTTACCCATGTTGTGAAACTCGCAAATTCTTTGTTATGATTCCGAAAGGCAGTACAGTAATGCTCGCAAGTACGCTCGCAACGACCCAACGCAGTGCCGGATAGACAGGGGAATCATGAAAGGGAGACGACCCGGACAATTCACCCGCGTTCCTTTATCGGTTCGGAGACTGTAACGGAGCCTTCTACTACAGTACTGCTGCAGCCAATATCCTCCCTGTACGAGTTCAACTTGCTTTTACATCACTACCATCAAACGCAACCTCAGACCGACACAGTCACATCACAATGCCAGTCAAGACCGAGATGCCAACCCCCTTTCCTGTCTCAAAGATCATGCAGACCAGGCCGAACACTTCGGCCGCAAATGAAGAGGTCGAGAATGGGCTACTCGACCCAGACGCGCTTCTGCTTCAATTGAGCAGCGAGGAGAAGATACAGTTGTTGAGTGGAGACGACATGTGGCATACTGTACCTGTGCCTAGGCTGGGTATTCCACGAGTCAGGGTGGGTATTTGCAAGAGTCATTCGCTCGTCTCGTGCGCTGAGAAACAGATGTCTGACGGTCCCAATGGCGTGAGGGGGACAGCTTGTGAGTATGAACAGCTCACAACACAGACACTGATTCCTCAGGGACAAATGGAGCTGCTTCGGCTTGTTTCCCTTGTGCCACAGGTCTTGCTGCCTCCTTTGACGTTAAGTTGGGGAGAAAGGTGGGCGAAGCACTGGGCAAGGAATGTCGCGCGAGAGGGGTTCACTGCCTTCTCGGGCCTACAACAAATATCCAGCGACATCCTTGTGGTGGTCGAGGATTTGAAAGCTTCAGCGAAGGTTGGTAATTCCCTCATCAGTGGGGCTCAGCTGAGCCCAGATCCGACCCTCGCCGGGTTGATGGCGGAGTCGTGGGTGAATGGCGTACAATCTCAGAAGGTCATGACTAGTGAGTCTAGCTTGTACTCGAATAGCGAGTTCGGGAAATGGCTGATCATGTAGCCCCCAAACGTGAGACACGCCCATATACAGCGGTTTTGACGATCGACTGACTTGGCAGACTTCGTCGCAAATGAGCAAGAATTCCACCGGCGAAGCAATAACTCGGTCATTGACCTCCGAACTCTTCACGAGATATATCTGGAGCCGTTCAGACTACAATGTCGGGCTAATCCGGTCGCGTTCGTACGTTTTCACCGACCCCCTGGATGATCATGTTGAGACCCACAGATGACAAGCTATAATCGGGTCAATGGATTACATGTCGCCGAAGATCCTTGGCTCCTCCGCGATATCCTTCGTGAGGAATTCGGCCTCGGTGATGGCTTGATAATGAGTGATTGGTCGGGGACGTACTCGTCGTCTGACGCGATCAAGGCTTCTCTGGACCTCGAGATGCCGGGCCCAGCCTACGTACGTGGAGTCTGTGTCGAAAGGGATGTCGTGGGCGGCAAGTTACAGCCGGCCGATGTTGACGAATGTGTGAAAAGGGTAAGTTCAAACCACTCTTGACTGGTCAAAGCCAACAAGATAGGTCCTTAAGTTTGTGCGACACGCCCAAGAGTCTGGTATTCCATTTGAAGCGAAAGAGGGGACCATCGACACTCCGGAAGTTCACGCATTACTTCAGGAGGCCGCCCACGCAAGTCTCGTCTTGCTCAAGAACGATAACCAAGTACTGCCGGTCTCCCCGACTTATGGTCTCCGCATCGCAGTCATAGGTTCGAACGCCAAAACCCCTCCATATGCTGGAGGTGGTAGCGCGAACCTCCTCCCTACGTACACCGTCACTCCACTACAAGCCATCGCGGATATTGCCGCCGAGATCAATGGGTCGGTCAGTTGGGAAATGGGTGTGGACACTGCCAGATGGACGCCGTTGTTGACCGACTTTTTGAGTTTACCGGACAAGAAGGAAGCTGCGTCCATCGTTCGAGCAGAGTTCTACGATGTTGAGTGAGTCTTTCCAAGCACTACAGTCACCTTTGTTGACCTCGCCGAGTCCTTGGGCCGAACCCTTCACCGAAGCTCTTTTCAGTAAAGAGAACAACAGCGCCTTCACCTATTTCATTGACGGAATCCCGAAAGAGGTGCCGGTACGAGGTTATATCTCTGTACGTCAAAAGTTTGGGTGTAAACGTGTCTCGGTCTGATTGGCCAGTTGAAAACCTCGTTCACTCCGGATGTCTCGGGCCTTTGGGAGCTTGGATTGGGTGTAGCTGGACAGGCCGATCTCTACGTCGACGGTGAGAAACTCATCGACAATACCACCGACCAGAAGGCCGGACTTCTTTTTGTAAGTCGCCCATACCCAGCTACGATCTGACTTACACATCAGTTCACCACTGGAGCTGAAGAACGCACCGCGGCTCGTGTCTTCGAAGCTGGATGCACCTATGCTCTTGAAGTCAGGTTTTCTAATTTCAAGCCTTTGAGTGCCCAATCACCATATGTATGTGTCTCAATTGATCTGAAGGAGACTGCTGATTGCGAGACCGGCCGTCGAGGTGGTATCCGGATCGGGGGTCGGCCCGTACGTTCTCCTCAAGAAGAGATCTCAAAGGCTGTCAAGCTGGCGAAGGACTCCGATGGTGAGGATTCAGCGACTACTCTGCTGGGGTCATTCTGACAGCCAGTCACCATTTTGGTCATCGGTACCACTACCGAATGGGAGTCGGAGGCGTACGATCGAGATGACCTGAAACTACCTGGTACTACAGACGACCTCGTGAGGTCAGTATTGCAAGCCGTCCCCAACGCAATCATCGTCAACCAGTCCGGCATGCCCGTCGAGCTGCCGTGGCTCGATCAAGCTCCCACTTTGCTTCAAGCCTTCTTCGGAGGCAACGAGTGTGGGACAGCTATCGCAAACGCTATTTTTGGGAAAAGTAATCCAGGAGGCAAGCTACCAGTCACCTGGCCGGCTTCGCTTCAAGACTACAAACACGTCGAATTTGGCAACGCTGCTACTACAGTGTATACTGAGGGGTTGGCTGTGGGGTACAAGTTCTTCGACGCACCTGGCCGACCGAAAAGTGCATTCCCATTCGGATTTGGTGACAGCTACACCACGTTCCATTTCAGGTAAGCTGAAACATACCATTAGATGAGAAGACGAAGCTGATATCAGCAACCTTCAGCTGACCTCATCTGGAGACTGCAAGGTGGAGGTCACTTTGGACGTACGAAACACCGGCAAGTTTGCAGGCTCGACCGTTGGGCAGATTTACGTTCATCAAGCAAGACCATCGGTTGAGAAGCCTGACGTTGAGTTGGCGAGTTTTGCCAAGCTGTATCTTGAACCAGGACAGATTGGAACCGCGTCGGTAACCCTTGATGTAAGTGACTGTACTAAATCAAAGTAATTTCTGGCTGATAAAGCAGCACAAGGCGTTCTCGTATTACAATGTTCGACGTGTCTGCTGGGTCGCAGAAGAGGGCGATTATGAGATCAGGGTCGGGACTTCGTCGAGGGACATCGTCTTGAGCAAACCATTCCATCTGGAGCATAGTTGGACATGGAAGGGCTTGAAGGATCCTCAGATTTTGTGATTTGCTGGTATGATGGACCTGGACGAACGATTGATGGATTCAGTGTGTGCAGATTTGATACCTTGGCGGCAGATATATCGAAATGATGTTATGCGAAAGCTTGACGGTGCGTCTTATGCGCTGCATTCTTGTCATGAATCTTTCGCGCTTCGGAGGGTTACGGAACAAGCAGTCAACAACCACCAGGTCTTGATGAAGATCACGGGGACATGGACATACATCTCCATAAGGAACAAACATGACCATGACATTTCCCATTCCGACACGTTTCACCGTCGAGTCTCGCTTGCCATTGTCCTTGCCACTCCTTCACCTGATAACGTTGGCCGTTGTTCATCGGAATATGAGAACTAGGTCATCGCTGATACACTCCTTAGGCGTATTCATATTCTTCACGGTCTTTGTGTCAGAATGCCACGCGAGATCGATGACGTACGACCCGGTATAATCAGTCACCGGGCTGAGGTGAGCGTTGATTGACACCAGGTGGGGTGATCCAAGCTATGACTTGTCTTTTGGAATGCCGGAGCAGAAACACTGGGAACATCACACATCCTTCGTCGCCCCGGACGTCAAGATTCATTATGTACAGGTCAAGCCGACCACGGCAAATGGACTGTCCGTGGTGCTCATTCACGGATACCCACAAACATGGTACTCTTTCCGAGATATAATGCAACCTTTGGCGGAATTAGGCTACAATGTGATCGCTGTCGACTACAGGGGAGCAGGGGACTCCAATTGTCCCAGCGGCGGGTATGACAAGATGACGATGGCCGAGGACATCCATACGTTATATCACCACAAACTGGGGATCGAGAAAGCCATCGTGCTCGGATCTGACATCGGGTCCATGGTGGCAGTCAGTCTTGCGCTTCAATTCGAAAAAGATGTACTTGCCTTGATCACGGGAGGTGAGTCATCCAGAGCCCGTCCAAGACGTCGGACTGACCGAGTAGAAGCGCCGATCCCCGGTACCGATACTTTCGAGACTGTATGCAACGAAAGCAAATGGTCTACCTTATTTCATTTCGGGTTTCACAACTGCCCAGACCTGCCCGAAGCTCTTACCAAGGGTCGCGAGCGTACATATATCAAGCACTTTTGGGATCGACTCGTAGGTCCATGACACGTGATAATACTGAATTTAGTGCTATGATCCGTCATTCCTGTCCAAAGAGGATGAAGATGTCTGTACGTCACTTTCGACCGGACGCGGCGTGAGCTGAACCAAAATAGATGTGTCCAAGTTTCAAAGACCCGGGGCCATGAGGGCTGGATTTGAGACGTACCGAGCCTTTTCGCAAGACGCCAAAGATCTGTCAGCCGCAGTGAAGGCTCGAGGGAAGCTGGGTCTCCCGGTTCTCCTTCTCGCCGGTGAAGCCTCGACATTCATTCCCGTCAGTCGACTCTCTCGTCCACCCATCGTTCAACTGACCGTCAGTTTGTGGAAGGTATGACGAAAGAGTTTGCCACAGACGTCGAATTTGTCAAAATTCCCCGTAGCTGTCACTGGTATGCGGAAGAGAACCCTGATGGATTAGTGGAGGCTATACAGGCTTTCTTGGCCAAGTTGAATCTCACGTCAAAGTAGAAGGTCTTTTCTACCGATGTACATGATTTCTCCCCCAGTGAGGAATGATAAGAGGATAGACAACGTGAAATTTTTGGGGTCTAGAACAGATAAAAGTGATTCCGGTCGTTCGAAGCCTAGGGACTATCCCCCTCAACATAATTTGACATCAACAAAATGCATAACGCACAACCTGGGCCAAAGAATGACTGGTCAACCACGAAGTGGATGATTATCCCTGTTGGACAACAGTGGGCTTATCCGCCTGACCGGTTCGGGGACCCATCTCAACATTGCCTAGAGCAGCTTCGGCATCTCGAGTACCGGGCGCGGGTACCTCGTTGGTGAGGGATAGTTTGACGGGGTTTTTGTGGTTGTAATGAGCGTATGCGAACATCACATCGAGCTGAAAGGTTAGAGATTGTGGCAACACCATTTCCTCCACTCACTTCTTCAAGAGATTTGCCCTTTGTTTCCGGGAAATAGAAATATACCACAGGCCAAATCAGGAAGATGTTCAAGGCGGCGAAGAATACATATGTGCCCCATCTGATGTTGGCAAACATCGGCCCAGTGACCATCACCTGCTCGTCAGTATGCGGCAGGGGAACAATTCCCGAAGACTTGCCACAAAGAAGTTGAATAGCCAGTTAGACGCTGTGGAAAGACCGTTGGCGGGCTAATTGTGAGTTTTATTCAACTTGACGGCTCGGTACATACAGCTCGAATACGTAGTGGAGTGATTTCTGCAGGGTACAGCCAAGTAAGACCCAGCCAGCCAACCGAGAACCACGAGTTGAAAAGGAACAACATGAGTACCGAGAAGACTTGAGCGACTTTATTGCCGGCATATACCAAGTCGTAAAGACCCGCTAGGATAGCCATGGTGCCGCCCATAAGAACAGCTGTCCACAATAGCAAATTCCTTCGCCCAAGACGTTCAATGACGAAGATGGCAATGGCGCTGAAGCGTCAGCAGTGATCCGGCTTATCGACAATATCGTAAAACTCACGCAGTGAGGAAGTAACAAGTTCCGTTGACTCCCGCGATGATTCTCGACATTTCACCGTCCAGACCCATGTTGTCTTGCGAAGGTCAGCAAAAACTCGCTTCCTTTGAGACTGGACTCACCCTCAAGTACCGAAGTCAGGTAGTATGTGATAAGATTGATACCCGTAAGCTGTTGGAAGGCTGGATAGGTCAGCTTTCTCAACGGAATGTGTGAGTCCATGTACCTTGGGCAGCGACACCAAGTGCGGTTCGCCTCAAGTGCTGAGCCGGCCCATTGGTGAAGAGCTCCTTGATAGCGAAATCGCCAACAGACTGGGCATTTAGTTCGACTATCCCAGTCCATGTGCGAAGGACCTCGGGATCATCAACGGGAGAGTTTTGTAAGGCAGCCAAGACGGCGATAGCTTCTTCGTGTCGACCCTTTGAAGCGAGCCAACGGGGCGACTCAGGTGCTCGGCAGAACCACATGGCGAAAAGCCTGAACTAATGAGCATTGTCGCTCCTAGCCCACGAGTACTTACATGGCAAATGTGAAGATACATTGAAAAGCAACAGGGAAACGCCAAGAAATCTGGCCTTCTGTGTAATAGAACGCCAATCCCACCCAGTACGAGCACATCAGTCCACTGTATCCTGTCAGCACACTAATCATGTAGGGGCTGAGCCACGCACAAGATGTTGACGGTCGCCGAAATCATGACATCTGGTCCTCGTCTCTCTGGTCTAGAGCACTCCGATTGATAGGTGGGTACAGTCGAAGTCAACATTCCGTTGAAGATCCCGTTAAAAATCCTTGCAAAGATCATCATACCGTATGTGACGGAAGCTGCTTGTAGAATGGTTCCGATGATGATACCAATGGCGGCGCTGAACATGAGCACGTTTGAATCCAGAATTAAGAAGGGACGTACACGTATAGAGTCTTGATTCGTCCTAGTTTATCTCCAACGTACAAGTTGAGCAGAGCGCCCAGCATACATCCTAATTGGTCTGAAATGGTCAGTAGCCGCATACTGGTTGATGGAAGCCATACAGACTGCCACCAAGAGAGATTGAGCGTATCCGAATCCCGAAGCAGTCGAGGGAAAAGTTTCCCGGAAAGCGGGCAGGGTTAATAGACTACTTAAAACACCTTGATCGTATCCAAACATGGTGAACTGTTCGTCTCAGTCACGGCATTCACACAGCGCTAGAGAGAAATGCCCGACTCACACCCATGCCAGCAACAAATGTTACGAGCCATGCTACGTTCCGACCAGATAATTTCGAAGGCCTGAAGCTGGCAGCTTTCTGCATGTCGACTTTGGGGACTTCAAAGTCAGCCGACCCATTGATATCTTCCTGATGGAGGTGGTTCCCCGCTGCAGTCCTTTTGGGATGTGTCTTGACGGCGTCCATTCTTGGTAGTCAAACGTAGTGTGAGAGTCGATAGAGGGCGTCATTGCGCTATGCACAAGAGGGCCAAGTAATGGGCTGATCAACTGGCAGCCTCGGTCCGAGACCTCAAAAAAGTCGCCAAGAGTCCGCATCGGTCCGACAATTGTGGAAAAGCAGGAGTCTCCCGGCCGGTTTGCAAAATGACGTGCGTGGCTTCAAGTTGCTTAGAATGGTAATCACAGTACATTTCACTCCACCCTCAAAACACGTATAAACAACACAATTTCCGCTAAAAGACCGACAGAACTTTTCTGCCTGACTATTTGGTCCCCACTATGCATCCTTTCGATCGTCTTCATCTTCGATATGCTTAACCTCTGGCTTGTCCTCCTCTCGGAACATTTCCTTGATTTGAGCCCGAGCTTCGCTTCTCTTGAAATCGTACACCATTGCCGCCTCTTCGAGTGATAATCCCTTGGTCTCTCGATAGAAGAACAGAGCCAAGCAGATGTAGAAAGCTAGAGTGACCAGGAACACGGCATAGTATCTCCACTGGATTTTCTGCGTCATCAGCTACACTTCTGCAGGTCCAGAAAGTCGGACGCCTTACCTCAAGAGCGATTGGGGTAACAAATTGATTGAAAGAGATTGCCACGTTCTGGACGCAAACAAACAAAGCAAGACCTTTGGCGCGAAGAGCGAAGGGGAGAATCTCGGCAGTATAGGGGTATGGCAGGGTGTTGAGGGCCACGCAATAGAATCCTAGCCGTGAGCTTCCCTTCATAGAAGCTTAACTCACCGTAGAAAATGAATAAAAATGGAACGGCAGCTAGTCCAGCAGTCGTATTCTTCTGAGTCGCAAAAGTTGCCGACAAGCCCATGACGACAGCGTACGAGCAGAACATTCCGATAAAGGAAGTCAAGAACAATGGACGTCGACCAAATCTCTCCACTTGCATTCCCGCACTGACCGCGATGGTCAAGTTCCAGATAGCAAGGCCGGCATTAATACTAGCGATTTTGACTGGGTCTGTGACCCCAACGGATCGCAAAATCGGTGCGAGGTAGAACGAGATGAGTGAGTTGCCCACCCAATTAGTACCGACCGAGATGGAGACGATGACCATGAGACGACGTCGATTTCCTGGAGTCTTGAAAAAGTCCAGGTACGACGACTGGACGGACTCTTCCTGTTGAATCGCTGATTGGACCTCGTGATACTCCCACTGTACCAACTCGTCGTCAATCTGCCCGTTCGCATGGTACTTGGCAAAGACATTCAAGGCTTCTTCGTTTCTGCCATGTTTTACTAGAAACTTGACGTCAGACGGGTCTCGACGTGTTTCCTGGGACTTACTCGCGGAGACTCTGGGGCGGTACATGTGAAGGCGAAGACGAGGAGTGGACCAATACACTGGAGGAAGCAAGGCATCCTCCAGCTCCAAGTGCCCGGGATATATAGACCAGCGACTACCGCTTTAGTTTGTCCTTATAACGATTACAATTGCTTGACTCACTGCACATGACTGCAGACATGAAACTCCCAGAGTAGTACAATCCAAAGTAGATACCTCCCAAGACGGGTCGGAGTCGTGGATGCGCAATCTCAACTAGCAATGCTGGAGCGGAGACTTTGGCGATCGCTCCTCCCGACCCGATAATGACTCGACTGCCGATAAACTGACCAGCGTCTTGAGCAAATGCGTTCCACAGACCCCCAACAAGAAGCAAGGCGGTACCGATCCAGATGGCAACCCGACGACCCCATCTATTGGAGATTTGCTCTCCGACAAAGGCGAAAATGAGGGATGGGAGATAGACCGACGCAGCATATAAGCCAAGCAGCTGCCCTTTGGGGGAGTTGAAGTATCTGTTCATTTCAGCCAATGTTCCATCGCGTCCAAGACAGCTTACGCGTTCCATTGAGGAAGAGCTTGGAGTCCATTGAGCAGACTGGAGTCGTCTAAACATCAGCTGTGCGCACAGCAGGTAGAGAAGTAGGCTTACAACCTAGATAGTAGACACAAAGACTACACCCCATGGCATGCACAACATTCTTTCGTAGACCTGGATCTTTCCACCACTTCGGATTGGTGTTGTCTAAACAGTGAGTGACGGACAGCAGCCAAGGACGACAGACTGACTTGGGATGTCCGAAAAGGTAGTCTTGTTCACCATTCTGGCAGAGGAATTGTGGGGAAGAACAAAAACCCCGATAGTACCCAATATATATCGCTAGGGCCCCGGGGTCCACTAGGTATCGCAAGCCACACAGGTGGAGCGCATCGTTTCTCGAGTGGATACAGATGGTAGTGTTCTTTGGTATTCCAGACCGGGACCAGCCCGGGCCGTGATTCAGATATTACCGACAAGTGGATGTCAGAGCGCGGTCTGGAAGAGTCCTGGAATATCCTGATCGCCACAAGTGCCTGTTGTTTTTTAAGCTTAAGAATTGCCAATCAACCGAGGTGGATCGCCGGGGTGGATATATGCATATTCACTCTGTTACTGTACAGTACCCATTCCCTGGAATTATCCGGCACATCATGAGCCGAGACCGGATCAATCTAGCCAGTCAAGCAAGCTGTTCTCAAGTTGACAATAAACAGATACATCTCAACTACCATGGACGTCGCATTTGATGACCTGCCCCTTCAGCGACCCGGCCCACCTCTCAACGCGTGGGGTCGATTCGGAGCTGATGATGAACTGGGAAGACTCAACTTCATTACCCCAGACGTGGTAAGAAACGGGGTAGCGGAAGTGAAGCATGGTATCGTCGTCAACCTCAAGTACGTACAAACATCACCGGCTGGCAAAGCTGATGCCAGTTTGTCTATGGATGCACTTCCTGTGTTCAGCAATCGCGATCCCCTACACCATCATATGTAAGTCCATAGTCGACATCCGCTGATGGTGCAGAGTCCACCGTGGTCATTGCAATGACGACATGATCACAATAAACACGCAGAGTACCTCCCAGTGGGACGGATTGAGGCATTACCCGTATCAAAATTACCCTACCAAGGGGGAATACCGGTGAGTGAACTATACAACGGGCATTCACTCAAGACAGGTTCTATGGAGGGCAGATCATGGACGAAGCCAAGGATCCAAAAGTCCTACGGAATGGTATACAAAGTATGTCTGCATTAGAGCGAACATGCTGCTCATACAACCGGAGCTGACTGGTCAGATTTTGCTGATCATCCAATCACCTCGCGAGCTCACCTTCTCGATGTTCCTGCCTATTTATCCCGTCACGATCTACCCCCCTTAGACCCATTCACCACCTCAAGGATTCCGTTGGCTGTTCTCGAGGGATGTAGAAAAGACGCCGGCATCGTGTTCCAGAAGGGAGATATTCTCATTGTTCAAACTGGATTCATTGAGGCCTACATGCGGCAGACAAAGGAGCAGCAGCAAGCTCTGGTCGCTAGAGAAGTGAGGGGCTGGTGTGGTGTGGAAGCTAGCGAGGAGGTCATGCGATGGCATTGGGACCATGGCTTCGCAGCCGTAGCGACCGACACGTGAGTTCGTACAGCGATCGTGAGCAAATGAGACCGGTGCTGACAGAACAGTGTCGCCTATGAAGTACACCCGTTCACTCACTCGCCATCGATACACGAGACCTTTTTGGGTGGTTGGGGCCTTCCTATCGGTGAATTGTTCGACTTGCGTGAGCTCGCCAAGCGGTGTCGAGAGCTGGATCAGTACACGTTCCTATTCACCAGCGTTGCCTTGAATATTCCCGCCGGTATAGCTAGTCCACCCAATGCTCAGGCGATATTGTAGCGAGATGAAATACATACTATCTTTACACACAGGAGTTCTACAGAACTACAAGTGTAATGGGCACAACCTAACGAGTAGACGTGTGTTTCGTGGAAATACAAGAGAAGAGGTAGATGATAGAACACAAGCGACGGATATCGAAAGGGTCTTTGGCCTCGCCTATTTCCTCACGCTCAGGACTATCCAAGCCGAAGCTCGATAAGCAGCGGTGATGACCAAAATATACCCCGCGTAGGCAGCAAGAGTGCCTGAAGAGTAGCCGTAGAATTTGAGGATAGACGTTCCGGGAATAGTGACCCCATCAGGACCGGGTGGAAATGCGCACTCCCCGGGGCTGGCGCATTGGAAATTCTGGAGGTGGAACTCGTTCCACATCATGGCTCGGAATACCCAGTTTTGGTAATCGATCTTGGTAACCCAACTTCTCCAGAAAGTGTTGAGAACAGTCTCGGGTACAAGGAAGCCATTGACGCACATCCAGAGACCGTTTGCGAAAGCGACCAGCGCTAGCGAGAGCACAAAGTTGGGAACAATCGATGAGACGAGAACGACGAGAGATTCGGCAGCTAGTAGATCGAGGAAGAGGAATGCGACAAATATCCAAAATCCTTGCAAAGTAGGCCAGAGGTTCACGAGCCAGTAGGCGATGACCGAGAAGAGCACAGCGATCAAGGCGAGGTATGGTAGACCAATGATGAAGTTGGCGACTAGAAAAGAGGTGGGACCGTATAATCCATTGGCTCTCTCCTTGAAGAACGTTGCTTGGTCTTCAATGTAAGCAGGAATGTAGGCGACCGCCATGAAGCTGAGGAAGGCGCCTCCAAAGAAGATCGCGGTGATACGTGGCTGAATATCGTTCTGCGAAGTACCAAGTCGAAGCCAGCATGTGCCCATGAGAAGGGCGAGACCTATTATCAATAAAAGCTCACATGTGGTAGGGAGAGTATGCTTACATGTATACATCGCGACCCGGACCCAGTATGGCAGGACGTCACGATAACTTTTGATCCAATTTCGGTATAGAAGCGGGATGGGGGCAGTATAGGCCGAGTGACGACGTGCTGCACATGTGCGGACTGGTTGGGCACTGTTGAAAAATGAACGCGAGGTTGGCTTGCTTCCGTGTGATTCCCATCCAGCTATTATCTTATCCAGTTGAGCCATACTGGTATCCTTGTCGTGGGCGAAGTCGGTATCGACCAGCTCAAGGATCCACTCGGCGGGATTGGTCGCAGGTGGGAGAGCAAACCCCAGAGTCTTGAAGTAGGAAGCGACCTCCGTTCGAGGTCCACCATAGCAAAGATGACCCTTGGCTAGAAGGTATACCTTGTCGAATCTATTGAAAGTAGAAGTGGAAGGTTGATGGATAGAAGCGATGATAATGAGCTACTACTTAGCCATGGCACCAATGACTTGGGGAAGACTCACATTATTCCTCTTGGCAACCTTTTTCAGATAGGACATGACTTCGTATGAAGCAACACTATCCAGACCACTCGTGGGTTCGTCGAGAAAAAGTATCTTGGGCGATGTGATCAGCTGACTGGCGACGGATACACGCCTTTGCTGTCCGCCTGATAGACCTTCTCGGATGGGTGCACCGATGATGGTATCGGCGTGCTCGGTTAGACCGAATGATGCGAGAAGACCTTCAATTCTTGTTTTCAGCGCATTCGGGGAAAGTGATCTACATCGTAAGCAACGCCTCAAGCAAACTCGCCTCTGACTAACGAAGACAGCTTGCCGGCAAAGTAGAGGGTTTCCGCTGCGGTGATGGATCCGATTAGGTGGTCTTGCTGCTCCACATAGCTCGACATACTCCTGATAGAATCGGTATCGACAGGAGATTCATTGACGTAGGCAAATCCAGATAGCTTGGCCTTGGCTGGCATACCTCGTAGCGCAAGCCGATTGAGAAGCATAGTTTTACCAGAACCCGAAGGACCCATGATAGCTACAAGCTCGCCTGATAGTCAGCCCTATAGATGGAAAAGAGTACGATTGCTCACCCGCTCGAGCTTCGCCCGACATAGATTGAAGTAGATGCTTGAGGGGTTTCTTGCCTTTGGCGGGCAAAATCGCGCTGAGGTTCTCCCATCGATAGGATTGGACCGTATCATTGTAAAGCTCGCCAGTAGCCGAATGGTGTTTGACTCCTCCCTCTTCGATAGAGTATTCAGGTGAGGATGGTGGTGGATAAACGATTGTCATTGGTGATGAACTGTTGGTCATGTTCTAGATTTCCGATGATTAGCGATACAATGGACGAATGAGAAGAGTAATTAGGATATAGAGCGAGGTAGTTGTGGTTCGAGAAGCTCCCTTTGTCCGGACTCTTGTCTGAAAGGCGGGTAAACAGAAGGATGACCTCGGTCATGCCGTCCTTGAAAGGGATTTTACGGTGTATTCATGTCGAACAAAATACGCCAAACACACACATTACGCCACATACACTCACGCCAGTCACTCTTCTCACGCTTATAAATCCCCCTGATTATGACCGCAATACCTTCAGCTGCAATTCGGTCGCTTTGTCCAGTCCATTCACAAGCACGCCATACAGGACATCCGGCTTATCCTTGTGTATATCGTGTGTCGCCCCTAGCCTTTGTACAAACTTTATGTGTGGGTAATCGTCCTTTAAGAGCTCAGCGTTAGAGGGTGGATAGGCCGAGCGTAGTCCAGGATCGGCGGAAAGGATGATAATTTCGGTCCCTTTCGAAGATTCCGCAGAAGGAAGGAGAGTATGGGAAAGGCTTCCGTGATTAACCTCCTATGATTATCAGGGGGGATGGCGTTTCAAGAAGTACCGAAGGAGAACATACCTCGAACAGCTCACGAATCGCCCGAGGATCAATTTGAGTTAGAGACAACCGCCTCAGGGTGGCTTCAGCTCTAATCCAAGTTGGGTTTGCCTTCAAGATCTCGTCCTCGGAGGGAATGTTTTGGGTTCCATCGACTGCACCCTGAATCTTTTCTTCCTCGAAAGGAGGGTGATCGAGCAGTGGTTCTGCGAGGACTAGTCGAGAAGGTTTCGAAGAGAGGAGGGGGTATAGCGCAGCTGCAATTGTTGAGCCGAACGAGACACCGCCGATAACGTTGTAGCTCTCGGAGAGATTCTCCGCTAAGTGCTTTGCCAAGGCGGTGATGGTGTAAGGGGGCGTATGAGGAGCCCATCCGTGGCCGAGAAGGTCTGGACAGTCTACACGCTGATATCTCAGCGTCATTCACTTCATTCACTAATCACTCACGTAACCATCCTTTACTAGCTTGTCGGCGACTTTGAAGAACACAGCACCGGTCCCCATCAACCCGTGAAGTAGTAAAGCTTTTTTCTCGGCCTTCTGCGACCCGAAAGTGGTGATACTGAATTGCAGGTCGGGCATACTGGCGAGCTGTCAATGATCAATGAGGCCATCATCCTAGGCTATAGGTTCATAGGCTTTACATCGAAACAATAACCGGCCCGTAACGGTCCGCCGAATATGATACTCTGGAACAAGGATGACACGTCATGAGAGAACTCGGTTAGTCAGGTGTTTCGACCGAGGCTCGGTCTTCGGGTGAATCCGATGACCGCCGGCGATCACTCGTCATGCTGATTCACATGTTGAGCTCCTTTTATCTATATAACGCACTGGAGGACTAGTGTTGATACTCCTACAAGCTAATCGTTCATCGACAAATAACCTCACCATCAGTGACCAACATGCCAACTTTTCTCATTGTCGGAGCGACCGGAAAGCAAGGGGGTAAAGCGATCTCGACCTTGTTGAATCAACAAGCGAAGAACAAAGATATCTCTCTACGGTTCATCACTCGAAACCCCGGCTCAGCTTCTGCTAAGAAATTAGTAGACCAAGGCGCTCAAGCATTCAAGGCAGATCTGTTCGATAAGGAGTCACTTCGACAGGCCTTGACAGGAGTGGACAGGGCTTTCTTGGTGACCGACGCGATGGCTGGGGAGGAGAAGGAAGCTCAGCAAGGACAGACATTCATCGATGTGGCTAAGGAGGTTGGGGTCAAGCATATCGTCTTTACCAGTGTTTCTTCAGCCGACACCGCCGTCAGCGTTCCACACTTCCGATCCAAGTACCAAGTAAGTATGCTCTTAACCGGTTTGCTACATGCTGATGTCACAGGTCGAAAAACATCTCGTCGCATCCGGACTCACATACACCATCCTGAGACCAGTCGCTTTCATGGTGGGTCACTAAATGAGTCTTATAGGGTGCCTTGGGCTGACGTGTCAGGACAACTTCCCTCCCGGACCCGGCTTCGCTCGATTTATGATCATCGGAATGTTCTTTGCTGCCGCTGGTAGCAAGCCTGTCGCCTTTATCGCTACAGAAGATATCGGAGTTTTCGCTGGTAAGGCTCTTCTAAGCCCTGAAGATGCTCGATTCCGTAACAAGACCATCGACCTCGCTGCTGGCTCTTACGATATTGATGGTGTGTCTCGAGCCATCGAAAAGTCTCAAGGTTACACTCCTTGGTTTGCAAGGTATATGCCTACAGCCATCCGAAACTTGTTGCCTCATGACTTTAAGGAGATGATGAAATGTGAGTCAAGCTCTACTATAGCAATCGATACGTTGCTGAAATTCCAGTCTTTGATCATACCGGTTACCCTGCCACCGATGTCGATGCGCTTCGACAAATCCATCCTGATCTGATGTCCTTTGAGGATTGGTTCAGGAAGAATGCTCCTAAATAGATGAGACTCAAAGATCGGGTAACTGTATTAATGCATAGAATGATAGACTCTGCGAATACTCACTGCCGCGAACATCGGCCTCCACTGGTACCGCTATACGAGACCGAAGCTGACAGCCAAACCCCCAGCACCGATCAGCGCAATCCAGTAGGTGGGAGTGAGCTGACGATCTCGAGCAGCAAAGTTGGGAGTGGTTTCGGCTGCATCAGCAGATACGGTGGCGCTACCAGATCAGCATCGCTCGCAGAATGTATCGTAGTATGGGTCAACGCCACTTACCTGACTGACGAGGTGACCGGGGTGATGCCGGAAGATGCTGGTGTGATGGAGGCAGTCACGGACCTGGAAGGCGAGGCCGCGGATGTGGAAGCGGCGGAGCTAGCAGATCCTTCGCAGTGATAGTGATCGCCGTGCAACTCGCAGCCCGTAGATTCAGCTGGGGGAGGAGGAATTGACACGGATGCAGAAGCGATTGCTCCCTCGATTGTAGCGCTAGCCGGTCTTTCACAATGGTAATGATCCCCATGAAGTTGACATCCAGTCGACTCGGCAGGCGGGGGCGGTAACGAAGTGGAAACCGTGTTAGCGGCCTCACCGGTCGCCGGCCCTTCGCAATGGTAATGGTCAATGTGTAACTCGCATCCGGTAGATTCGGCAGGCGGAGGAGGAATTGAAGCGCTGTGGTCGTGTTCGTGGTCGTGATCTTCTTGTTGTTGACGGGATGTCAGGGTGAGATCGCCAGTAGATCTGGGGGCAGCCATGGCGTATGCCGAAGCTGCGAAAACGAGAACGGTGACGGCCAACTTCATTGCAGGGTTGTATTTCAGCTTTTGACAAGAATACCTGTCGATAAGGGAGGTAATGAGTATATATGCATTTGAGAGCGACTCATTTTTGCTGAAGGTTTTGCTGGCTCGGAACTTTTTTAGCACACAGAGGACCGGATCGGTGTTCCAGTGTCCAGAAGAGGATGCGTCTCGACTGCAAAGTCCTCTGCCAAGCATACAAATTGGCTTGGCGCGATGTCATGATACGCAACGCGAGCCTTGAACGAGAATCACCTCTAGAAATCTGGGAGAAAGCCTGCTATACTTTGGCTGCAGTTTTAAATGGTCTGGATGTATTGCAGCCTATGAATGGCTACCAAATCCTTAAGCTTTACTTGAGGCTTGCCTTTGATATCCATCATGTTGTTTCTCGAACGGCACGAAGGTGTTGAACAAAGGGGCGACTTGGATTCTACATCTATTCATTGACGCATCTACCTTAAACGGTAACGATCCCAGCGATTGTCCCGCAACAGACGATGTCCAGACTTCCCTTCCATTTCTCATTTGCCCAGTCATCAAATTCCATCAAGAACTTTGACATTGGCATATCAGGACCTCTCCTTGAAGCGGTCCCAGGAACCATTTGGTTCAAATCCAATGCCGAATAATGGATATCAATCGGCGAATCAGTCCTAACGTCCATTTCAAAATGAACGACAGGCTCATCGATACTAGCGACAATCTTGAGATGATGCCTCTTCTTCGCCTTGGGTGGGGCGAAATCGAATGACCAGTTTACTACTTCAGCTTCAAAAGCTAGAACAGGCCATACGAGACCTGTGAAATCGAATGTGAATTCTAAGTGCCTTATACCGTCCGAGGGTGATGATTCGGTGTGTTGAATAATTGGTTTAGGATAAACAAAGTCCGAGGGTGGGGGAGCTAGGGGGAATTCCCAAGTATCAAGGAAGTCGGGTAACGGATAAAGGACGTCCCAGTCGGAATCGTATTCAGAGAGGGTTGTCGCTTGGAGACGTCCAGCCCCGTATCGCGAGTGAATGGCTTCAGCCATAGGACGGTTCCCAGCCATGTCCATAAATGCGACGTGAGCGTTTGACAATCCCGAGGTATGCTGATAGATCAACATTGATCTCATTGGACATATACCTACTTACGTTGTAATGGTATTGTAGGGCTATGCGTTTGGGGTGCATCTGATCATAAGGCGACCAAGCCGGACTGATCATGAACAGCAAAATCACGATTTGAACCAAACCGAGAAGTAGAAGACCTTGGAGCTGATTCCGGCGGGGTAAGCGATGGAAGAGAGGTACGATTGGCGGTGCCATAATAAAAGCGACAGCTACCGACAGCGTTGCAATGATGAATTCGGAAGGAGCGTCTTTGCCCATGCGCCCAGTGAGAGGTGTGAAAATGTCCAATGTCTTTATGTCAGCTAAAGTCTCGATTGAAGGCAGAGAGGAGGGGACGTACACTGGTGACCGCCTCCACTGACGCACCGCTCAATAGCGTGAAAGGCAGGAGGAATTTCCATACACCTTTTCCGACAGCCCCTCGCACAAGCACACCACTCAACATAATGGAGGTGATACCGGCAAATATGTAGGCTGATCGTATACGGTAGGCTTGAAGGCCAAGCATTTGGGCGGTCGAAAAGATCATTTGAGCATGGTAGTGATATTTCTCGAGCGGTTTGCGATCTATCGGCGAGATGAATCGGGCGAGGAAGTATTGAAGACCTAGGTGACCAAGAAATCCGGCAGGGACGTATAAGATCAAAGGAAGATGTTCATGAGAGAACCTAATGATCAGTAGGGGTACGGCAGGGATGAATCGGCGCACCAAAGCTGCCTCTTTCCGATGATAGTCAAGATACCGGCCAAGGCGTTGGCGCTGAGTAGACCGGCGACCAAGCCCAGGGGTGCACCGACGACAGTCAAAAGCATAGGCTTTCCCCACCTGACATTGGCAAATGTGGATATGGTGACGAGGGCGGCGATGACGAGGTACGCCTTGTCTGCCGCTTTCATACTCCATGAAAAGAACCAAGTGTCAAAAAGCGATAGATATACCATATCTGGAGGTGAAAATGCTCCAGAAGCGAGAGCTGACGAGTTGGTCAACAAGTGGTCAACGATGGCGAGCACGTTATCCCCGAAATGCTGCGCGGAGCCCTTCTCGACGAATTCGACAATATCTTTCCGCGTATGATAGAAGTAGCTGTGCCCGACGATTGCAAAGTCGAGTCCGGAGATACCGAGATATTTCTCGAATTGACCGAAATCGGTATCGGACAAGATGATGCCTGAAGCAAAGACATCGGCGGCAGCAACAGTCCCTCGGGGATGGGGTGCATGAGAGAAAGCTTCTATCATCTCTTTACTCGTCGCTTGGAAGAGAAGAGCGCCTCCAGTTGTACCAGCCGCTTCGAGGTTGATGACTGCCTTGATATCTTTTGCTGAGGGGTGTTGAGTGGAATATAAGTGTGATCCGTCTTGTAAAGTTTCCTCGGCTCCGTTCCACATCAAGATGATTGAATTGTCGAATGGGTCGTTCCGGTCTACTAATACTCGAGCGATGTCCAGCATGACTCCTACTCCCATGCCATCATCTGCTGCGCCTGGTGATGGTAAAGTCGAATCGATGTGTGAACCAAGCAGAAGAGCATTTGACGAGTTGCGACCTGGAGTGGATATCCGAAGAATGATATTACGGATGCCGCTGTAGACTTTGAGTAGGTCGTGATCAAGGATATTGAATCTTACTGTCAGCTGACCGATCCTCACGGATATAATCGTAGCTCGAACTGACTCGTGATATCCTGACCCTTTCTGCACCGAGACCTCGCAGTCTAGCAGCTTACACCTCGCAGCAATCTTATTGACCTGATCCAACACGTATTCCTCCCCGGCAAGAGCTTCTTCTGTTCCTACAGTCCTATACCCGATATCCTCCAGAGCCTGCATATGCGCTACGGCAATATTTTCGGATGCTTGAGGTCTGCCATTCTTGTCGCTACCAGTCAGCGATGTCGATCATTGAGTACCTACAGTGGTCCAAGAGGTGTTGGAAGCCTGTAGTGAACCTTTGAGAGCCACCATGGCCAGACAGTAACAATGGGCAGAAGAAGCAAGTACGGCAGGACAGACACGCCATGGACGTCTTTCCAGGCTGCGATCTTCATACCGGGACTAGATTCTGTCGTACAGCTATCGGATCAGGACCTCTTACGAATTGTGTTGTATGAACAATTCATACATATGCCGACGTCTGCGAGTCAGTATAGAAAGATTAGATAGAGTGACGTCGACAACGACCAATGTTGTTTATCTGATCCCTTCACCTCAAATTTCGGCGAGTTCCTTTACATGCCCGACATTTTGCTTTTCTATCCCCCGTCATACATCTCCAGACTGTCACGCATCATCCGGTCGCATTGTAAGAACCTGGCCCGCAGAGGGATATTCAGTTCTGGTCTAATCGCCGAATCCGCTTCATCCACGGTCAAGATGTCAAAATACGCCAATTTGTCTCGGGAGGAATTGATTGCTCGACTTGAAGCTATCGATACCCCGGGAGCATCAACATCACGCCAAACACTCCCAGTCAAGAACCTACCACGCGAAGAATACATGCGGAATGGTCGCCCACGTCTCGATAAGCCTTTCGACTTTGCGGTACATCCTACGCGGCACGTCGCATTGTTGTTGACATATCATGGATGGCCGTATTCCGGCTTGGCTATACAGAACGATCCGAAATTGACTACTGTCGAAGGAGAGCTGTTGAAGGCATTGGAGAAAACACACCTAGTGGAACAGGGAAAAGGATTTGACGGGTGCTCGTATAGTCGTTGCGGGCGTACAGATCGAGGCGTCAGTGGTGAGGGACAGGTCGTGGACTTGTACGTGAGGAGTTGTAGGAAGAGCGGTAGAGGATGGAAGGCTGCAGAGAGGGAAGAAAGCTCTGTTCAGGAGCATATCTCGACGGAGACAGTGGATGAGCCAAATCCGAAACCGGTCAAGCCAAAGAAGGACCCGGAGACCGAATTCTCATATCCACGATTACTCAATGGTGTTTTACCACCCTCCATACGAGTCATAGCATGGTCACCAGTTGACGACGATTTCAACTCTCGATTCTCATGTACCTACCGACATTACAAATACCCCTTTCATCTCGACTCTTCACTCGATTTGTCGCTCATGCGCAAAGCCGCCGACTCTTTGATTGGGGAACATGATTTTAGGAATTTCTGTAAACTGGATGGAAGCAAACAGATTGAGAATCACGCCAGGACTGTTGTCAAGGCATATTTTGATGAAACCGAGGCGGATGGAATGGTCGTTTTCAATCTCATCGGAACGGCATTCTTATGGCATCAAGTTCGACATATCATTGCTGCTCTATTCCTAGTCGGCAGGGGCTTGGAGGATGTAGCCATGATTGAAGACTTACTTGATACTCAGGCGAATCCGAGTAAACCAACATACAACATGGGTGATCCCCTGCCTCTTACACTACATGAATGCGGATATCCCGAACCCCTCGATTGGCGTATAGGCGGGTACGATGGACCATTCCTTTCACTTTTACCCGAAGCGAAGAAGAATGTATGGGGGAAAGCAATGGCAGGAAGGGATAAATTGGAACGAGAATTGGTGGCTATGAAACAACATTCAGAGTTCAGGTCATGGCAGATCGGAGGTGCTTTGAGAACGCTTCACAAAATAATGCCTGATTCAGAAGGAGAGGACAGGGGAGGGATAGTCTCGTATCCAGTCGGGGGAGGTGAGGTGATTTTGACGGGCAAATACAAAAAGGTCATGAGTAGGCAGAGGGGTGATCCGCCAGAGGTGGTCAATCGGAAATGGAGAGAGAGCAAGGAGAGGAAAGGTGTCATAGCTGGAACCGCCAGAGCCGCTGATGAAGAGTAGCTAAAACCCATGACGTGATGATAGCACTCATGCATATTCGCTATATTCGCGAATTGCGGATCGATATTTCGTGGATCTCGAAGCTTGTCAACTTTGGCCAAAGAATTCAAGGACTCCGTATTTCAGGCAATCTCATATTCGCCGCGGCTCCTGTTTATTGCTCTTCTCCTTCTAGTATGCAAGCCACTGCAGCTAGCCGCTCAGGAGGATCTGATAAATGGCTGCGATGCTGACTGGTAGTCTGGTCACCATGGGGGGAGCAGCGTCTTGAGTCCTACCACATGAAAGGAACTGAAAGGTCATTGTCATGTCGCCCCGCTCATCAGAGGGGTCAATACCATTAGCAAGAGAGAGGTTTAAAACTGATTGGCGCCAGATTGGGCGAGAAAATGCACAGTAGAGGATCATCTGGCGAAGAAAGACAGGGGAGATAGATACCTATTACCTGGGGTCCCCCCTTGCTCTCTTGTCGCGTGATTTTGTACACCTACATCATTACCGTTCATCTACTTGTTCAAGTCCATGCTACCTAGCCTCATCAGAATGAGTAGAAGTAGATCATACTCTGTGAGTATACTTGCTGTTCCTATGCAGGAGTGCGCTAATGACAGGAAGCGATATCGCTTCTCAACACCTGCCAATCCAATGCCGCGACGTGAGTATCCAAACCCCTCAGACGAGATAAGCTGATATCAGAATTGAAGCAATCCGCAAATCCGGTGGACGGCTGAACGATTTCGCTGTTCCAGAAATGCAAGATTACCTACGAAGAATAGGATACAAACCTGACGACCTGAATAAATTGGATGTTGTCCACATTACTGGTACAAAAGGAAAAGGATCGACTTCTGCTTTTACAGAACGTATACTCCGATCACATTTACCTGGAAAGGTTGGATTATATACCTCGCCTCATCTTTGCGCTGTAAGAGAGAGGATACGGGTGAATGGAGAGCCATTGAGTGAGGAAGTATTTGCAAAATTGTTTTTCGAAGTATGGGAAAAGTTGGAAGGTGATCAAAAGGTGTGTTTCACTATTCCTTGTACAATGAGGTTTAGAGCTGAGCTGACATACAGACTCCCTTCCCCCATACACCCGTCTTTCCAATCTATTTCCGCCTTTTGACATTACTCGCATTCCACGCCTTCTTGTCCCTCGGAGTCGATGCTACAGTCCTAGAAGTTGGGATAGGCGGTTTATACGATTCCACCAATATTGTACCGAAACCAATCGTTACCGGTATTTCTGCGTTAGGTCTGGATCATACGGCGGTGCTGGGGAACACTATCGAAGAGATTGCAAAGAATAAAGCTGGTATATACAAATCTGGGATTCCCGCTCTCTCCGTTCCCCAAGATCAGGTCTCTGGAGGGGATGTCCTGAAAAAGGTGGCCGAGGAAGTGGGTGCGAAGTTTGAGGTTGTGGAGATCATACCTGAGAATACGAGACTTGGAGTGCCCGGATCTCATCAACGAATCAATGCTTCCCTCGCTGTAGGGTTGGCTAGAAAATTCCTAAAAACCAAGGGACATGATATTGGAATCGGTCTACCGGAATCGTTCATCAAGCCATTAGCGGAAACGAAATGGCCAGGAAGATGTCAGGTGGTTCAGGATGGTGAGACGACATGGTTGTTGGATGGGGCGCATACTACCGAATCATTAACATCATGTGGAAGGTGGGCTTGGTCGGAAGGAAAACCGGATGTTTTGATATTCAATTGTTCAGGTGGAAGAGCTGCAGAGACGTTATTGGCGTCATTGTTGGATGCTGGTGCGAAGACTTCTGGAAAGTCATTGGAGGATTTGGGTGCTGGATTTGAGGAAGTGGTATTCTGTACTAACGTTACGTTTGCCGATGGCGGTTTCAAAGGTGGTCAGTATCCCTCCCCTTAGGAATTTCGAAAATTAGCTGACTATTAGACTTGACCTCGAAAGCAATTGATCCTGACGATCTTTCGGCTCTGGCTACTCAGAATGCCCTTCGAGATGCATGGCTTCGACTCAACCCCGCATTCGACCCCAAAAAGGTACATGCGAAGGGATCTATTCAGGAAGCTGTCGAGATTGCTCGAGGACTCGGCAAAAGACAAGTATTGGTCGCTGGAAGTTTACATCTCGTCGGTGGGGTCATGTCGGTTGCGGAACTCAATGACGCACTGAGTATGGCATAGACTTGAGAGAATTAGTTGTACAATTATAGAGTCTAGCATTAATGCATAAGATGGTCGTTATCGTCATAGCATACTACTTAATATCCAAAGTGGTGTCCATACTGCAAATACCCCTGGCCAAGCTAGGTTTCCTATCGTCTCACATTCCCATTTGAGATTGAGTTGGGGTAATGTCGCTAACCAAGGATGAACCGCGAGTAGTCCAAGCCGGATCCATCGAGGCGGCATGAGGTATAGGACAGTCACTGAACCAAGCAGTAAAGCTTGAGGGAAATTTATCATTGCCAATGTTGGGATTAGAGCTCCGTAAAGCAGATGCGTGAGGGCCATTGCCGATTTCTTAGCTTGGCCTGTTGGTCTTGGTAATACCATTGCGAGTAAAGAAACAAGGGGCATTTGTCCCATCCAAGCGATCCAAGAGATGACAAATGCGGGAATCATCCATATCGCACCATCTAGTGGAGTAGGACAGTCGAATCCGCCAATAGTCACGCTGGCTCCGAGAATGATGGCGGCGGGTAGGTAATTTCCGACGGGGATAAAGTGGTGAGGCATGGGTACGAGGTAGAAAAAGTATGAAGCGTGTAGACGTTCGAGAAGGTTGTTGAAGGAGCGAAGTGTTGACTCGACGGTTCGGCCAAGGGTATGGAAACCATGAGGTCCGGTGGAGGGAGTACAGTAGACTGTCATTGAGTCGATTCGGTGTCTGTCGTCAGCCAAGTCACCAGAGAAATTGTTGTTTAGCTTACCTAGCTAAGACACCGTGAGCTCCACTTGGCTTGCCTAGAGCGTTATAGTAGAAATGATGTATGAGGTGCTTGGCCGCTAAGAGGTAATCCTTAACAGCCTTGGGGTATTGCCAATCAGGCTCATTATCGATGTCATGAACTCGGGTCTGAACTCCTGTAGAGTACCGTGCGATATGGGCAATAGTGTTGAACACGTCTTGATTCGGCAGACGTCCATTCACCCCTTCTGGAGAGCGTTAGCTCTGTCGGCACTTGCAGCGAGACTGATCTTACCGTAGAATAGTCCGAGGTGTGAGAACGAATGGCCTGGATAATCGATATTAAGGCCAGTCCATATAATCCCAGAGAAGAGCGTGTGGTAGGATTGCATGAAATATTCCAGTCCTTCCAAGTATCCTTCTCCTATCACAATCACAATATCAAAAGCCCAATAATTCTGACCTTCCGTCAACTTTCGTCATAAGAAATCAATCATACCTTTGAGAAAGTCTCCTAGCGCCAAAGCGGTAGCCACTCCTCTGAGGTTCGGTCCTCCATCTCTCGATATCCAATTTGCCGATAGAATGATGGTCTCGGTACCAGGTGATCGAGGTGGTTGAACATGTGCGTAGGTTGACAGAGAGGTATTTCCAGAATTTAGACCGACCTGGGAGAACGTCTCCTGTAGGTAATTGGACCGCCTAGCATCAGCTTTATTCAGCTGGGTCGACTTTCTCTTCAAAGGTGCCATTGACGATTCTCTCCAGCTGATCCAAATACCGGTCGGCTTGATGAACATTTGCCCAGTCGAAATACATTGATACCTGACCGGGTGAAATTGCATTCTCATCGATGTATGTTCCTTTCCATAGCCCCCGGTAAGGAAGAGCCAGGATCCAGATCATTGATACCAGTACCATGAGTAATCTGCTACGTTAGCTGTTTTTCTTGCCAATATTTTGAGCTCGAGCTCGCGCTCGCCAGAAACATGGACATACCGGATGAGTGGTATGCGTTCATCCAACTTATTCATCACCCATCTCCTCCTTCCCAGTGTCTTTGCCAGCGATACATGTTCACTCGAGTAATGAACGCTCGTGGCATCCGGCGGAGGACCTCTACGCCTCAACAATGACAACATGTATAGTGTATAGTCAAGAGGTGATGCATAGGATTCACCTTGTCAACAGTTGCAGCCAAAAACCCACGTGAAACCCACCTCCACCTTGATCGTCCACTCAACCTTTCAACCTGGACTTCTTCCTACTCACTAATCTTCATACTTTATTCATCTCATATGGCTCATAAGAACAACCGATGCCACCAAAGAATCTCAGAAACGACTGGAGCTGGGTGACTCAGGTGAAATCGTCAAGAGATATCACCGACGAGCATCGTCTAGCTGCAGCGGGTTTGACCGATGTGATATCATGTACATTCGCATTTCCAATCTTTGACGGCGACGAGATTCCGATGAAGGAGAAGCGATGCAATGTGAAGCTCTGTGAGACAAATCCGGCATGCTATAATCATCTCGGCATCAAGAACTTGCTCGATTCCAAAGGGAAGGGAAAGTACGTGGAGGAGAGATTGAACAGAAGGGCGGGCAAGAGGTCGGAAGGTGTCCCGGCTGGACTGAGGAATCTGGGAGCGACATGCTATGTGAGTGGACATGCTTATAAGGATTAGTGTCTCTGTGTTCTGGCATCTCAGCTGAACCCCAGGCGAACGCTTTCCTCCAGCTTTGGTTTCACAATATTGCCTTTCGAAATGCGATCTACGCCTGCGTCCCCCTGCCAGGCTCACCACTCTTTCACCTCGCTCACATTTTTGCATCATTGCAATATACGAAGAAGCAGTTCATCGACCCCATGTCCCTCATCGAGGCGCTTAGGCTGAACAAGGGGGAACAGCAGGATGCGGCGGAATTCTCGAAGCTGTTCTTGGAGATGATTACCAATGAGCTATTGAAGCAGAAAGACCCCAAGCTGAGGGGGATGACGAAAGATCTGGTGAGTCTCTTCTTATGATAAAGAGGGGTCTAGACTGAACCTCAGTTTGAGGGGACAATACAATACACTACAAGATGCGATTGTGGATTCGCGAGTCAGCGAGAGAGTTCTTTCCTTGAACTGGAACTTAGCCTCAAAGAAGGCACTTCCCTGACGGATCGACTGGAACATTCGCTGAAGGATGAAAAGCTTGAGGGGGATAACCAATATCACTGCCAAGCGTGCGGTATTAAACGGAACGCGACTCGCTCAGCCGTCATCACGAGTCTACCTCCAATCCTTCATTTCTCGCTTCTACGCTTCGTCTTTGATCCAAAAACGTATGAACGCAAGAAAACTCGAGCATCAATCACTTTTCCTCGACAGATGGAACTAGGTGGTCAAGCCTATCATCTTCAAGCTATTATTACTCATAGTGGTCCAAGCGCTCATGAAGGTCACTTTGTGTGCGAAGCGGAGGAGCAAGGGACAGGCAAATGGTTCATGTGCGATGACGAGGATGTCACTCTCATCAATAGGAGTAAGCTGGTGATAGGAGAAGAGGCCCAGCGTGATTCGGCATCAGGATGCGGATCGGAACCGCCCATGAAGCGAGTCAAAACAGACGAAAATACCCTCAAGTCGAAGGACGCATATATGCTGGTATACACCCGACTAGGCCAAGTCGATCCTATCGATCCTCCGAAAGACATTATGCAAAACATCGACCGGGAGCTAGCAGAGTGGTATGACGAGCAAGGGCGACAAGAAGTTGAACGATATATCCTGGAAGAAGAATACGAAGGACTAATCAAAGCCAAAAAACAGGTAGCGAGGGTATTACCAGGAACGGACTGCTTGATCCCTTGCGCAGCATTACAACGGTGGTTTGGAGGGGAGAAGTTGGATGATCTATTCAAGCCTTGGAGTATACCCGTGTGTCAACATGGTGACATCGATCCGGATTCTACGGGACTTTTCAAGCTGGTCTCACTGGAATGTTTCGAGCTCCTTCAAAGGTATGGGACTGAAACTGCACATGGAGACTTGGAGGAGGCTCCGATCCCTAAGAAGGGGCAAAGGAAGCGTGAAGTGGTCGATTTGTCGCAGAGTCCTCCTACGATCGTCAGCGAATTGTCGGACGTCCAGTTGGTCCATAACAACCCCGTCTCAATATTAAGCGCCTCGCCCTTGGGATCTATAGTGCAGCCGGAAAATGGCACCATGAACGGACGAACAGCCCTCGTCGAAAACGGAGACAGCTCAGCTAACAATGTCGCTAATGGAATCAGCGGGATCGTGGGATTTGATGGAACGGCTCGGGTCGAACAGAACGATATGGACCAGCAAAATCGACCAACACCGTCGATCGAACAACTAGCCACAAACGGCAACTTAAAACTATATCATCACTCAGTCAAGGGATCCTCAAATACAACATCAGCGAGCTCCAAAGTCGATCACAGCAGTAATGATATGTCTCGGATCCCATCAAGTCAATCGGAGATCCAGAGCTTCGGTCTTCTCCCACGGATGACGCTATGCCCAATCTGCATCGAAGCGGAGTATCATTCGAGGACGGCGCCTGGATTGAGTGAAGAGGACAAGGAGTTCTGGAAATCGGAAACCAAAATCGACCGCCAAATTATGAAATTGATGGATCCGAAATTTGTAGTTTACGATATCGATTACTATTACCTTCCGGACGACTTCGTGGACCAATGGCAAAGATTCGTCAAATACGATGACGCTTTTCGACCTGCCTTGACGAATGATATGGGGAGGTGTGGACATGGTCTATTGGCTGTAGATTTGGAGATGGATATTATCCACTTTATCGACCCAAAGGGTTGGGATCAAATAGTTCAGAAGTGAGTCCGCTGAGTCGACATTGTGACATAACTGACAGCAGGTACGGAGATGCGAAGCCTGTTTCTTTCCGATTTCCCAAGATTGTTCCGCAAGATAAGGCTGGGAAGAGGTCGGCAAAAACACATATCTCTGTAGATACATGTGATCCATGTCGTCGAGCACGGTATGTTTTCCTTAAACACCATTTGAGGCGTGTATCGGGCTGAACAGGTAGTTTGCTAGATTTCGAAGAAACTCAGATCTACCTCAAACTAGAGCGTACTACCATTCCCACTTCCCGCCGGTCGAAGAATAAAGAAGTCGCGTACGATGTCAACAAAACTACCACGGTAGTGGATATCAAAGTCGAGGTATGTGAATGATCTTTCGGTACTAGTAAATGTCCGAGATCAGGCTAACAGTCAGATCATGCATCAAACCGGGATTACTCCGATCAACCTCATCCTCTATCACAATGGCCGGGAGCTACTCAATGAAGAAACGGTAGGAGGTATTGGGATCCTGACCGGAGACCAGGTAATAGGGAAGGAGATGGAGGTGATCGAAGTCAAAGATGAACCTGTCGTAGCAGAGAGGGGATTTGGGGGGACGGCATTACATGGGAGATCAGGTATGTTTACTTCGAGCAGTACATCCGGGAAGTGGAGAGCTGACTGGAAGCTTGCCCGGATTGCACGTTTGAGAATCAGCCAGAAGCGGTCTGTTGTGAGATGTGTTCACGAGTGAGTCAATCGTTGCTCCCTCCCGCCCACGCTCCTGCATCTGAATATCAGCCCTTTGGTTTCGATTCATAGCATTTTCACAACAAATAATGATCACGATTGACGAAACTGTAATGACGCGACGACTTAGTGGATGAAAAGACATGATTGCATGGTAAATTCAGTGGAGTATGTACGTAGCATGCATATCGTTCACTATCATCAACAGCAAACATATTACAGTGCCAATATTCGATCAAGCCTAGAGAGACGGATCGAGCGGTGTAAGATGAGGTTATGGACGGTTCATATACTCGCTAAGACATATCGTGTGTAGGTCAGGCAGACTGTCTATATAACACCGTGTGGGTGCAGACGGTGTGAAGATGGCTATGGGCGGGACGACGTGGAAGTGAGGATACTCAGCAACGGGTGCCGGCGGTACGACTGGAATCGTCTCCTGCCGCTTCCTCCTTTTCCCGAGGTGTTGCCGTTCTTAAGGCTCAAGCGATCCCAAAAACGGTTCAACGCGGTTTGTAGTTATTCATCAACACCGAAAGCGGTCCGTCGTCTACCAACACCTTGGCGGGCCGAGTCTCAGGCGATGATAGAAGAACTTAGCGAGGATGGTATGACCATTTTAACGGTAATCGCCGGTTCTTGAAATGATAAAAGCGGCTAAACGCGGTCCAGCACTTACCGCCGGCAAGCGTTAATTTTGTAAGAACAAATGACGTTCTACCTAATATTATTCTTGCCGAGAAGACTGGAATAAACTTTGCTTACCGGTCGTATGGACCGTGATTCCGGACTCTTTGGTGAAAAGCTTGGCCCCAGAGTTGGAGATATATAGACTCCACTCCTTAGAGGGATCTCCACGTTTTACCCCCCTTCAGCTGTCAATTCTTGATAATGTCGAACGATATTTCGCCAACGACACCTCCAGCTGCACCTGTGAATGTGGAAGATGGAAAGAAAAAGAACAATGTGAACCATGAGGAATTTGGGAATGAAACTGAAATGGATGATCTGAGAAAAGCCGCGGATGAGCAGAGGATCGAAGTCACTCCTGAGGATGTGCGTTCTCCCATCGTACTGAAAACAAGCCGGAACTAATCATACAGGATAGGAGGTTGAGGAGTAAAGTCGATAAGCGAATCTTGATCATATTATGCTGGGTCTATTTTCTCCAAATTCTGGACAAGACCGTCTTTGGTACGTTACTCTGTTTTCTTCACCGCAATCATGTTTTTACCACGCACCGACTCTATCCAAGCGTATGGACTAATCTGAAGGGTATGGAAACGTATTCGGCATGTCGAGAGACACGAACCTTGCCGACGGTCAATACTCTCAAGTCAGCATAATGAACGCCATTGCCCAAATCGCTTGGCAACCGTTCTCGTCCTACTTGATAGTCAAAGTACCTTCTAGGATCCTCATGACCGCCTTGGTGTTCTGTTGGGGAGTTAGTCAGACTGGAATGGCTGCTGCGCAAAAGTGAGTTGTTAATTTCGAGTGATTCAGGTCAGGACGAGAATTTTAGAAGTTTTTCAAATTTTTCTTTTTTTTTTCGATTGCTGTTCAATTTCAAGTGCTGATGGCTATAGTTATGGTGGATTGGTCGCTACGAGATTCCTGCTGGGTCTTTTCGAGAGTGGTTGCCTTCCGCTTTTTGTATTTTGCGACGATTTTCGGTCAGAACATCGCTGATGGAACAGGGTGTCATCACGGCACAATGGTATCGACGTTCCGAACAGCCAATCCGAGTGGCGGCTTGGTACTCGACAAACGGTCTCGCTACAATGTTCTCCGCCGTCCTCGCCTATGGATTAGGGCACAGCAACGGTCTGGCACCATGGCGAGCATTGTTCCTCACTGCTGGCCTCATGACTGTCCTGACCGCTCCCGTCATTTGGATGGTCCATGACTCGTCCATCGATACTGCCCGATTTTACACTCCACATGAGAAAGAACAGGCCAACGAGAGGCTGAGAGCGAATCAAACAGGTACAGGATCTAGTGAATTCAAATGGCATCAAGTCCTCGAGCTATTTTATGACACCAAGACATATCTCTGGCTCGCCATGTCATTACTTTTAAACGTAGGGGCTGCAGTCACCAACATCTTTGGACCCACTCTCATTGGTAACTTCGGTTTTGACGATTACACCACCTGCCTTCTCAATATCCCATTCGGTTTTCTTCAGCTCGTTTGGATCTTGGTGTCGTCGTGGGCTGTACATCATATCAGGCTCAAGTCGGCTATTCTCGCAATCTTCATCATCCCAGTCGTTGTTGGGTTGGCTTTACTATACTCGGAAGCTGTAGGAGCTTTCAGGCAAGGACCCTCTTTGGCGGGATACTATTTGCTCAGTTTCCTGTTTGGTGGTAATCCGTTGATTGTGTCCTGGATTGCCGCCAACACAGGAGGGCAGACCAAAAAGACGTATGCTCCTCCTCTTGCCATATGGGAATATAGCTGATGTTGCAGGGCGATCTTCTCATTATACAATGCCGGAGTTGCTATCGGTAATATAATCGGTAAGTCTCGCTTGATTGAGGCCCCTGGTGAAGCGATTAATCCACAGGCCCACTGTTATTCAAAGATACAGATTCACCGCGATATGTGCCCGGTTTACGGGGTGTTCTGGGCATCTTCATCGCCCTCCTAGCAGTTATCGGTATCCAAGTAGTCAATCTCTACTTTTTGAACAAAGTCAGACAGAATCAAAGGGTCAAACACGGCAAGCCCAAATTCATCAACGATACTTCGATGAGCAAGAACTATGTTGCCTATGGAAGCGATCAGCAAGAGGGGCATGTCAGGCTGGGTCAAAATGGTAAGTCATTCTTAATAGATTTATTTTTGAGGTGTGCTGACAACTCAGCTCTACTCGATTTGACGGATTATAAGAATGATGAGTTTGTTTACCTGTATTAGAGAATAGACCGAAAATAGAAGCTAGAAGGTAGAAGTGGAAGAGGCAGCATTGTGAGAGTCAAATGTATCACATACATATAGTACAGCATGTCTGTATATTATCTATTTAAGCATGTAGCGCATACTTTCTATATCCATTCGCGGTTCTGCCGACTGCCCTCAGACCCTCGTAGGTTCACCCTCTGACAGAGTCGAATCGAGAGGTGCCTCTGGCTGATCCAAGATATCGGAATCATGCAATGACAGTCGACTTCGTTCCCTTAACCAAGATCCGTACCGGATTAGAAGGAATCTGAGAGTTAGCTTTTGCTTCAAATTGATCCCTTCTCACGCTCGCGGGCCTCATGATATCGGTACGCCTCCAACCTGACTTACGGGATGGGAATAAAGGCGACTGCACAAAACCCAATGATGGAATTGCCCCATGCAATCCCGAGATCTTTAAACATTGGGTCCACTGCAATTGGCATTCCTGCTCCGAAAAGGGCCCTGACGAAATCGTTAGACGCTAAGGCAGATGCTGCGTATTTGGGGTATGCTATCGATCAGCTTATTATGGAAGTCGTGATGTGTAGGAGACATACCGTCCGGTAGGTAAGTCAAGAAAGGGAAGAAACTGTTGTCAGTCCAATTCTTATGGGTAACACTATGAACCTACATCCAATCGGTAGCACTTGTCCATAGTGTCCCCGCTAAGACTGGTGAGATCCAATGTACCCTGACAGCAGACCAGGCGAACCAGAACATCGTCACCGGGAAAAGCAGACCACCGTACATTGTAATCGGAAGTCGTTTTTCGGGTAGGAATTTGCCCTTGGTCTTAACGAACATGGGTTCAAATTGGTACCTATACCGTTAGCTACGTTTTGTGTCATGGCCACAGAGTCATACCAGTTCCATAGAGAGTATCCACCGACCCCGAGTCCTTCGCCAACAACGAGACCTAGGAATGGGAGTGTTGATACGCCCAGGTTCCATCCATAGCCTCCTTCTCCGTATACGAGTGGGAAAGACTTGAAGAATGAATACATGACTGCGTAGATTAGACCATTGTACAGGTTGATAGCGATAATGATTGGTTCGGTGAACGTCATGGTAATAGGTCGGATGAGTGCATCGAACAAAGCTTCCGATACGCTCAAATGAGCTTGTTGGATCTCACTCAATGCTCTCAGGTTGTCGTTTCCGGTGATCTTCCTTAATCGAGCGGCTTTGCGTAGAAGAATGGTATCTTTCGATGTTTCCGGCAATGAGAATGACAACAATATCAACGTGAACAAGGAAGCGAAAAACATTTCCCAGAATGGCCAAGTCCAATCTCCTGTTTCTTGAATCGCAAATGCCGCAACGACCGGTGCCAACGAAGGAGCTGCCGAAGCTGATACCCCATAAATACCCATTGCGTAGGGTAATTTGTTGGGATAGAAGATGTCGGCAAGCGAGGCTCCACCAGTAGCTAGTGGCGGAGATCCAACGAATCCTGCTAGGAATCGAAGTACGAGGAATGGGGCAATGTGATTTACGGCGGCTGTTGGAAGTTGAAGAGCGCAAAATAGGAGTAGACAGATGATGTATGGTGCCGTTCTGCCGATGAAGGGTACTTCAGATATGGGTGAAAGGAATAAAGGTCCTACACCGTAGCCAACCACTGTATGTCAGCTGCCTACTCGCTCAAGTTTGACATGATGACATACCAAAAGTAGTGATACCCAAGGTACTGACTAATTCCGATACTCCAAAATGCTCGGCTCCAATCGTGACCGCAGGCGACCAAATTGCGGAAGCCATATATACAGTAGTCGTCATGATCATAATCGTGAATAAAGTCCAGGCTTTCTTGCCGAACGACCTATCATCAGAATTTTTGCGAAAAAGGTGATCAGGTGACTAACCAATTCAGAGGATTTTCCGGATCATCGTCTCCCTCCCATGTAACTAAGATCACATCCCTAGGGACAGCAATCTCCTCTGCTCGTGGTCTGCCGCTCTGGTCCAACTCAACCTCGTGAGCGATCACTTCCGATCCACTACCGAGGGTATCGGTAGGTGTAACACCCAAAGATGGAGCAGTATCGCTCCTCTTCTTCTCCAGGTTCGGCAGTAGGTATTGCTCTGGCACGACATAGTCTGCTTTCTGCTCTGGGTAAGGTAATATTTTACCAGCAGAAAAATGGTTGAGCAATTGCCCAATGAACTGACATTCAGCTAGTCTCGCGACCATAGACGAGAGAGCTCACCGAATCTCGGATAACAGTCTTGAGTGTCATTGTACCTGATTGTGGATGTGTCAACGCATCTAAACGCTATATGTATAATGATAACGGACGTAATCCGAGCTGATTCACTCTTTTATACACATACATACCCGCCAAGGCGCAATTATCAATCTTTATACGACTATACGACAAGATGAGGTATAGACGAAGGTCAGACGAGCGATTCTTAGGGAAGAATGACGCCAAGCTAAACGACCGAATCTTGATTGAAACGAGAACATTTTCTTTGGGAATAGTCACGTGATTTGCGGTGGAATCACGCAACGCTATCATATCTAAATCCGTACGAATGGCGACTATCAACATACTATAAACAACTATACTAATGGTACTTGGCAATATACAAAGTCCTTCGGAGCGTCATCCGCAGGGTAGCTATGGCGAGTAGATCGACTGCCGTCTTTTCTTTCCCTCACCCTTTCCATTGATCATCACCAGCCTCCACAACAACGCTCCCATCTCCCTCTGCATCACTCCTCCTCCTGCGTGCTCCGAGTCTAATAACCCAGCCGATGTCGCAATCAAGTCACCAAGCCCTTCACGGGGCTCGACGCGCCCGACGGATGCGAGTACGTAGTCAAGTAGCTGATTACAACATCTTCGGGAATGATCTGGATTTTGAGTCACTGGATGATCATATACTTGGGTGGTTGCCGTTATGTATGCCCATGCTACCAGCTTTTCGTCAGCAACACTAGCACTCGAAGTTGAGAATCACGTACAGTGGTCAGGTAAACGGCCCATGGGGTGTATATACCCCACTCAGCGAATAGAGTCTGACGCAGGTATCGCATAGACTGCCAGATACATGTCCAAGCATCTTCAGTCTTGGCCCAAAGGCGTAATCGGCGTTTCGCATCGGCGTATTGGCGGGCACCGACTGCAAGTCAGAGGGGTCAACCAGGAAGAGATGCCAAGACTCACTGGGAGAACCGCAAACTTGGGTTGCGCCTGCAGCAACCTGCAGCATTGGACTAGTTTATCAGAATTGCCTCGAATGTTGACTAGATGACTCACATATCGCTCAGGACCGAAACGATCGAGATGGCGAAAGTATCTCTCATATCCCTTGGTTCTATCCCGCCAGGAACATGTCCAACATGTATTTCCCACCTTGCTCGAAGGTGAATGACCGCTACTCGTCAGCGAGAGAAACAAAACCGAGTGAGGACGCACCATTCATGACGATATGTCTCCAATGTTTGACTCCAGCATGAAATCTGATTCCCATTCCACCTCTCGTGCGACAATCCCAAGCAATAGCCATCAGTCCCATCAAAGCCATTTCGACTGCCAAACAGTTTTCCAGGTCAGGTCGAAGGGTATGATGTTTCGCATTCTCTGCTGCCAAAGTTTCAAGAACAACAGTAGCGTATCCTTCCGAGATTGAACTGACTTGAAATTCGGGATGAAGACCTGGTAAATTTCCTGGTTGTTGTTGTTTTCGCTTTTGGTATGGTGTGACGCTGCTTGCTGGTACCTTTGGAGCATCTCGTGCTCTGAACCAATCACTTGCATTGACTGCTTCCCATTGGGCTTTGGGACAGGGTAGAGCAGCGTGATGGGCGAAGATGGAAAGTTGACGCGAGACGTGCTGGTTCCAGAAAGCTGATAATTGAGTGTCGATCAGAAGAATACAGTATACGGCACGGCGGCGTTCTGTTTATTAGCGTTATTGGTCATTAGACAACATATTACACACCTTCATCCTTCGCCCAGACTGCCCATCCTTCTTCCTGAGGCGTATCATCATCCGCCTTGCCAACAACCCCAATCCCTTTCTTACGAGAATGCGCAACCATAACGGGCCAAAGACATTGAGCGATGAACTGGCTATCGGAAGTGCCGTACCAAGTGTCATATACGTGGCAAAGGGTAAAGCATTGAAGGGTTGTAATCGGCATTTCGAGGCCACAGTTCTGTACCATTTTACCCCGAATGGAAGCTACCGTTTGACTGAAATCTCGTCGGACTGGCATATTCATTGATCCGACAATTATCATCATCAAGACCATTTCACAAGGAACTTCATCGATCTCGAAAGTCCCTCGATGAATGAATGGAAAGGTCGGGGCGATGTGGGTCCAGTACATACTGAGCGCATCCGACACGAATCGTAGATCCAACTGAAGAGCCTATGTGTCAGCATTGATGACATCGGGAAACCTGAACTTACTGGAAAGTCGGCAGTGATCTTGACGACCAATGCGGCATTGGCTAAACTGACTTGATTCCGTTCCGAACTTTCTTGCATCCGAGGCGTGATTGACTGGTATGGTATATCGACCGTCAAGGTCGTTGGATCCAGCCAAGGTGGTTGGACTTCACCTTCAAACAGTGATTCCCAGCTATCGGGTGGCCATATACCGAATCCTAACCCGAAATCATTCGTATCGGCTCTATATTCATTCCCTGTCGTGATTTGATCTTCGGTCAAAGGCTGTGTCAGGTCGAAGATTTGTTGAGAATTGGAATGATCGCTCATGGAGATGGACGAGTTTGAAGTAGGGTCGATGATGTTTCCCATATTGACCGAGGTTGGATGAATATTCTCAAAGAAGGATGCAGCGCTGGGTTGAGGATTCGAATATGATTGAGAGGTAGACGTATAGGGTCTCTGTGATTCGTAATCGTCTTCGGCGTCATTACTACTGGCTGATGACGATCTTTGGCGTTTGGGTCTAGGAAGGTCCGAGGCTGAACATATTTGACGTTTCTCGTGGCGTTGTAGGAGATCGAGTCGCTTGAATGCGCGTCCACAGGTTTGACAGTAGTGGTTCTGTTGTGAATCTACTGGTCAATGGGCCATACTAGGTGATAATGTAAGGTCCGAGCACTCACGATTAGCTTTGTGTCGTACAAGGTGGTCCTGATCATCAGCTATGCATCCGACGGGACGAGTCATCGTATCTACCTTTCTAGTGAATGACTTGGGACAGAAGTCACACTTGAAATTGGCCTCTGCCTGGCCATGTTTGGCACTTCCGCTACTGTTTCCATTGCTGCCTCCAGCTGATGGCGGCGGGTAATTTTGCTCCGGGGGGTAATATTGATGACCCTCGTTGGCAGCGAAGGTATTGATATACATTTCCGGATCATGCTTGACTTGCATCGCGGAGTACTACGACCCTTTGGTCGTCGGTAGCCGGTGATAAGAAAGTGGGGTGGAGCGTGGGGGGCGTGTTAGTGTTTGTATTTTAAGTGGCGAGTGGGCGAACGGGTGTGCGACTCTGATATTACAACAATTGATGCCTGTTGTGGCTGTACTGTATACGGAGCGATAAGCGGCGAGTACGTATCTACAACAAGAGTACAGGATAGAATATGAGTATAGCCATAGATAAGGATTGAAGTATATGCAGTAGTTTATCGCCTGGTGCAGCGAAAGACAGAGTGGGTGCGGGTGGGGTTTCAGAACGGAATCAAAAAATTGGTAAGGCACGCCACTCTACTAAAGAGTAGGGCTTGATAAGGATAGGGACATATCATCGGAATTATAGGACAAGTTTATCGATAATGCCGTTGTCCTGAGTAGGCGACATCCATTAAACTACGGAACATACAACAGCCGTTCTTCATTGCCATGGTCCTACCTCAAATAGTCATCCACATGCCGACTAGCAGGTCTACTCTCCCCCCTCGTCCCACTGACCCCAAGTCCAGCATTGCCAAGTGTAACTCCACTGACTTGCTCACTTACTACCTGCCTTGTTCTGAAATCATGAGATGTGTACACCTTACCCGCGAAAGTCGATGCAGAGGCAGTACTTGGTCTCTGCGCTGGACCGACAACGGGAGCAATACCGAAGGGCGGATGTCGAGCGGTAGAGAGGGATTGTAGTAACTCGGGGGCTAGTACGCTGAGGAGCTCTGAGGGGGTGAAGGAGTGGGTGTAGCCGTTTTCGGGCGATCTTAGGGATTCATTGAAGCGTGAAAGCTCTCGGTCATAAGGCGTTTCTTTTGAAAAGGGTGGAAGTGGAGCCGGCTGAAAGGCGTTGCGAAGAGGGTCCGAGGGGTGCAGCTCGGCCAGATAAGATTGAGCGAGTGCCGGTGCGACCGATCTGGTAGCCTTGTCGTCATTGACCGGTGGCATCTCGATGAGAGCCGTGATGACCTCGCGGCTGTACGCTAGCGGTATTTCGATAGCCCGATCGCCCTGATGTAGACGAGATCTGACTAGTAGTGGAGTGATTCGCCGTGCGAGGCCGGTCGACCAGTCTGAACCTATACCGCGTAGGAGAACGTCGAGGCCGAGATTGTAACCAGCATCCAAAGTTTCCCATTGCTCCAGAACATCCAGCAGTTTACCCAACCTACTTGAACCGTAAGGCCCATCTCTCACCGTCCAGTCGCCGGTGCCAAGGTCTTGAAGTGCAAGTAGTGCTGCCTTATCGGGCAGGAGCCTCCAAGCTGTATCCCTCCTTGATACCTCAGTTCCCTCAAGCAAGGTCTTATAGCGATGGCCATCAGGCGCTGTATCTCGTAGAACTGGGTGGAAAGTTTGTTTCGGATCGTCCAGCAATTTCTGCACTAATCGGGGATTTTCGAGTGTAAGGAGGTTTGAGACTGCCGTCGGGTGTCTGATGATTTCTTCGAGTACCGTCGGGTCTACATCCGAAAGCAATTCCAGGCATTCCACCGCCTTTTCCCGCTTGTCTGACGAGACTCCCCCATCTAGCATATGAAGGAGACCTCGCACTCCGCCCGCCCAATCCGATACCCAGTTCCAGTCCTCTTTCTCTGTCCATATCTTTCCCTGCTTGTCCGGGCCCATCGATCCATTCTTCGCTTCCGCCGCGCCGGGCGCGTATCCATAAATTGACAGTGACAAACGGTCAATTTTCCCAACAACAATCATCATCCTAGTACTAGCACTCTCTGGCATTCCAATATGGTAATCCTGTTCCCAGCCTTCATCACCATCGTAGATAATACTAGTTCCTGAAAGCGCATTGACGGGGTTGGAAGGCGAAACGTTGAATAGAATTTTTGCCTTGAATTGTGATGGATAGGTGCAACCGATTCCGGATAAGGTTTGAACACCTTCTGGCGTTATTCGCAAGGATTCAATACGTACTGGCGTCGAAAATCGAATGGTAAATACCGCGTCGGAAGTATTGCTTGGATGAAGGGTTGCCAAAAGGGTGTGGTAGAGTAGTCGCGGCACCGGCTGATCTATGGATGACATGGCGTCTCGTGTCTCCATTGCGATCTAGAATTTGGACTTGACCTACTTCTCAGCCAGCGACTTGGCTACTGGCAGCGGGAAGTTCGTCGTGGCCCGCATAGATAGCGTTGTATAGTGCTCAAGATGATTGATGCTTCACGTGACTGCCACGCGTTCCGGCCTGAGACGTCACCCGGTCCGGTCCCGCCGAATCGAACTTTACATTTCCAGCATATATAACTAGGCGAGATGCCCACCATGCCTTCTCTGTACAACAAGTCAAGCTCATTCAGACATGCTGCTATTACCGCTTATCGGAGCTGTATTAGCTCCACTTGCTCTGGCTCTGGGTGAGCAGAGAGTCATCTACTTTCCGGAAGACGCTCTCGAACTCGAGACCGGTACTGCTCAGGCTGTCTTCTCCGCCAGACATAATTCTGATGGCTACACAATTGCGTCAAAGTCCGATCATTATGCTACACCGTTCCTCTTGGACTCGAAAGACAATGTAGCGATTCACCTTGCGGCCAAGACTCTGGCGAGGGATATTCACACGATTACCGGCATCGAACCTAGGCTGTATAACGATAGTCTACCTTCCAATATTTCACATGCTGTCATTATAGGATCTGTTGGAAGCGACCTTGTGAAAGGAATCGAACATCGCAAGAAGGAACGGGAGGCGATCGAGGGGAGGTGGGAAAGCTACGATGTACGGGTTACTAAGGCCCCTCTGAAAAATCTTGATTCTGGCTTGATCGTCACTGGAAGTGATCGCGTAAGTCCTCCTCCTATTACAGTGTCTCGAATGTTACTCGAATGTTACATCGAGCTGATAGATAGCGAGGAACAGTTTATGCTCTTTACACCTTATCGGAACAAATGGGTGTTTCACCGTTTCATTACTGGGCCGATGTTCCCATTCGTCCTCGGTCCAATATCGCCTTCAATTCCTCCCTGACACTCTCACATGGGGAACCTACCGTCAAGTACAGAGGCTTGTTCATCAACGATGAGCACCCTGCCATGTGGACTTGGGCCGCTGAAAAGTGGAAAGTAGCCAAAGGGAAGGGAGCATTTACGACTGATCTTTACGAACCTTGGTTCGAGATGTTGTTGAGATTGAAGGGGAATTACTTTTGGCCTGCAAGTAAGATCACTTCTCTCAAAAGAAAATTCGAAAGAAGGAGCTTACCAATGATAGTGTACGCAAGTATGTTTGATGTCGATGGAGCCGATTGGCCCAAAGACGATCCTTTCCCCCCTACCCCCGGCCCAAACCAAGTCTTGGCAGATGACATGGGAATCGTAATGGGGACATCACATCATGAACCGATGGCTCGTAACAAACCCGAATGGGACCGCGCTCAAGAAGGCCCATGGGATTGGACCAACTCCGAATTCCTCGAGAAGTTTTGGAAGGTTGGAGCGGAACGGGCAAAGGGGCGAGAAACATTGTTCACAATGGGTATGAGGGGTGATGGCGATATGCCCCTCACCGGAGCTAGTAATGAACTTGTTCAAAGTGAGTCGACCCCATGGCTCGATGATGGGGCTGATATCAGATATTACTGCTGCTCAGCAATCTATCTTGAAGGATGTTTACGAGACTGATGACCTGTCGGATGTACCTCAGATGTGGGCTATGTACAAGGAGGTGGGAGAGTATTATCAACATGGGGTAAGTCCAGAGTATTCTTCACCAATTTCCACTGATTCCCTAGCTCAATGTACCCGATGACATAACCATCTTGTTCACCGATGACAATTATGGTAATCTGGTTACCGTCCAGGATCCTGAGAAATCACATCCGGCAGGAGCGGGAATGTATTACCATGTCGATTGTAAGGCTCTACTAATCTCTATCGTGCGAACGCTAACGAGAAGATGTGGGCAGGCCAAGAGCATACAAGTGGATCAATACCATCAATTTGGCCAAAAGTGAGTATCTCGTCCGACCTGAACCTCAGCTGATGGTCAAGCATGGGAACAGTTGTCGATCGCTAGAGCGTTCAACACCACGGCGATTTGGATTCTCAACGTCGGTACCCTCAAACCCCTCGAACTGCCAGTAGAACATTACATGTCCCTAGCATGGGATTTAGATGCTTGGCCCGTCAATTCCGTTGACCGTTTCCTGAAGGAGTGGGCTACCAGGGAGTTCGGCGAAGAGGTCAGCGATGAGACTGCTGATATAATGAAGAAGTATTCTGTACGTTTGGGGGCGATAAGTGACCATAACTGACGAGCAGATGTATGCTTCTCGACGAAAAGCAGAGCTAGTGGGTCCTGATACATTCTCGATTCTACATTACGACGAGTACGTGGATCTTCGCATCAAGTACTCATACTGATTATCAGGGCCGAGAGGGTATTGGAAGAGTGGCAGAGTCTCACGGACCGAGCTGAGAAAGTTTACGATTCTTTGGATAAAGAAACTCAACCAGCCTACTTCGAGCTGGTCTATATGCTCTGTTTGATGCAGACTAACCTTCACAAGCTGTACATGGCTTGTCAGTCTCCTTCTTGACTCTGCAGGGACATGCTCACTTTCAGCCGCTCGATCTACCCAATATGCAGAGCAGGCTAGGACCGCTACGAACGTGTATGCCAAGAAGACTTTCGAGTACTTTGAGGAGGATTGGGCTATCACGGAGCGTTTCCATTCAATGCTTGATGGGAAGTGGGACCAGTAAGTCATGATTCTATACCGCTCATGTGGACACGGACTGATGATACTCAGCATGCTAGGTCAATCTGTAAGTCGAGCCCGCCACCTCATTCTGCCAGTGTCGCAGTAAAGTAGCTGATCTTCTTAGCATATCAACTGGAATTGGCTACTCGAGCCAGAGAAAGACACAATGCCACCTATCTCATGGGTCAACCCTCATGTCCCTGCATACCAAGGTATCCCAGTGACCGAGCTGGAATACGGACAAGTCTCCTATATTCGCTTGACGATGGAAGGGTCCAAAGGGTCTTGGCCGGGTATGACGAGGTGGAACTGCGAGTTGGGCGAACATTGTGGGCTACCCACACTTCAGCCAATGGATCGATATGGTCGGACCCGATGGATCGACATCGGATCCAGTGGACCAAAGAATGTTCACTTCAATGTCACTACTCCCGATTGGATTAATGTTGAACCTCGACATGGTAAAATCATGCGGGACGCCAGTACCGATGCCCGGATCCGAGTCTCGGTCGATTGGGCTAAAGTGCCTAAGGACGCTGAGCAGGGTGAGGTCCATTTTAGCGTCACGGATGGATCGGAACAGACGTTCATCATTCCTATTGAGCATCACACTGCTCCTGAAGATTACTCGGGCTTCGTGCAAGGAGACGGATATATCGCCATCGAAGCGGCTCATCACGCGTCAAACATCACTGCCGACGAGTACGCCTTCATTGAAATGGATAACTACGGACGTACACTCAGCGGTCTCGAGATGTTCCCAATGACTTCCAAAAACTTTACGCTCGGTACGGGACCATCGCTTTCTTACGACTTCTACACTCATTCAGCGGGACAAGTCAATGTCACACTGCACATTGGCCCATCGTTGAATTTTTTGGGTCAGAATAAAACGCTCGCATTCGGGTTCCAATTCGATCAGACCGATGCTGTTATCGTTCGTCCAGTACCTACGCTAGGTATCAATGAAGTCTACCATGTCCCTACAGCGGTTGGGGCTGTACCATATGATTGGTATGATGTGGTCGAGAATGAAGTTAGGAAGGTCGTCATTCCTGTAGATATTGAGGAGAAGGGGGAACACTCGATAACGCTTTACGGGATGACGACTGGGGTCATCTTTGAAAGGATCATTATCGACTTTGGCGGTGCCAAAGCGCGAGAGGGTAGTTATTTGGGTCCACCCGAGAGTCTGCGAGTATGATGTAGAAAGTAAAGGACTTTGCGATGCAGATGTAGCAGCTCCAGCTTTCTGATTAACCTTACAGTCAGAGCATGCTCTTGCCGTCCGCTCTTCTTCGTAGGTTAGGTCATGTTCTATGCTGCCATTCGCAGCCTCTCTCCGGCCGCAATGCCGCCGGTCCGAGAAAATCAGGGTAAACATTCGGTATTCGGCTGCAGTCCGACCCGATTACAAAACTAGGAATAGAATTATCGCTTCTTGGCCCCTAGATTGCTCCACTCTTCCCCTAGCCTGCGTCCGAGAGACTGCAAGCAACCGCGAAATACCGACTATTATCATTCCGGAGATACATCTGCCCCGCGAGAGGAAGATGTGGGCCGCCCGGTCCGCCATGTGCCGCTGAGAGTTTTCCATTTGGTGAATAGATAAATCGAGGATGATCTGAGCGGCTAACCAGTTTCTTGTTCACGCCTGGACCATCGAGATGTCTGATAAAAACGAGAACATACAAAGCGTCAAAGACGATCCACCTATCCAAATCGAAGGTCATGATGAAGAGGCTTTCGACGCAAAGAACCCTCAACCAGCAGTTGTCGGCTTTACGGGGAAACATGCGGAACTCTACGCAGAAGCTCTAGAACGATATGGTCAGGATGGAAGTATCGATCCTGCAGCTGAGAAGAGATTGAAGAGGAAGATTGATTTTAGGATCTTGCCTTTGTTGGGTATTTGTTACTTCTTCTATTGTGAGTTATCCTTTTGCATCCTTCTGGGTGAACTGTGGCTGACAAATAGATGTCGACAAGACTACTCTCTCTTATGCTGCGATCTTTGGTCTTCGAGACGACCTGAGTCTGACTGGAGAAGAGTACTCTTGGCTATCATCGGTCTTCTACTTCGGTTGGCTGATCTGGGCGATCCCCTCGAACCTCATCATGCAGCGATGTCCACCGGCTTGGTACTTTAGCTTCAATATCTTCATGTAAGCATCTACGATCTCGAGGGCTGACTAGATATGGGAGATAGACTGACATCTAGGTGGGGAGCACTCCTCATGCCTCAGGCGGCTGTTCACAATTTTGGTGGCCTAACCGCACTCCGAATCCTGTCTGGGGCTTTCGAGGCCATCGCTGATCCCGCCCTGATGTTGTTCACTTCGATGTTTTACACTCGAGCCGAACAGCCCTCTAGGATATCATGTTGGTATGCCTTCAACGGTCTTGGTGTCGCCGGAGGTGGACTGATCGGTACGCATTCCTCATCATGAACACCAGCGAGTCATCGTCCTGATGTCTAGGCTACGGAATTGGTAGTATCAAAGGGTCCCTTGCTTCCTGGCGATACGAGTTCCTGATTGTTGGAGCATTCTGTGCGGCATTCGGGATCGTCCTGTTCTTTTTCCTACCGAATTCGCCAGTCACTTTCCGTGGATTTAGCCATGAAGAAAAGTTGATCATGGTGGCACGGATGAGAAAAAACCAGACTGGTATCGAGCAGCGAAAGATTCGATGGGATCAGGTCAGGGAGGCTGTCACCGACTACAAATCTTGGGCTTTCTTGCTACTTGGTGTACTAGGCAATATCCCAAATGGAGGTATCTCGAACTTCAGTACACTTGTCATCAAGGGTCTAGGATTTGAGTACGTGTTTCCTAATTGGTATGGTCGGGCGACTGACTGGGTAGTACACTTCATACTGCTTTACTCGGTATTCCTCAAGGAGCGTTAGTCTGTATCTGGATCGGTGCTGGGGCTTTCCTAAACGAGAAATTACCAGCCAACAGCCGAACCATCGTTTGTGCGCTGTTCATGCTTCCCACCATCGGCGGTGCTCTGGGATTCTTGCTTGCTCCCAGTGATGCCTACGTCGGGCGGCTTATCTGCTTGTGAGTTCCCGAGACAATCGAAGATTGGACTTGCTCTAACGGCGCAGCTATCTTACCGGAAGTTACCAATCGTCTTTTGGTAAGCTTAATGTAATCAGACGCATAAGGTACTAAATGAGCAGTCTTGTCACTATCCTTGATCACGTCGAATGTCGGTGGGCAGTCAAAGAAAATGATCGTTTCGGGTATGATCTGGGTAGGAGCCTGTGTCGGGAATATTGCCGGGTACGTCCCTCTTTCCATAGGCTCTTCTGGATCACAATACTGACGCTCAGTCCATTTTTCTATAAACAAAATCAAGCTCCCGGTTATCGACTTGGAATCGGTTCCATCTTGGTTTGCAACTGTCTGGAACTACTCCTTTTCATTTTCTTCCGATATGCCTTCAAATGGGAGAACAAGAAGAAAGAAAAGCTCAGGGCCGAGAGGGGACCCGTCACACAGGACGAGCTGAATGCTACGGCATTCCAGGATTTGACGGATCAGCAGAACCCCAATTTCACCTATGTGTACTAGATTTTACAACAGGCAATATAAGTCATATTGAAGATGCCACCAGATGTATCCATTTTCAGCAGTGATATATGACCGGACATCCAGTAGTGTGCTTTGCAGAATGTACCATTACTCGAGTCGAATCATCTTGATATTCGATGAAGTGGCATAGCAATACAAAATTGTCTCCAGAATCAAATTCGTATAGGTACAAACGAGAATGCTACCATCTCATGAGATTTTGTTGGCGGAATACCGACTCCTCGCCCTGATAGCTGGGCCATACTTCATGAGAATCAGTGGCGTCGGTCTCAATTCGTCAGCTGGTCAAGTCTATATGCCAGACTGATGATCACTCACGCTAGCGCCAGAGCAATGAAGCCGACGACGGTAGATGCCCAATGGGTTCCGAGGTTCTCGTACAAGTTCGAAGCGAACAACGGAAAGATCGCCCCGAATAATGATCTTACAACAGTAGCAGCCGCTAGAGCGGTAGCTGCAGACCAGATGTATACGTCGACAATATAATTTGTCCTTGAGCCCATCAGTCAAAAGCTGAATTCCGATACACAGCCACTTACAGGCTGACAAAGAGGCCTAGAATGGCTGTACCCAGCAGTACCATCGCCAACAATGGGCTTACCCAATGGACGTCCGGACCACTAGTCCACGCGAACCAGAACATGGATATGACCAAAGAGCAAGAGCAAATGACAGAAAGTTCGAGCCTCTTTTCGGGCTTGACCGGTCTTGGTGCAATGGCTGCGACATGTTTGAGGTATCTCGGCTCGATCACCGTCATGAAACTGAGGTGAGCAGAACCCAAATGAAGAAGTAAGCCTCTCACAAGACTGTACAGATGGCACCACCTGCAAAGATTGCCAGGAAGACAAGACCATTCTGACCGGGGTTGAAACCGTGATTGGCGACAAAGACGAATGGGAAAGCAGGAAACTGCGACATGAGCGCCAAATCCCAAAGCGTTCTCCGAGGTGAGATGACGTACGAGTAGGTACATTATACCGTAGACGACCGACTGGTAAAGAATGATAGCCGCCAGCATTGGCTCCTGCGCGACCATGATGAATGGCTTGAATAATATGTTGTGGACTCGAGCTTTGAATGATTGATCAAGCTTTTCCACTTCATTGATAAGTGTCGACCGATAGTTTATGTCAGAGGATGCTTACATGGTGCGTACCATCGCTCTTCTCCGGTCTCCTTCCGTAAACGCTTAGCTTTCTGAGCGAGGATTTTCGGGGCTGCCTGTCAGCACAATCGCGATGAATGAGAAAGGCTTACGGTATGTTTCTGGTATACCAAACATGATCAGCAGTGTGCAGCAGCCAGCAAATATCGAAGTCGTCCAAAAGACCCATCTCCAGGTCTATCATCAGCTACCGTCCGCCGTATTGTATGAGTGAATTACAGTCCCGGACACCTCGATGTAACCTGAAATGATGGGTCCAATGGAAGGTCCTGCAAAGGGGCTCAAACAAAATATGGACATCGCCTTTCCTCTTCGGTCTACGTCCCAGATATCACTTAGAACCGCCCCAGCATTACTGATCGGTACTGAAGCAAATACTCCGCTCAAGAATCGGATAATCAACAAGCCGGGTAGATTGGTAACTAGGGCATTGGCGATTTGAAGAGCAGTGTAGATTATATATGGAAAGAGGAATATCGGTTTTCGACCCCATATTTCGGAAGCTGGTCCCCATATTATAGGGCCAAAAACGTATCCAGCTAGGAACTGCCTGTCAGCCTTGTCTCGGTGAATATCGGACCACGTACAAGAGATATACAGAGTACAGCAACAGGCATTCCCTCGAGTGGAAACTCCGCTTGTAGAGGTTCCGCGATCCCGGAAGGTATGGAAGAAGAGAAAGTGGAGTTAAGTGTAAGCAAGCCCGATGCAAAGGTCAAGAACCATCGGTATCCCACTCCCCAGTTCTGGTCGTCAGCCACTTTACTTGCAGACTCATCGTAAACCTGCCTTGGGATTGATGCGCTCTCCAGGATCGAAATGGACTTCCCATGGATCTGTGACCGGATCCAATGAATCGCTCTCGATGTCTTTCAATTCGTCCTCTCGTCCCACCCTTTCCCCACTCGGTCTCCTTATAATCTTCTCTTCGTCGCCTGTATGCCCCGCCGCACTCATTGTGGTGTCCACCTAGATATCAGGGGTCTCTACCTCCTATGAACACACTTGACTTACGATTGTGAGTTCAGACCGAGAAGACATGGGAAGAATGAAACAGCGAGCAGCAAGACGACTTCCCCACTTATCGAATTGCAACTGGGGTTTATCCGAAAACTCGGCATCTGGACCGGCATCCCCTTTTCCACGGAAAAACGGGAACCTACAAGTGGAGGACCGGTGGAGGTACAGTGGAGGGAGGCCTGACTAAGACGGCTGCATAGTTTTTGCCCAAATACAAAATACAGTCACAAAGTAAGCATAACAGTCTTGATTTCAAACGCCCTAAAAGTAAGATCAATCACATCCCTGAACAAGTCCGTCACGACATCCAACTCCTCGACATGATCCTCCAGTATATTGACGATACTAGCTCTTGAGATGTGTAGACTTGAAGACAGCTTGACGACTCCTCGACCACCCATATTCTCGTGTAGACGAAGAATCACCGTCTTTGCCTTTGCCTTGGCCTCGACAAAGCTATGGGAATCGAAATCGTTCTCGCCTCTCTTGATCGTTTCTAGCATGACGTTTGGCGATCCTTCGAGGGTGAATGGTGCAGTCATGTACTCGATGGAGTGATCGATGACTATAATTAGCGATCGCCCCCCCTTCCCTCCTGAGGTTACTACTCACCCTTCAGAGGATTGTTGAATGCATGAGCAACCTGTTGAACATCGCTACTTTCATATGTACCCAAATGAGGGTATATCGCAAATGAGAATTCTTGCTTCCCTTGATCGGCTTCTGGATCAGGCTCAGTTGGTCCTCTCAGTAGACTCATAGTCATTGTATTCCCCTGTGTCGCGTAGCCATATTTACAATCGTTGATAAGGGCGACACCATAGCCGTATTCAGAGTAATCGGCGAATTTGTGAGCGGGTACCTCGAATTTAGCTGCGTCCCACGAAGTGTTTCGATGAGTGGGCCTCTTGGTCACCCCGAAAGCGACGTCGTAGGTGGCTTCTTGAGCCCACAAGTCGAGTGGGAGCTCGAACTTGAGTAAGCGATGCCTTTCATGCCAATCAACATGGCAATCGAATCGAAGCATGCTCCTAGCGCCCTTCCGAAGTGAAGCGGAAAGAACGTCAAGCGAGATCGAGATCTTGGCGGTAGATTGTCCGTATTCGAGGGTACATTCGACAACACCCCGAAGTGGCCCTTTCTCCACGACGTGACAATCGGCTTCGAGGCGCTCGCACACGTCAAGAGTGTACGAGTATAATTCCCAGGCACTAGCATGAGCGGCGTTCAGTTCAGTTGCAAGAATTCACTTGCTCGGCATCATGAGGCATGTCCTTGAATATCATAAATCCAGCAGATTTACCCTCTGGTATGATTTCTCGCCTACACGTCAGCGAATTGAAGAGCACATGATGTAGCATTCACCTTTCGCCTTTGTCATACAGGCTTGTAATTCGTCCTTTGGTGATGATGACATCGAGACTGGCATTGCTCATTTTGATAGAATCTCCCTTTTGGTATACTGCTTGATTAGTCACGCCAAGCGGAGGGCGACACAACGTACCGTTGACGCCTTCGGACTCGAGAGGCTCGTAATTCTCCATCTTGCCCATGAGCATATGAGTATCCACCCCCGCTACGCCAAATGTCCCATTCCCTAACGGAATGACCTCTTTCCGAGCATGAGATGGCAATGTGTTGATGAATGATTGCGAGTTGGATTCGCCTCCGAGCGCTGTGATGGCCTCTTTGAACAGGTCCTTGGCTTCTTGGTGGATGGCGGCGAATTTACGATCGTAGTCTTCTACTGCGAGGTGGATGGAACTACCAGGTAGCGTATCGTGGAACATACATAAGCATAAGCTCTCCAATACATTGTCGAACCGCTGATGATTAACTCTGCTTTACTTCGAGCTGTAGAGCTTACCTCCTTGGGGTAGGAGTACTTGGTTTGGACTGAAGCAAGTGTTGAGATATATTCAGCCTCCCTGATCAGATGTTCCGAGAGCCTGAAGTTCCGTTTGGTCCGAGATTGCGAGGTCTGAACAGCACGGTGCCGCTCTAGGTAAAGTTCTCCGACCCTGAAAGTTAGTAACGTTGCGCGAGAGTGACATACCAAGCTGGGAGAGATTTCCCATTGTCGGTGCTCTTCCTCGTATGTTCGAAGAATTCCGATAGCGAGAAACCAGTCTTGATCAAGGGCAACTGTTCTCCACTCCTATCACTGTGCAAACCGGCAGCCCTGGTCCTTCGCATTCGTTCGAGCATCACCGCCGAGGGTCCACCTCCACCATCACCGTTCCCAAACATTAGAAGAGATTCGTTGGTGACATCGAGGTTCTTGTGATGTGAATATCCTCTCATGATCTCGGGAAGGGTACAATCGGAATCATATCGCTGGATCGGGGTGATGTGGGATAGAAGTTGGGTACCGTCCAGTCCGACCCAGTTGAAGGTGGTCAGTGGGAACTCATTGCTGCATGTCAGAATAAAAGTCTTCGTCACTCGAGCCGGCTTACTTCAAACTCCAATTAAGCTTATGGGTAAAGAAATTGGGACACCCACTCAAACGAGCGATTTGTGGGATCTGGGGTCCAAATCCGACTCTTCGTCAGCGCATTCGGAATGATAAAGCCGAGCCTTACATGTATCGGGAAGTACAAGGACATCGCAAGTAATACCGAATCTACTCTTGAAGTACTTTTGTCCATGCACGAACTGCCTTGCCAGGCTCTCCCCACTCGGTAGATTACCATCCATCTCCACCCAGCAACCACCGTTCACGTCTATTCTCAGCTATACTCGACAGGCAAGAACTCACCAAATTTCTTATCCTTAATCTTCTGCTTGACTTTTTCAAACACCGCTGGATAGTACTCTTCCAGCCATTTGTAATGCTGCGCTGCTGAGGCAAAGAATCGGAATTCGGGGTATCTGTCGGATATCTCGATCTGACTTGACCATGTTCTAGCGACCTTCTGTTGAGTAGCGCTCCAAGGCCACAACCTAACATCAGCTTTTGTTACACACAGATATATAAAACAGCTTGCCAAGCGGTGTCGATGTGACAGTATCCCAAAGCCCATAGACTACCTTCCTCCTGTCCCGTCTGCTTGTTGGCATCTTCTTGCCATCCTTTGCCCATTACATCTTCCGCAAGCTGCCTGCATTCCCTGACGCTGTCCATGGTACCATCAAAGGTGTTCATGATCTTGTTGGCGAGTGCTCTAGCCTTGTTACCGAGGGGAGACTGCTGAGGCAAGACTTCGGGTAAAGAAGCGAGAAGTTCGAAATCCCATGAGAGGCGTCGAGCTTCGAGATTGACTGCTCCAACCGCGACGGTCTCGAGAGTGTAGTATTTGTCTTCCTACCGATAAGTCTTGCGGTTCCAAAGAGCAGGATAGACTCACGCGAACATCATCCTGGGGACCGGCCCCGAACATCCCATTGGCCGATACTTCGATATATCGGATACATTTGCCAGAAGCTACCTCCTTGTGGGGTATGATGTATTCTACTCGGCGATTGTAGTCGAATCCCCCTTTATCGTAAGCAGTTTTAGGTCGTCGAACTGTGTGACTGACCGGTGATACCTTGCAAAGCGGTGCCCGCTGAGTCAAAGATCATTCCCTCGCAGGATGGATCAAAGATGACTACCTGTTAAATTCTATCTCCAGAACAACCTACATTCCACTTGATCATTCTTCTTCCATTCAGATGGAATAGGTATTGACACCTTCAGCCAGTGTTGGGTCTGCAGTCAGCAACGAGCTAAAGCTTCCGGCTGGCCTACCCAGCTTGGTCCAAACTTATGGCCTAAGTCTATCTTTTTCGTGTTCCCGGCTTCAATCTCTTTCTTAGCCTCGTCAAAGGTGGGTTTTGTTCTCCCAGGCGCTTCCCAGCATAGAATCTCGATATTATCTCGCTTGTCGGCGTAGATGAGTGATGATAGGTTCCACTGAGAGTATCTACCTCCTACAAAGGTTCTCAGTCGGTTCTGGATGTCAGCATCCTGTTCATGCCAGCCAAGAAAGACTGACTGAGATGGCACCGTTATCGGGCTTAGCACCTGCCATGTGAGCCCGTGGATCGCGCAAACTCGTACGAAATTGAACTCACGGCTTTCGAAATTATGCCACGGGTACATTTCTCTGTCGTTACCTCTAGCTTCCCTGTTCTGCATTCTCTTGTCTAAGCTCGATGCGCAACAGACTCAATGAAAGGGATGGTATACATGGACAACCTGGAGAGTGGAGGTAGATGGGGTAAACACGTGGTATAACCCCGCATCGGGTATCTCCGTCTGACACCCCCACTTCTTCCTTTTGATATCGCCATACGTTCCGATGGCTAGACAGGCTGGCCTGGGCAGGGCTCCCGCAAGCTACTCAGCTCAACTTTCCCACCACTGGATTACGGAAATACGTATCGGAATGGCCAATCTGGCTAGGAACATGGCCAATTGTACTTCCATCATTTACTCGGCAATCCGGCCAACTTTCTCGGCTGTGGAGCTCAATCGGAGAGTAGGCTTGAGCCGAAGACCAACACCAAGAGATTTAGCGCTTTTATTCGATCTACCCTCGTCCCCCCAGGGATCCTTCCTCTCCAGCTTCAAGAGGGAGACGACATTACTGTATAGTTTCACGGCTCAACTGTTCCCAGCGTTCCAAGCTTATAATAACTTGGCAAATATAGGTCACACGCGTCTTCTTCCTTTCCGGCGCCTGTGGCCGGCCTTCACGCCCTTGTCGCATGAGTGATCGGCGGAAGGTCCATTGCGGGGCATAAGTAAAGAATAACCTTTCCCCACCCAGGACTGTGGAGCCAGATAAGTGGGTTCTCTCTGTTGAGTTGGGTGGGGAAGAATAGGAAAATATATATCATGGTTGAGGTTGGTTCTTCAACCTGGACGCCACATACTTGCACATGACTCTTGGGCATTAATTTAAAGGTGAGTAGAATTCTCAGACATGTCCTCTGGGAGAGGGACTGTCGGTTGACATGTAGATGACGGAGTACAATACTCAGAATCGAAATAGGGACGATATCGTTCCTACTCTCCCTCAAACCTCAGTGACCAGTCCGTACGATAAAGAAAAGAAATTTGATGACGAAATTGGTCCAGCCGACGAAAAGGTCGAGACAATCGCGGCTACTCGAGAGCTTAGTGAGCAGACGCCGGAAATGCGAAACAAGATTCTCCAGTATTACGGTCGAAAAGCCGAAGATGACAACCTCGCTCCGGCGGCTGATGTGACCGTCATTCTCGAGAAAATCTTGTCCATGTCAGAAGAAGATGCTTTGGATATTATCGTCAGGGCTATGGAGTATCATCAGAATGATCCAAACTTCCCACCTGGACTGATGGATCGGTTACATGCGCTTTCAATGGGTTACAAGGGGTCCGACATGGAACAGGATGATTGGTCATTTGACTTGAGGACCGAAGCTGCCATGCTCCACTACCACTCGCCATATCCGGAAGTCAGATCCGTCACGGATCCATTCGATGATCCAACGGTACCTGTCGAGACTATTCGTGCTTATGTACTCGGAATGGCCTTTATGGCCGGCTCAACCGCACTCAACACCTTCTTCTCGCCCCGACAACCGTCCATCTCGCTCGGATCAAACGTTTTGCAACTCCTTCTGGCTCCATGTGGAATGTTCTTTGCAAAGGTTCTTCCCAATTGGAATTGGACCGTTCCGCATTGGGTCCCACTTATGGGTGGAAGTGTTGCTCGATTCAATCCCGGTCCTTGGACCTACAAAGAGCAGATGCTCGCTACCATCTGCTTCGCAGTCGCTTCGGGGGCTGGTGGGACATACTATGTCTACCTTGTCCAGATGCTTCCTCAGTACTTGGGTAACGACTGGGTTGACTTTCCTTACGAGATACTGGTATGTCACTCATCAACCAACAAGTAAAGGCCCAGGCTGATTAGCAGTTGGCACTTTCTGTGCAGTTCTTTGGATTCGGCTTCGCAGGTCTTTTACGTCGATTCGTCATCTTCCCCGTTGAAGCCCTCTGGCCCAAGATATTACCAACCTTGGCGCTCAATCGAGCCTTGATCATGCCAGAGAAGAAGGGTGAAGTCTTGAATGGTTGGAAAGTGGGCAGGTATAGGTACTTCTTATACTGCTTTGGTGGAATGTTTTTGTATTTCTGGATACCCAATACATTGTTCACCGGTCTACGAGTGAGTCTCTTCTGACTAATAACGATTAAAGGTGATCAAGCGAGCTGATGTTAGCTAATGAATTGGATGACCTGGATTGCGCCCAACAATTTCGCTTTGGCGAACATCACCGGTAGTTATGGTGGAATGGGTTTCAATCCGATCTCGACTCTTGATTGGAATACCGCTGGTTCTGGTAAGCATCATCATCTTATGCAATCGCGCTATCTGACTATCAGGTTTCTTGACTACACCATTCTTCTCTACTATTCAGCAGTACATCGCTCGAGTCCTTTCTGGATTGATCATCATCGGCATGTATTGGGGCAATTACTATTGGTCCGCCTACATGCCTATCAACTCTAACGAGTCATTCGATAATACCGGACAAAAGTACAATGTGACAAGAATTATGGGGGATAACGGTTATATCGACGTTCAGTCTTATCTCGATTACTCTCCCCCATTCTTCTCTGGAGCAAACGTTTTTGGGCAAGGTCAGTCTTCTACTAATCATGGAAGTGGATAAGGCTGAAGGAATAGGAGCTTGGTTCGCTTGGTACTCCCTTACCTTGACTTATGTCTGTATTCGAAAATGGGATCGAATGTCTGCTATCGGAAAGGGAATGTGGAAATCGTTACGGAAGGGTACATCGATCTATCACGGTCTCAATGACCCCCATACCCGAATGATCTCTGCGTGAGTCCCATCTCCTATGTCGTCGCTGACGGCAGCTATCCCGAAGTCCCCGAATGGTGGTTCCTGTGTATCATTGTCTTTTCATTCGCCTTCGGAGTTGCAGCTCTCGAAGGCTGGCCAACCAATTGTCCCTGGTGGGCTCTAGTCATGTTGGTAGGAGTCAATGCCATCTTCCTAGTCCCGTCGGCGATCATGGCCGCAGCAGCGAATGTGACACTTAACACCGGTGTCCTATTCCAACTCTTGGCTGGAGTGGTTTTCGCCGGAAATCCTCAAGCTCAGGTCATCATGCAGGCGTATGGATCTAATTTCATTGCCCAAGCCGATAACTATATTTCCGATCAGAAAATGGCCCATTATGCCAAAGTACCTCCTCGAGCGATCTTCCGAGCCCAGACGATCGCTGTGTTCTTGAATTGTTTCATTTTCATCGGAATGTTGAATTGGATGGTGGAGAATTTCAACCGGGGAACCTTGTGCACATGGGAGAATGAGCAGGTCAGTCTACAATCTGAAATCCGAATGAAAAAAGCTGATGGCCAGAGATTCGTATGTACAAACGCAGTTCTGTTTTAGTAAGCCACAATTCGACCTGATTTATCCATGACCTGCTGATTAGTAGCGCATCAGCGGTCCAATATGGTGCATTCGGAGTCAAGAACTTCTTTGCCCTTTACCCAATCCTTCCATGGTGTTTCCTAATGGGAGCAGCAGTAGGGATCCCATGGGCCTGTACCCAGAAATACGGTCCCGGCCTTCGAGAGCGATTCAGGACGACCTGGCGAGAATCGACTTACAACTCGATCAATAGGTACTTCTTCATCCCTTTGAGTTGGCTGAATTACTTCGATCCGGCTGTTACCTGGTCTGGCGCATTGAATTGGACTGGAGGAAACAATCTTACGTACGCTACGAATGGGGTCTATATTGCTTTCTTCTTCATGTACTACGTAAAGCGTCGATATGGTGCTTGGTGAGTCTCTTTCCTCGCGTCATGGTGTTCTGGATCATTGGGGCTGACTCGTAGGTGGGAGAAATACAATTACTTGACGGAAGCTGGCTTTGATGTCGGAATTGCTATCAGTGGTTTGATCCAGACTCTCATCTTTGCGTTTTCGAACGGAGGCAATGGTATCAGTCTTACATGGTGGGGGAATACCGTCGCTACTCAGGTCAGTACTCATTTGCCTTAACTCATTCTCGTCGTCCCGCAACTCATGCCACAGGGCCTCGATTACGCCTCCTATGTTCAGAATTCTACCCTCTTACCGCTACCCGAAAAGGGGTACTTTGGTCCCGATCCCGATGCCTTCCCTCGTACTTGGGGTGGATACGGTTCTCCGTCGTGAAGTATTCGTTCTCGGGATTGGAAAAGGAGGATTATTCAGTTTCAAGTACAACTTTAATTTGATTTGTAGGTTCATGCTCGATTCGTAGGAAAACAAAGGTTGTGGGTTGTTGTAGCGATCCGGCAAAGTCAGACAGAAATGCAGTTAGTTATGATCACCTAAGCTTCACGCCTATGACGCCTGGCAGGCGATTCAACTCGGCAGAATCAAGCCGATCTCACGACTTGTGGAGCGCAGGGTAGGGTCAGAGTGTACCAGCAGCCCGCCATCCCGCAGTCAGTGTCCTGTAATCAACGGGGCATCTTGGGTTGTCGTGTGCCCTTGTTCTAGACTCCATGTGTGCGTCTGGAACAGCAATGACGAAATGTCAAGGATCATCGGAGGTTGATATGTTTCGGGATCCTTACTCAGGGCTTTCAACACCTCCCCGTCGTCCCGTGTCTGAGTACAAGTAAATGCAACGGCATTATCGATAATTATCGAGATAACGCCGATGCATAGCTATGTAGAGGATGATTGTTCTCTGCTAAATTGGAGCCGTTGCATGCATTGTAGCATCAGGTAGAACGATGATGGGTAGAATGATGATGAAGGTGAAACGCGGTCAATTGACGTTATTTTAGTTCAAGTTTTTTTATTATGGCCTCACACTCTCCACTAGCTTCACATCCACCTCCAGATCCTGCGAGGTTGGAAACATGGTGCAAAGATCGAGGTGCTATTCGACATCCTGGTATACGACCACAACTAGCCACTGATGGGAGTGGATGGGGCGTCTGGGCTAGTCAAGACATTTCTCGAGGTGAAATCTGTACGTCACCTGTGTTCCTCATCTTATCGAGAGAACTGAATATCAGTATGCGCTATACCCCGTCAATCGATCTTGTCCGCTCGCACTTCATCGCTTAAGAGGGAGTACCAACCTGAATCAGCAGCTGATATCATTCTACATCTCACGGCGTGTTTATTACACGAGCTAAGATTAGGAGAAGAGTCGGAATGGTATGGCTGGTTACAGATGATTCCTAGGGATACTGTCTCGTTACCTACGCTATGGTCTGAGGACAGCGTGGGAGGTCAGGACGGACGAAAAGCTATGGAGTGGTTAGTAGGTACGGAAGCGGAGAAACAGCTAGAGAGGAAGGAAGGTGAGGGTTTATCCCTGGTAAGCATTCACCTAACATGGAAGGGCGGAGTGATGGAGCTGATGAATAGGAAGCACTGATCTCCTATCATTCAGACCTCGAACTACCCCCGACCTCCTCGCATCCCGAACAAAGCTCTCTCCCAAGCTTCTTGTATGCCTACTCGATGGTATCGAGCCGAGGGTTCGCTCTCGATTCGTATCACCTCATAGGCTTGATTCCCTTTTGCGACATGTTCAACCATTCCTCTTCCAAACCCCATACTTCACTATCGGTAGACTCGAATGTTTGCGAAACATGCGGTTCATTATTGCAATGCGAGCACGATGGGCTGGAATCCGAACGATTAGACTCATTGCCAGCGACGTACCTAGCGAAGCTGGAGGAGGATGGAATGGCAGATATGGTTGATATGCGAGTTCAAAGGGATATAAGGATGGGCGAACAGGTCTTCAGCTGCTACGACGAGGAACATGCCGACGCGGAATTCTTGGTCGAATATGGATTTATCGAAGGTGAACATACAGCTATCACATGGTCATATCGCGATTTCCTTGACCCAAATCGTCCAGAGAGTGCTCGACGATTCATGGCCTTACTTCAACGCCCTTTCTTTACCCAAGAGCCCGACAAGGAACACCCGAAAGTATTGGTTGGTCCACCGTGTCCTGCGAACCAACAACCTGAACCACTTATCATACGGCCAAACGGTGAGATATCAAGCAGTCTGGCTACTATAATATTCGGTGCCACCTTCGATGGAGATTACGATGTCGAACGTATAGGAGATGCTCTAGACTCGACACTAGAAAGTTTGAGATCTGGAGATGAAACTTCCGATCCGCACTCACTGCAATTGGCGAATGGGGTATGTTCGCTAATCCGGGAGAGGCTGGATACGTTCTACCGGAAAGAGATATCGCTGGAGATCCTGAGGAAGGAGGTAGATGTGAGTCATCTCCTCGTCCGTGTACGTGGGCTGATGATCAGTGTCTGCAGGATCCAGAAAACGCATTGGAGCGAATGGCAGCAGAGTACATGTTTTCGGAGCGCAAACACCTGGAGAACCAATATGCCAGATGGTCATCCCTCGCGTCTACATCATGCAGCTGAGCGCGTATAAGCGCGAAGATCGATCCGAGATTGTCTAAGCTACTATGGGGAATTTGTAAATCAGGAGGAAATGGCAGTATAGCAATTGTGGATCTCAGACGAATCGTCGCAATCTGTCTGATGTACTCGAGTATAGTAGCACGGTCACAACCAGCCCTTGTCTTCTGGATACAGCAGGTCTTACAATACAGAGTCCACAACATTCATGCGAGAGATAGAAACTTGAACAACCCCTCAACGTCGACTTCCACCTCTTGATCCCTAGCGCATGCATCTCTAGCCCACTCTCAAATCGCCCGTCCTCTGAACTGATCTCGACCACTTCTTATCCATCCTCTCTGCCATCTCTCGATCCTCAGTTCCCACCCTCTAACTCAATCCTCGGCAACCAAACCCCTCTCCCTAAGCCCCCTCTCCTCCAGACTCATTCGTGAATTCAATATGCTTTTGAATATCCGCCAATGAAACTGTAGGTCTATTGATCTGAATACTCTTCTCAAAGTCCCTCACTGATAATAGCGGTTCGAGGAGTTCTTCAGAATTAACATCGGTCCATGTTTTCTCTTGAGCCCCTTCAGCGCCTGGTGAACATGGGGTGAGCTTGGTCTTTGGGCCTTCGGGAGTCTCAACCGTCGTCTATGGTCAATGTCAGCTAACGTTTTGTATGAGAGTATATGCCAAGGGAGGAACGATAGGATTGGGGACATACCTCTTTGAAGTGAGTTGCCGAGAGGACTTTCCGGACAGGCTGCATGAGCGCATCTCGGACGATGACGGCAATATCACTTCCGGAGTATCTATCATCAGCAACTTGTCCATGGCACAGTCCTTTTTAAGCCAAATCTTTAAGTGCAATGAAAGAGAAAGAGAACTCACCCATCAGTAAGCTCAGCGAGAGACTGGAAGTCCTGTGATGTAAGACCGTGGGGCGTAGTACCGACATTCAGTTCAAACATCCGTCTTCGGGCATGAACGTCTGGAAGAGGGATATAGATACGTTTCTCGAATCTGGGTATCAGCGCTTTCAACACAGAGGAGAGAAGCAGAAGAATAGAGTGATGGGCGGTTGAAAAACAAGTGATCTGAGGATCGGTCCAAGGTATGGTAGCTGACAGTCAAGAGAGACGTGAAGGAAAAGATCAGGTGAAAGGGGAAATCGGAAGGAGGTAGAGTAAACGTACCGTCGCTTGATTGCTGGATCTAATTGCCAAGGGATATTCGTAGCTCCAAGGACAAGCACTCCAGTATCATCATTACCGACACCGTTGATCTGGTATTAGTACCTTTGTCCACAGGCGCCGAGTTGTATGGACGTGACATACCTGAACCAAGAACTCTGTCTTTATTCTCCTACTAGCTTCTGATTCTCCTTCTCCTCTTGTTCCGGTTAATGAATCAATCTCATCAATAAAGATAATTGCTGGTTTCTGTTCTCGAGCCATTTGAAATAGTTGTTTGACAAGTCTAATTGTCAGCTTCACCTCTTCGAAGTCAAGTACAGATAAATGTCCAGCTAGTTCAGAAGCCAGACATCTATCTCACTCCTTTCCTGTAAAGTCTCGCTTGAACTCACCTTTCCGACTCTCCCATCCACTTTGAAACCAAATCAGAACTAGAAACACTAAAGAAAGTGCTCTTTGCCTCGGTAGCAACTGCCTTGGCCAAGAAACTCTTTCCCGTTCCAGGAGGTCCATACAATAGAATACCTCTCCATGGTGTCCTTTTCCCCGTAAACAATTGAGGGAATTTGATGGGTAAGATAACGGCTTCTTTCAATGCTTCTTTGGCCTGAGCTAAACCAGCGACATCATCCCATGCGACATTCGGTGATTCCGACAAGATAGCTCCTTGTAATCCTGATCGTAGTTTCTTGATTTCCGGATCATCATCGTCTCCTCCTCCTCCTCCATTACCTTTGACATCTGGTCCTCCTGCTGATGATGCCCCTCCAGATGTTGCTCCTACTTTTGACCTTGTACGTTTCTCTTCCGATTTAGCGATATGTTCTTTTAATTTCTCGGCTCGATCTAGGTATTCTGTGAATTTCTTTCGGATGAGTTCCTTGAGCTTATCGTTCTTCTCGTCTAAGGGTCAGTAGTGAGGACTAGGCGGATGACTTCGTGTATGAGCTGCAGTGAGCTTACATTTCATAGCCTGTTGATTAGCATCGCCATCATCGGAAGATCTGGGCCGAACTCACCATCATGAAGTAATCTAGTGAATCCTGATACTGCTTGTATGCCTCCTGACCCATTAGCAACATACGAGGACGTGGGACAACACGAACCGCATAGTTCTGTTTGACATCCTCATCGATAGCTTTCTGAACGATAGCTATCGCTTTCTATATCATCAGCTGCCATTGCTGCACTCTGAATGGTGACTCGCATCTAGGAAATTGGAGTTGGACATGGCTAAGAGTGATCTATGAAAGAGAGAGAGTGAGAGACATGACGCGATTCACCATTCATCCTGTTGTTGTCTCGGTTGATCCCGTCTATTCACTTATCATACTACTTTCTACATTACATATACCGTACATCCAGCTCTGGACCAATGGCGAGCGCGTCAGGTTATAACCACCACAGATTCTCGAGGGCTGTGCTCAAGAAATCGAGGAAATGGGAAGCTAGCTTGACGTTGGAATTCCATACCAATACTTGGAAGTTTGAACATTCAGCAAGTCGCCCCGTTATCCTCTCTTCAAGGCAATCCTTCTCCAGGCTACAAAGGCTAACTGGACTCAGGCAATGATATTCACATACGACGGTCCGATGCGCCCATTCCTTCTTGCGTTAAGATCACAAACGATCCCACCGGCCTTGATGCCATTCTTATACGATATTCAACCTCCAATATCTTTCGTGGATGGTTGTATTGTGGTGGAGATACATGATCTTCGACGCAATCCGGAAGCTCGGACTAGGGTAGTCATGCGTCCTGCACCGCTGGCTATTTCGCAGACTATTGATCAGATGTTGGACCGGAATGGAGTTTCAACCGAGGATGAGCATTTGGCATTGGGGATCGAGTCTAGGATTCTGGTACGTGCCCTTATGTTCTTCTACAGCCCGTTGCCATTCACCCTGTTCATCAACTATCTATTGCTTGATTGTATTATCTCTGGACTACTAGAAGGCGACGACAAGTACGGACTCGCGCTAATCCTTAGTCCGGAACATCCGCCCCACTCTACATAGGAACATCAATCCTGGCAACACGCAACGCTGTTCTAGCTCTAGCTCTAACAGCACCAATACCCCCAAACTTGTCGGTAAATGGTCAACCACGCGCCACAACAACAACACAAGCTTCTTCATCAGATTACGAACGTATGCGACGTCTCTTACGCGCCGGCGAATCGTCATCTACTCTCACATTTCAACCCAAATGGAATGTCTTACAAGCGAAAGCTCGGGCTGAAGAGATTGAGAGGGAGAAAGCGAGGGAAAAGGCAGAAGGACAAGCTGCCATGGCGGCTGCTGCTGTTGCAGCTGCTCAGGGTGGGTATCAGGGAATGGGAGCCGGAATGGGTGTACCGAATGGAAATGGAGAAGCTCCGGGGACGGAAAAGAAGAAGACTAAAAAGAAGAGAGCGGCAGAAGAAGATGCTGGTGGTGAGGTCAAGAAGACCAAAAAGAAAAAGACCGCGGCCGCTGGTGCAGCCAGTGCAGCTGGGGGAGGGGGTGGAGGGGATCAGAAAATCAAAATTGAACCTGCTGGCGCTAATGCTACGCCGGAAAAGCCAAAGAAACCAAAGAAGAAGAAGGTTGTGGCTGAGTAGGCGTAAGGGGTGGTCTGGGTAAAAGGATTCATTGTCGAAGATGGGATAAGATTGTCCGGTTGTAGATTACACATCATGTCACTAGTTGTATCCGTATTCATTATTGCATTTATTTTCATTCTACAACTAGGTCCTACAGGACGAGTAGGCCACATACAATATAATTTACAACGGTATTGATGATCCTTAACACCCCATCGGATAAGATCGGCTTGTGTTCGTATCGTATCATCCCTTGAAAGGAGAGCCCAGCAGTTCAGCACCACGCCCACCCTTCTCCCTCAATTTCTTGAGTTCCATCCTATCATCAGCGCCACCCTCGCCAGTGTCATAACCTCAACAGCATTACTACGCCCAGGACCCATGTCGATTTCCACAAAACTTACGCTTTCGTAATCACCCCAACACAATTCTCGGCAGCCATAGCATCTTCCTCATTTGGTTCTCTTCTTCCATATCTCGCTTTCTCGACAAGAGCATCATATGAGACTAGATAGAGTAATAAACCCGGATCGGATTGTACTACCGATGACTGAATTAGTGGTCTGAGAGAAGTTGGAGATGGGTTCGGTGTGGAAATAGGTATTGCTTTTTCTATTCGTCAGCATTGGCATGTCATGTTCCGTTGAATATTGGGCATACGAATTTTAGGAATTGTGGATAAAATATATGTTCTGAAATGTTGATTCTCCCATTTCGTCCCTGATATCAGCCCCCTTTCAATACAGGTCGTTTAGCAGGGCAAGACAGGTGGTGGCCTAGGAATTGGGAACAACGTACCTGGTCTTCCCCAGCCTTCTTGCCATCCTTTTGTAGCTTGCGATATATGGGCAATTACAGCCGTGCGCGAATATTCAACCATTATATGATCCGCAATCACCTGTCATCAGGTCTGATTCATTGCAAATGCGAGAGGGACCAAGCAGGCGATGATGTGACGTAGAGAATAGAAGACGTACTGATGGTAAATCGATTCGTTTTGTGGGTACGTATGGTTTTGGCATTGTCCTTAATATCCTCTTTATACTGATTCTCCTCGATATTATATGTGCTATTGATATGATTGCCTACGTGTCAGTTTGAGACTCTCTTTAAATGGCACAAGGTAGGCTGGACAGAATTGAGCACAAATGGGGACCTACGAAAGCAACATAAGCGGCAAGAATTAGAAAAACATTCCATCTAGTTGGACCACCTCTTAATGCTTGTTGAGATAATGCCCATGCACTTCCAGCTAGAAGGACGATGATGAGGGATATGAAGAATCCAAAAGTAGATTGATAAAGCCATGATCTCCATCTGAATTGGAATCGACTCCCGCGGATATGTTCACTGTCTCGATTACGATTCCGGGTTGTATTAAAGAGGTTTGACATGTTGATATGAGGGAAAGGGTGATGGGCTGGGTAGTCTGACATCGTTATTGTTGTCATCTATGTTGGGTCCGCATTTCGGTGGTCTTGAGTATGAGCTATGAGCTGCTGGCGATTGCAAGGAAGAGGTGTGGTGGTGTGAAGAGTTAGTTGAGAGGATGAAGCAGAGTCAGATTGATGAGCCGTTGAAACGCTTAAATAGGTAATTAATTCCTAAGTCGAAGTACTATACTCGCGTGTCCGTCTGGCATAGAAAAAGAGGACCAGTAGCGACCAATCGAACGGCAAGATTGCATTGTGCCGTACTGTAACATACATACAAGTATATAAAACCGAATAATCGTGGTATATCGTCTCGTCTCATCTCAACTCGTCCCGTCCATTCCCCCTCTCTGAGTGTCCAAGTCCTCATATCCCAACACCGCCTCTCTCTTCCTGCCCTCTCACTCAAATCATATCTATCTTGGAATCGACTAAACGGTATCCTCCAAACAGAGTTTAGGCATAATATTCATACCCATCAACTAGATCATCAGCATATCCACTCATACTCATCAAATGTAGAAAATACTGACCTCCTGAATCAACAATTTCGCAGCATAAGGTATCGTCAATTTGACAATCCCTTTCCCAGACTTGCATTTCGGACACCATTGGTTGTATCCCAACATACCGCATGTTTCACAAACTTGAGTTTCGAATGCGTCGGAGGAAATCATTAACCGTTCTAGGAGAAGTTGAGTTGCTCCGTATCCGATCAGACTGGCAGTTAGCGTGCTTCTTGGTGATCTGATGTACGAGAGTACGGGTCATATGCAAGTGTACAGGCTGGGCGGGAGAGGGTAGTGTGAAGGGAAGGAGAAGTGAAGCGGAATTGTAAAACATACCAATCACGCTCCATCTCTCCTAATCGCAGACCACCATCTTTACTCCTTCCTTCTGTAGGTTGTCGAGTCAAGTTGGCCCTGGGTCCAGTGGGTCGAGCGTGCATTTTATCCATTACCATGTGCTATTTGTTAGCGCTGTTAGCGCGAAAAGGGGGAGAGTGGGGCAGGGAGGGAAGCGTATTCAAGGAAAGTGCGATGTGGATGAGGATAGCTTGGATGTCGAATTTGATCTTTCAAGAGTCGGGAGAGTGGAGCTGGAGCAGCCACTGAATCCCCAATGCAAGACATAGGATTATGACAAGGTCGCTTCGAGAAGGTGAAGCATAACCTGAAAGCACGAAAAAGAATAACTCACCTTCAATTTCTGATAATAAATTGGTCCAAAGTAAACATAACATTCCAAACTTTGTCCCGTAATTCCAGAAGTCAACATATCTTTACCACCATATGAGAATCCATTATCGATCAATATTTTAGACATGTCGTGAACTTTTGATCCTCCGAATGCTGTTCCGTATTGTAGTGCGCCCGAGATTACTCCTGCTTTACCGGATAGGAGTTCAATCATTTTACCGACAGTCCTGGATGTCAGCGAAGATTCAGTAGGAGTGGGAGTGCGGGGAGAAGAAAGTACAGTGGCAGAGATTGCTCGCGGTGGGTGTGGGTAGGATGTGGTGTCAAGGGGAAGAGGTGTGTTTGATGGATCGTGCCCCGTAATCCTTAAGGTCTGGAAGGTCCAACGGCCTCTATGAATGACCGACTCACATTCGCGAAGGGAAACCGTGTGGGTTCATGATGATATCCGGAACGATACCCTGATCATTGAAAGGCATATCTTCCTGAGGAACAATCAATCCACAAACACCCTTTTGACCGTGTCGTGAACTAAACTTATCACCCAATTCCGGTCGCCTAGTCTGTCGAGTTAAAATCTTGATAATTCGTTCAGATTCCGATTCAGTAACCATGACTTTATCGATATTTGTAGGTTCTGGTAATTTATGTGCGATTGGAGTTGGTTTATAAATTCCCGCATGATTTGGATTTCGAGTATCGAGTGGAGTTTCACGATGTATCAAAATATCATCTTTTGATACTGTACATCCTGGTCCTACAGTTCCATCTGCTTGATCTACCCATCTGTAAATTTCTGGTCGTGGTGGATTTACTGGGAAAGCAGTACGTTCTTCTGTACCATTATTGAAATGTCGCATTGGAATTGTTTGTTTTTTTAATACATGACATCGACCGAATCCTCGATCGGCAGAAGCTCGATTAACAATTAAAGCATCTTCAATATCGTATCCTGAAAATGACATGACTGCTACTGTCGCATTTTGTCCAGCGGGAAGTTTATCGTATCCAACAAGTTCGATTGTTTTGGTCTTGACCATGGGTTGTTGAGGATATGTCATGAGGTAGAGTAGTGTATCAATTCGATTCAATTGGTTATAGGCGATAGCTCCAATTGCTTGTTTACCCATTGCACATTGGTAGGTATTTCGAGGCGATTGATTATGGTGTGGATAAGGGATTAAACCAGCAACAGCACCTAGAATCGTAAATGGTTCAATTTCCAAATGGGTCGTTCCTTCCTCAATTTCATGTTCATAACAACTGATGAATGAATCGTTTTCCTCATTGACATCTAAATATTCGACGAGTCCGGATCGTAGGAAATGGTCGAATGTTACTTTTCCAGCCTTGAGTAATTTCATATGTTCGGTCCTAACTCTTGATCGACCTTTCTCGACAATGATCAAAGGTCGACAAATTCGTCCACCGTCCGAAGCAATGTAAATGACTCGTTGATGGTGATTGATGAAAATCGAAACGAAAGCCGGCATTCGACCTGCTCTTCTCAATTTTCGGAAAGTCCGAACAAACTTTTTGGCCATTGAAACTACTCCGATCAAAATACCGTTAACTTGGACCAGATGGACACCGGGTCGATAAAGTTCAGCACCAGTGACTAGCGATATATCTTGTGTACCGAGCAAATAGACGATTTTTATTAATGGATCATCGTTTTCTTCCGTAGTGATATGTGTCATTAAAGCCAAATTCTTGACTAAACCACAAGCTTCTCCTTCAGGCGTATCGGATGGACACAACATTCCCCACTGTGATGGTTGCAGTGCTCGAGGTCCAGATACTTTTCGAGTCTTTTCGAATTGAGAAGTGATTCGAGTCATCATACCCAATGCTGCAATGAAGGATAATCGGGATAAAACATGTGTGACTCCAGCTCGTTCGACGTGGAATCGTTTAATCGACCAATTTCCAGTCGAGATACATCGAACGAAAGCCGTTGTAATGTTGGAATCACCACCGGAAGATCCAACGAATAAGGATGATCCCTCGAATGGGCCAGCTCGAGATTTCTTTTCTAAAATCTTGTCCATCCGTCTTTTTAAATCCGCATTGAAAGTCTTGAGAGCGTCCTCAAATAACAAACCAAGCATTTGTCCAGCACTACCATCAGCTCTCTGTGCCAGTTTGAGGGATTAACTGAAGGCCGAGACAAACAACATACAGTTCAAGACGCTTATTCCCCACATAATCACGATCATCTACCATACTCTCATCAATCATCGCCATCAATACCCTCCTAGCCATTGTCGCTAGGTAGATCCCTTTTGGCCTGAAGTTCATGTTTCGGACCTTGACATGAGAAATGACCATTGCCGCTAGAGCTTGAGAGGCGATCTCGGCAGGTGAAGGTTTATGAGCGGAAGTGACATCTTCTCGCATTTGACCGGGAGAGACTCTGGCTCCGATCCAATCGAGGGCTTGGGCTCGGGTGAAGATTCGGAGTCTGACATCAGTCCTGAGCTGCGTGAGTGACGGTGGGGACGTACTTCGCAGTCTCTTCTAGGGAAACACCGAACGCTTCCTGATACCTCTCGTCAGGTCCACAGATCAATTGCAAGATTTCTTTATCGGATGTGATGCCCATCGCTTTGAATGCGATTGCGATGGGGATGAGCTCTTTGAAGGAATTATGTCGGAGATATAGCCGTTTAGCTTTGGTAGTCACGTAGGTCTTGACGACTCGATCGTGGGTCGCCCTAGTGATTAGCATGAAGCCGCTATGTGATAAAGGTGAACTCACGAGGTGACCTCTGCGGTGACGGTATCATTCTTTGGATCCGCCATGACCAAGATACGATTCTTGCTCAATTGCTCTTGCACCAGAATAACCTTTTCCGTCCCTTTGACCACAAAGTACCCTCCAGGATCCAGAGGACATTCTCCCATTTTCGCAAGAGCCCCTTCATCCCTTCCCATCAAATGACATAGATTACTCCGTAACATGATTGGCATTCTTCCAATAACCACTCCTTTCCTCCGTATAGGATTCCCACCTTCCGTCGTAAACTCGATATCAACCTTGATCTCGCCAGCATATGTCGTATCGGTCAATCTACATTCCATTGGGGTGAGACGAGATGAACTGATGTTGACTTCTTTCCTTGCTGGCATACAGACTCTGATATCATTGTATTTAATATAATGATTCGGAGCGATATCGGATTGAATGAGTTGATTCGATTTCAAGATCGCCTTTATATCTTCTTCAACAAAGAAATTGAATGAATCGAGATGTTGCTTGACAAGACCTTTGACTTTGAGGAATGCGGGCAGAAGCTCCCATTTGTCCTACTGATCAGTTTACTACCAACATACAAGCTTTCACCCCTCAGCAACTACTCGAATCGACTTGACTTACCTCGACAGACTTTGCTCCCTTCGCATACCACTCTGCACTTTGTTTGCCACCATACGTCTCTTTCATCAACCTAGCCCATTCTTCCTCTCCAACATCGACCGTGGGTTTCACATCGACAGGTGGCTTGATGTTCGAACCACTAGCGGCTGCCCGTTGAGGTATTCTAGGTTTTGAAGGTCCGGCCGTTGGTCCACGAGGTCTACCTGCAGTCGTTCCAGCTGGTTTCCCTGTAGTAGAAGTTGCTCCGGGAGGTTTGACACCTGCTGGTGCCGGTCTCCTAGATGTACTTGCCTTTGGTGGCATCCTATGTTCTGAGTCGCTGAGTATAGGTGGATTGAATATATTTTGAAATCGTGGTACTCGGTATAATAGTAAGCAGTAATAAAGAGACGGGAGTATATTCACGTGTACACCATGCATAAGCCACGTGTTTCAGTGCCGGTAGTCCGGTGCCTGGCAATAGATAGGCTGTGCTGCTTCTTATTCAAAGGTGAGGCATAGCTTTCTTATATTAGATAGAGTGTTATCAGTATCGTCTATATCATATACAGTATTGAACATCAATAATGGACAATACACCAAGGCAGCTATATCAGACGCCTACCAATGTTTAGCAAGTTCACCGATCCCAAGAAGTATCACGCTAATCATCAGTGTGCTCCAACAACCATGGGCATTCGTCAAAGAATTAGGGCAAGGTGCTTACGGGTATGTATCGTGCTCTAGTATCATTGAATACGAGGAGAATATTGCTGATGTCAGATGCGTTTCTGCAGCACGTAATACCCAGACGGGTGAAACTTGCGCAGTAAAGAAAGTTACCAACGTTTTCACGAAAAAGGTGGGTGATATCGCTTTATACCTCGACAGGGGCTGACAGTAGATCCTTACCAAGCGATGTCTGCGAGAACTGAGACTACTGCATCATTTCAGGGGACACAAGAATGTGAGTGTGATTGTTGACTATCCTCAAGCAATGTATTGGGTTAGAGCTGATGACAGATTACATGGTAGGCGAGTTCGGATTTCTTGGGGGTATCGCGCTAACGAAACAGCCTTTACGACATGGACATTGTGTTTGATCCTCCAGGGTCGGGGATGTTCTCAGAAGTATACCTGTACGAAGAACAGATGGAAGCGGATTTACATGCTATTGCAAGTTACTCCTTTCATTCACTTCCATCCGATCGTCCAAACTGACATTTAGATCCGATCAGGTCAACCCTTATCTGACGCTCATTTCCAATCATTCATCTACCAAACTCTATGTGGACTCAAGGTATCTCTCCATCTCCACAGTTTTCAGGCAGGAGCCAGGCTAATGTCCAGTACATCCATTCTGCGAAGGTCTTGCATCGAGATTTAAAACCTGGAAATTTACTCGTTAATGCCGATTGTGAATTAAAGATTTGTGATTTTGGCCTGGCAAGGGGATTCCAGCCAGGAGTGGTACAAACTGAACAAGGTCAAGCTGGATTCATGACCGAGTGTAAGTCCTGCTTCTACCCCCATGTCATGTCGCTGATAAGTAGACGTTGCTACGCGATGGTACAGGGCTCCAGAGATTATGTTATCTTTTGCCAATTACACCGAGTCCAGTCAGTCTCTTCTCTCCAGACTGATAAGGGGGGCATGAGCTGATTTCAAGTCGATATGTGGTCAGTAGGATGTATCCTAGCAGAATTATTAGGTGGAAAACCAATTTTCAAAGGAGAAGATTACGTTGATCAATTGAATCGAATCTTGAATTTATTGGGAACACCCACAGAAGACACATTACGACGTGTTGGATCTCCTCGTGCTCAAGAGTAAGACCATTTTAGTTCTCGCTTGGTGACGGATGGTCAAGGAAGAACGACCTGACGATAGGTATATCCGATCACTGCCTATCAAACCTCGAGTACAGTTCAAGACTCTTTACCCGAATGCTTCTCCACTAGCTCTTGATCTATTATCTAAATTGTTGTCTTTTGATCCATCGAAGAGAGCTGGATGCCAGGAGTCCCTAGAACACCCTTAGTAAGTTCACATTCTCACCTTCTCACTATCACTCACTTCCCTGTCACTCCTAGATCGAGTACTTGAGACATTACTATGGATTCCTATCATTCCCTCTTCTTGCTCTGCCCCATGCTCCCTCGGGCGAGTGCTGATCAGATAGCCTGTCGGTCTGGCATGAACCCGCAGATGAACCATTATGTGAGGTCCCATTCGATTTCGGGTTCGAACAAGAAGATTCAACAAATGGAATGAGACATTTGATTATTGAGGAAGTGAGGTCTTTTAGACAATTGGTCAGGCAACAAGCCGTCCCAGTTGGTCACACTGGGTATGTTCCCTTCCTCTTATTAGTTTCCCAATTTTCCCTATCCCGCTCGTATCTCCTCTTATTTCGTCTCACTGGATTTCCAATGCCGTCTCTCCTTTGTCAATCAAAGCTCATTGCCTATCGTGGACAACGCTGATACCAGGCCCGAACTCCCATCAGTAGCTCCCGCAGTCGCTCAACAACCTGGAGCAGGTGTTGGTCCCGCATTCTCGGATGATGTTAATACTGGTAAAGATTCGGATGAACATCCAGGATCAGCTTTAGAGAGGGAATTACAGGGCAGGCAGTAGGTCCTAGAAAGGTCTTGACCCGTTGCTGCCCGAGTGAGGGTCGGGTAGTCAGGAGTCGGGGGCTTTTGGCTTCGAAGTAAAGTTGAGAAGAAAAGCTCGTACCTGTTTAAACATATAGCTACATTGATAGGGTATCTGGGGCTAGTGTGCAGTAATGATATGTAGTCCCTGGTCATGACCTGTATCGCTGGTGCAATGGAAGCACTCGATCGTGTAATCTGTCTGGGGCTAGATACAGATGACCTCCACTTGATTAGATATGCTTGAATTAGACGCGACGGGTCTAGCATCTCTCTTAGATTACATTTATACCTCCTATAACGGGACGCAATCTCGCCAAGTTCTACCACGATACTACTTCGTGAGAGAGGAACAAAAGAAGGACTGGGGACATATGAAGACTCATATCCGATCATCACCCAGTACACCTCTCTTATCACCACCTTCCACACCCAATAAGAGCCGGAACTCAAGACGCCCAAATATCTTATTCGTCATCCCCCTTCTAGCTATATTATATTGTTACACTTTCTTACCGCTCCGAAACATGTCTGGATCAGAGGATGAGTATGTTCCGAAGAGGGAGCATAAAGTGGTACAAGGGATTTTCAAGCAATCAGATCCGGAATTCAAGGACGGAGGGTATGATTTGTTAAATGATTCATTTGGGCTAGTGAATCAGGATGGGGATCGTTGGGGGAAGTTTCGACGGTATGTATTCTTCCTCATGATGAGCTGTACATCATGGGATATGGTGAGCGCGGGACTGATGAGTATAGACATATTGAACGACTGAATGAAGATGCAGATCAAGAGGTGAAGTATAAAGTTATTTACTTGGCTAGACATGGTCAAGGAGTTCATAACGTGGTACGTCAGAATCTCACTCCATATTCATACTCATCACCCCTCCAAACATGAACAAGTCAAGGATCCTGATCTGACCTGACGGATAGGCAGAAGAGAAATACGGTACTCGAGCTTGGAACTCTAAATGGTCATTGTTATACGGTGATGAGGAATTGGTATGGGTAAGTGAATTTGTCTGTCTGCTCCGCCTCAGCCTACTTTCTATTCGTCACTTCTGCATATTCACATGCTCAAAAGTGTGGGGTTGAACTGATATCAGGGCCCAGATCCTCTTTTGACCGAGAAAGGAAAAGTTCAAGTTGAACATACGAGACAAGCTTGGAAGAGGGAGATGAAGGGCGGTATACCTCTTCCTGAGGTATTGTATTCGAGTCCACTGAGACGAGCTATTGATACGGCTGGGATTACTTGGGATGAAATCCTTCCAAGGGCGGATCGGAACGTAGGTTTCTCTTCCAGCTGGTCATCACTTCACTATCTCCCTTCTTGGATCCCCCATCGCGCACTCTTGTGCCCTCGCGAACAAGGAGAAGGCCGGCGAATGTGAAAGCGATAGGGTAGGACGAAACTGATGATAGATCAAAGAAAACCTGAGAGAGATGATAGGTCTTCATACATGTGATAAACGGTCACCACGTTCCTTTCTCGAATCGAAATATTGTAAGCCACATCTCATGCCCCTCGTTAATCAAAGAGCTGACTCATAGCACATTTCCAATTTGACTCAAACTTCACAGAGGCCGACGAACTTTGGACTCCAAATCATCAAGAACAACCACCCGACATTACGACAAGGGCCCATCGATTCCTAGATGACTTGTTTGAACACGATGAGAGGACTTTCATTAGTGTTACAGGGCATGGCGGGATTATTGGGGGTATCTTGAGGGCGATTGGGCATCGGGCGGCTGTTGTTGAAACTGGTTCCTTACTTCCTGTCGTGGTGAGTCGGCGCTGGGTATAGATTTGAGATGGAGGTCGAGGTCAGGTCGAGAAGGTTGAAGGAGCGAAGAATTGATTTACCCCTCAAACGGAGCAAGCACCATCATGGTAGCTAACGATAGATTGAATCAACCCCCAGGATTGAACCCCATACTGGATCAATAGGAGGACATTCCGGTACTGTATCTGCCAGCTCTACAAACGAAACTCAAGTTCAATCGGCTGCTACCGCCACACAGGGGGTTGTAGGAACTTCTGACCTGATTATCGAAGTGAGTGACGTTTCTGGCGGTAAGTGTTTGAGCTGATAGGGAGTCTTCCTGATCCATGGTTGAATCGTCTGATGTAATGGCTGTCCTCATGTGTACTTCTTACAATGCATGTCTGCGAGAACAGGCGGTGGCTGGATGGTAATTGCGGTTGCTGAGATTGCGGTTGCTGAGAAACCGCAATCGCGTATGATGCAAGCTCTCACGGATCCCTCATCTAGACTTAGACCTAGTCTCACTGGTATCGCCCAGACTATCTCCAACATTCGAAGAAGTGATTGGCAGGAATGTGCTACTACAGCCTTTGATCCCGATCGGTTGACACACGTTCCATAGATTTACTGAATGTCTTGGCATTTAGTTTAATCAACTTGCCGGGACCTGACTAACCTGGACTACCGTAGTAATTTCGCTCATTGCTATTGCTCCTTGTAGTATTCACTCGGTATGAGTCAGAGTACATCATGCACGTTCTCCAAGACCACGATGTAGGATTGGGAATGTGAATATGATTTTGGATACATATACCAGCAGTGTGAATCGATCTGTATTTCTCAACACCGAGATACCGACTGCTTGAAATGGTGTTAATAGCTTTAATTTCCATTCTGGCTCTAGGTGGTAATGGAGTTACGGCTGCTCCGCTTCAGGGAATTGTGAAGAAGGATAATGAAATCAAGTCGTATTACGATCTGTGAGTGGGTCCTATGATGCCCAGATCATGATTGCGATTCAGGTCAGAACTGAAAATATAGGTGGGATTTACAAGCTCATAGAGGTGGACGAGGGGAATATGTTGAATCGTAAGTCGAGTCCTCCCTCGGGTCTCATCGTCGTAGACCTGCCTTAGTTGCGACCACTTGAATGCTTAGGATCATCACTGATTCGTAGTACTCTTCCAGCATTCGCCATAGGACTCAAAGACGGTGTCACATCCCTAGAATTCGATTGTAAGCCCAAATCACACCTTTTTTTATTTCACTTTGCTCTGCGGCTGACATGCAGGTGGTCTGACCAAAGATGGACAAGTCATCGTATGGCATGACGAAATTATCGACGCTACGAAATGTAGAGATACATCTCCCGCGTATGATGGGGATGAATTATATCCATATGTCGGAAAGAACGTTGCGAATCTTACATTAGCGCAAATTAAGACTTTGGATTGTGGAAGTTTGAGGATCGACGCGTTCCCTCTCTCTGGTGAGTATTCGGTGTTTCCGTGGTGACAATCCCGGTTCGTCTTGTGCAAGTTGTTGCGTAGGGTTTCGCATTGAGGAAGTTCCTTTGAGGAAGTGCTTCTGAGTAGCCAGAACAGGAAGACGAACGATTGGTATAAGCTAAGCTGACAAATAGAGGTCCAACCCGGAACGAAATTATCAACTCTAGACGAAGTATTCGATTTCGTCCAATGCGCAACGGATGAACCTGTATTATTTAACATCGAATCAAAAGTAAATCCAGTCGAGAGGAATCAAACTCGATCAGCGGCTGAATTCGTCGATGCGATGGGAAAGATCTTTGTGAGAAGAGGGGAGGATGTAGTTGAGAGAATCACTCATCAGTCTTTTGATGTGAGCTACCTTCTGTGGACGTGGGAGGGAAGTTGACGAGTAGTGGGAAGCTATTATTATTTCGAAAGCTAGTTATCCTACCCTTAGGACATCCGCTTTATGCGATTCTACCACCCGTAAGTGTCTTCATCTCGGTTCATTTACCAGTATACCCCTCTTCCTTTTTTCCCTTTTGTTCCTACCCACCTGCCCTGCCTCGGCCGTCTTATCTGATTCAGAACAACCACTTATCAATATCTGACAAAGCTAACAACAATTCAGTCTACTTCAATTCCTCCCTAACCCCCGCCGGTCCAGGAGATTGGTTAGGCGGAATCGATATCGACGATTTCGAAGGATCTACAATTGCCGAAAGGGTAGTTCGAGCCGCACATTCAATTGGAGCAGATTACATTTCTCCAACGATGACTTCTGGGGAATCTGCGATTGAAGCTATTGATCCGAGTCAAGAAGGTTGGGTAGGGTTCGTCAATCAGACTATGGTTGATGTGGCGAAGGAATTGGGGTTGGGGGTGAAACCATGGACTGCAAAGTGAGTCATCTTGCAAATGGCTCGCTCGCGGAGCGAGTGAGTGAGTGAGGGAGGGAGTGGTTGAGTAGAGCGCAGTAAAGTACGAGGCAAGGGAGGGGCGAACAAGTGTGGATAGAAGATCGATAGGGACTGACGAATCAGCCGAAAGAATATGCTCGAATACCTCCTCGCCATAGGTACAGATGGAGTAATTACAGATTACCCACATGAATTCCGAGAGACCTTAGAGAGGTTTCATCCTGATCGAAAACTTGCGCCAAAGGGAGATGAGGAGAGGATTAGAGGTTGTTTGAGAAAACATATTCAGGTTACTGCGTCTGATTTATCTACTACTGGGTATTATGGGGTTGAGTCTGGGGCAGAGTAGGTTTAAATGGGTATTGGGATTGGGAAGAAGGATGTGTTGCGGATAGAAAATGAGAACGAGCAGAAGATATAATTAGATATGACACCCCATGGAAGACTCGTGATTCCTACTTATATCTGTTAGAAGAATGATTGAGATTCTTGGTCATTGAAGCGGTACAGAGTGTGATGAGCTTAGGGAGGGGGAGTGCATTATCAGCCAGCGAGACGACGCACGGACCACACCAGTGACAAGCCTCGCCACCCCGTCCTTGCCATCATCTCTCCTCCTCCATTTTCTTCCTTCCTCTTGTGTACAGTCTTCTTGTGTTGTATTCATGTCTAGTCTTGAACACACTCACCGTGACTACCTGAATCGTACCCATATCCAAGATCGATCCTGTCCGTGTGTACATCATCATATCTATCACCATAACCCACCTCGTCATTTCGGTAGGAAGATGTCTGAAGAAATCATCTTTGATAGATCAATGATTGAATCTTCGATCTTTGGAGTTCAGAGGATTAGGAATAAGTATGGCAGTAATAGCAATGATACTGAAAATAATGATGATATCGAAAGAAGAAACCTGATTGAAACTGGAGATCGAAATGGTTTGAATCCAAACGCTAGATCATTCTTTGTAAGTCGTCTCCCCTACGCTGTAAAGAGGTAAGTCTGACATCAGACGACATGGCCTATGGCAAATACTCTCCCTATTATCCATACCTCCGATCGACCTCGAGGCGAATTCCAACTCCCCCAACCTCGAGCTAAGGTTCGGATTGAAGCTCCACACTTACCTCCTGGACTTGTACCTACGCAAGTTAAATCATATCCTCCAAATCGGCCTAATTGGGCCCGACATGAAATTCCTCCACATATGGCCCAATGTCACCTGCAGGGCTTGGAGTCCGATCCAGACTGCAACTCCAGTGCGATCGTACTTCGTCCCTCGCCAACTCAACAGCCGCAACATCGACATCAACAAGACCAGCACCAATCTCGCTCTCCTCGAGGACCGCGGCCACCGCCTTCACGATCTCAAGAAATCCCCTCAACTACATTCCACATTGGCCCTATCCCGCCAAATCTCACAATTCATCAAATTCACAGTGCTATGAAACCCTTGAATCCAAGATTAGCAATGATAGATTTGAGAACTGGGATAGTAGAGGTTGAAATTCCATTCACACTCACTTGGACTCAAATCTCGGATTGTAAGTCGTTTTTCTCCATTCTTGTTGCTTGATTGATTCATTGGTGAGATCAAGCTGATCAGTAGGGTGTATGAGGGGATTGAAGATTGGTAAGTTGACGTAAAAGCCACGTGAGGCATGAACTGACATGTAGGTGAGGTGATTATACCCGTCAAGTCTGCTGTTAGTACTACTCCAGAAAGGCCTTTCTCGTCATAGGTACCGGTGGGCGGGCATTTGGAATTGGTGGAGGAGGGATTGAACGGTGTGTTCGAGAGGATATCTAGTGTTGGTCCGAGGAACTGTTTCTTCTCTAGTTTATAGTGAGACCCCCGGTTCGACAGTTTGTGTAATGATCTGACTTGGTTTAGTTTCCTTGAATGAACTGTAATGTCCGTGTCCGTCAGGACCCGTGATCCTCGGTAAGGTGAATCATTCAGCAGTCCCAATCTCCTGCATTCTCTAGACCTATATCTACTCGATCAGTAAACCCCTCTCTTGATCCATAGAAGACAAATAAACGCACATCTACCTCCTTCCGCGTTTATAATAATATCCCAAAAATCCACTCTTCTCAACCCATCCCATCCCTCTTACTCGCCTCACTCGTCCAAGTTCAGCAAGTGTAACAGCAATAGCTTCCCTCCAAGCTCCTTCACCATTCTTACCTACTCCTTCGAAACCTCCTGGCGTATTACTGAGGATTTCCGAAGGGAGGAAAGAGGGAGATGAAGGTGAATGGGAAGGATGGAGGGTTCTTATATGTAGCGATTTGGGTGGGAGGGAG